>WOXC01008815.1:197500-205533 GCA_011680675.1 Gymnobelideus leadbeateri
AACAAAAGGAACTTTTCAAAGTTTACCTATTTGCATTCCTATATGGAAAAACAATAACTGTGACTGATGAAACCCCTTTCAGTATGAAAATAATGGAAGAGGGGTATATGGTCACATGAATACATATATGAATGTGTGTATATATGTTTAGTTATACATGGATAGAGGGCATAGGTTGAATTTGTTGGGAAGGGATGATACCTAAGAGGTGAAATTATGATGTGAGAGAGGAAAGTGGCAAGAGGAGAAAGGGAGAGATAGGGTAGGGTAAACTATCTCATGTAGAAGAAGCAAGGGAAAGTGCCTGCAGAGGAGGGAAAGAATAGCAAGGCAAAAAGGCAAAACCACATTCTCATTGAATTTGGTTCAGGGAGAGAATGACATACATACTAAATGGGATATCTCAACCTGCAGCAGAATAGGGGGAAGGAGGATGAGAGGAGTGATGATGGAGGGGAGGACACTCGGGGGGCGGGGGGAGGGGAGGTTGGAAGTATAGAAGAGGGACAAGATAAAGTAGGAAATGGACCAGGTGGGGGGTGGGATGGGTCAGATGGGTGGGAGGGAATTATAAGCAGCCTTGTACAATATATCTACTATGGTAATAGTTTGCATAGCTATACATGTACAACACATACTGAATTACTTATCTTCCCAGATGGAATGGGTGACAAGGGAGGAAGGGAATGGATCTGAAATTCGAGGTCTTAAAAATAAATGTTTCATATATATAAAAATACTCTTATTAATACTCTTTTGCATGTAATTGGGAGATAAGATGTACAGGCATCGGATCACAGAGATTCACCTTGCTCTAATGGATAAGTCGAAGGGGTAAGGGAGAAGATATGGGAGAGAGCAGGATGGAGGAAGTGATATCTTGTGGGACTGCTGTTCTGGGTGGGTGGATAGGGGAAAAACGGGGAAAATTTTTAACTCAAAATCTGGGAGAAATGAATGATGTAAAACAAGAGTTAATAAAGCATCTGTTTAAATAAAAAAAGATATTCACATTCCTATGCTTTTCTCTGTATGAAGATAGTTGAAGGGGATACATACATACATACATGCTTATATATAAATATATATTTATACACACATATGCATGTATATATATACACACATGTGTATACATACATATATGTTTATATAGGGAGTGTATGTGTGTATAAAACATGTGGATGTGTGTATAAATGTGTACATGAATATATAGATTATGGGCACAGAATCAGTTGAATAGGAAGGGATATCTAAAAAATAAAATTAGGAGTTGAGAGAGGAATATAATGAGAAAAGGAGATAGGGAGAGATAGAATAGGGTAAATTATCTCATATAAAAGATGTAAGAGGGGCGGAGTTAAGATGGCTGAGTAGAAACAGGACTTCTGAGTGGCTCCAGTTGCCACTTTCACCAATCCATGTAAAAGGGGACTCTGAGCAAACTTTGGAGCTTTAGAGCCCAGAAAATGTCACAGAGAAGCTAACCTCCATGTGAGGACAGACTGGCAGCCCAGCAGGGAGTGGCCAGTGGAGTGCTCTGAGAGTTGTCCCCTGTACTGGTTGAGCCAGAGATTTTAGCCTCAGGGCAGCTTGACCACTATCTGGCTGGAGGGACTCCAGAACACCAACAGCTGTGTCCTTCCAGAATTATCAAAACATAGATTCCAAGGACAAAGTGAGAGGTCAGTGGACTTTGGGACCAGTACTTAGGAGTGTATGGCTTTTGCCCCAAGGGCAAGAAGCTGCTGCTATGCTTAGTCACAGCCTACGACATGTTGCAGCTTCAGCCCCTGGCCTGGGAACTGTAGGGGGACCTGGTGACCAGTCTGGCAGGAAGTCTTGGGGTGTGTGATCACTTTGCCCAAGGGTGTGGAGGCTTCAGAGAGGGAACCCAACTATCTCCAGCAGCTGAGAAAACTCCAGTGTTTGGGATGGAAACTTGCCTGTCTGGTGGCAGAGTCCTACTGTGGCAACAAGCACAAAAGTCAAGTAACTGAGTGGCAACATGCCTAAGCAAAGGAAACAAAATAAACAGAAAAAATCAACATTAGGCTACTATTTTGGGGGCAAAGAGGATCAAAATATAGAACAGGAGGAAAACTGGTAGGTGAGAACTCTTGCACTAAAAGCTTCAAATGAAAATAGAAGCTGGTTACAGGCCATAGAGGACATTAAGAAGCAGATAAGAGAAGTGGAGGAAAAATTGGTAAGAGAAATGAACATGATGCAAGAAAATTATGAAAGGAGAGTCAACAGCCTGACTGAGGAAAATAATGCCCTAAAAATAGACTAACTCAAATGGCAAAAGAGGCTCAAAGAGGCAATGAGGAGAGGAATGCCTTAAAAAGCTGAATTTGCCAGATGGACAAAGAATCTGAAAGGCTCACTGAGGAGCATCTTTCCTCCAGATTTAGAATGGACTAAAGGGAAGCTAGTGATTTTGTGAGAAATCAAGAATCAAGATGCTGTTAAATGCATCCAAACAAATGAAAGAATAGAAGGCAATGTGAAATATCACATGGGAAAAACCACTGACCTGGAAAGTGATCCAGGAGACATAATTTAAAAATTGTTGGACTACCTGAAAGCTGTGATCAAAGACAGAACCTAGAAATCATCCTCCAAGAAATTTTCAAGGAAAACTGAACTGATATTTTAGAACTAGAATCCAAAATAAAGGTTGAAAGAATCCACTGATCACCTCCTGAAAAAGATTCTGAAAAGAAAACTCCTAGGAATATTATAGCCAGGTTCTGGAATTCCCAGATCAAGGAGAGAATATTGCAAGCAGCCAGGAAGAAACAATTTGAATATTGTGGAAACACCATCAGGATAACACAGGATCTGACAGTTTCTACACTGAGGGATCAAAGGGCTTGGAATATGATATTCCGGAGGTCAAAGGAGATGGAATTAAAATCATCAATCACCTACCCAGCAAAACTGAGTATAATGTTTCAGGGGAAAATATGTTCATTCAGTGGATTAGAGGACTTTCAAGCATTCTTGAAGAAAAAACCAGACTCGAGTAGAAAATTTGACATTCAGATGCAAGAAACAAGAGAAGCATGAGAAGGTAAACAGGGAAAAGAAATCATAAGGAACTTATCAAAGTTGAACCATTTACATTCCTACATGTATGTATGTATGTATGTATGTGTATATATATATATATATATATATATATATATATATATATATATATATATACACACTTTTTGGAGTGTATATAAGTGTAAGAATCCATATGTGAATGTGTGTGTGATATATATATATATATATATATATATATATATATATATATATATATATATATATATATATATGTTTACAGGTATACATAGAGAGAGGGCACAGTACCAATTTAATAGAAAGGGATGATACTTAAAAAGTGAAATTAACAAGTGAGAGAGGAATATCTTGAGAGTACATGGGGAGAGACAGAATTGAGTAAACCAACTCATATAGAAGAGGCAAGGGGGAAATGAGTACAATGGAGAAGAAGAACAGGAAGGCATAAGGGAATGGGTCAACCTTATAATCATTGGGAGGGAATAACATACACCTGAAATAGGGTAACTCACCCTACAGGAGAGTAGGGGGGAAGGGGATGAGAGGGGACATGATTGAAGGGAGGCAGGCTGGTTGGGAGGAAAGTAGGAAGCAATCACTTTGAAAAGGGACAGGACCAAAGTAGAGAATAGAACAAGTTGGAGGTGTGATAGGAAGGAGGGAAATATAATCAGTCTTCTAAAATATATGTACTATGATAATGTTTGGCATTAGCTACACATGTTCAACCTATATTGAATTGCTTATCTTCCCAGTAAGGGTAGGTGACAGTGGAGGAAGTGAATGAATTTGGAAGTCAGAGTTTTAAAACCAAATATATATATATACTATTATTTTTTGCCAATTTTAAATATATTTTATTCTCCAATACAATTGCATTTCCAAATATTTACAGTACTGATAAAGTGCAATGTTGTTCACTTCTCTCCCTCTGCACACATTCAAATATTCAGAATGCCAGATATACACAGCAGCTTAAACGTTAACTTTTAAACTCCTACTGCCTTGGCTACAAATTTAAGTCCTTCAATTTTTGGAAAGCTGTGTGGAATGCTCTTTCTTCTGGTGTTTAGTCGACCTCTTCAGTGGTGGGTCCAGAAGAAACACCTCCAGATGGGGTTGCTCCATCCCCTGGGAACCCACCAGGCATACCTCCTGGCATGCCCACTGCATTCTGGTACAGTTTAGTAATAATGGGGTTGCAGACTTCCTCCAATTCTTTCTGCTGATGCTCAAATTCTTCCTTCTCAGCATTCTGGTTCTTATCCAGCCAGTTGATTATTTCATTACATTTGTCAAGGATCTTCTGTTTGTATTCATCAACAATTTTGCCTTACAGTTTTTTATCCTCTACAGTTGCTTTCATGTTGAAAGCATAAGATTCAAGAGAATTCTTAGAAGACACCTTGTCTCTCTGCTTTTCATCCTCAGCCTTGTATTTCTCAGCCTCCTGGACCATATGCTCAATGTCTTCTTTGCTCAGATGTCCTTTATCATTGGGGATGGTGATCTTGTTCTCCTTGCCTGTGCTCTTATCCATAGCAGAAACATTGAAGATGAAATTTGCATCAATGTCAAATGTTACTTCAATCTGAGGAACACCCCTGGGTGCTGGAGGAATTCCTGTGAGCTCTCATTTGCCAAGCAGGTTGTTATCCTTTGTCATTGCTCTCCCACCTTCATAAACCCAAATAAGCACACCAGGCTGGTTGTCTGAATAGATGGTAAAGGTCTGTGTCTGCTTGCTGGAGATGGTAGTATTGCATTTGATCAGAACATAACTCTACCAGCAGTTTTAATTCCAAGGGAAAGAGGAATTACATCCAACAATAGCAAGTCCTGCACGTTCTTAGATTTATCTCCAGACAAAATGGCAGCCTGGACAGCTGCACCATAAGCAACAGCCTCATCAGGATTGATGCTCTTGTTGAGCTCCTTGCCATTGGAGAAGTCTTGCAGAAGCTTCTGGATTTTGGAGATTCGAGTGGAACCACTGACCAGGACGATGCCATGATTCTGAGACTTATCTAGCTTGGCATCTCTTAAGGCCTTCTCCACCGGGTCCAGTGTGCCATGGAAGAGATCAGCATTCAGCTCTTCAAAAGGGGCCTGGGTGATTGATGTATAGAAGTTGATACCTTCATAGAGGGAGTCAATCTCAATACTGGCCTGGGTACTGGAATAGAGGATATGATTTGCACGTTCACAAGCAGTGTAGAGATGGCGAACAGCCTCTTGTTCTCACTGATGTTTTCCTGGTGCTTTTGCTTAAACTCTGCAATAAAATGGTTGACCATTCAGTTGTCAAAGTCCTCCCCACCCAAGTGGGTGTCCCCAACTGTGGCCTTGACCTCAAATATGCCATCTTCAATGGTGAGAATGGAGACATCGAAAGTACCACCTCTGAGGTCAAAGATCAACACTTTTCTCTTGGCATCAACCTTTTTGTCCAAGCCATAAGCAATAGCAGCAACAGTTGGCTCGTTGATGATTCGGAGCACATTGAGAGCAGCTATGGTTCCAGCATCTTTGGTGGCCTGACATTGGGAATCACTGAAATAGGCTTTTACTGTGACCACAGTATTTGTGACAGTCTTCCTAAGGTAAGCTTCAGCAATTTCTTTCATCTTAGTCAAGACCATAGAAGATACTTCTTCTGGATAGAAACTTTTGGTCTCCCCTTTGTACTCCACTTGGACCTTAGGCCTGCCTGTGTCATTCACCCCCGTAAAAGGCCAATGCTTCATGTCTGATTATACAGCCGCATCATCAAATCTGCGACCAATCAGACATTTAGCATCAAAAACTGTGTTGGTGGGGTTCATTGCAACTTGATTTTTTGCAGCATCACTGATTAAATGTTCTGTGTCAGTGAAGGAGATGTAGCTTGGGGTGGTCCTGTTTCCTTGGTCATTAGCAATGATCTCCACTTTCCCATGTTGGAAGACTCCCACACATGAGTAAGTGGTGCCAAGATCAATGCCAACTGTGGATCCCTTTGGCATGGTTACTGTGGAGTCAGAGGTCATAGCTAACCACTGTGGAGAGAGAAGGACTGCTGCTGCACTGAGTAGTCAATACCAAAAAAAGAGGGCAGAAAAATTGTTTCAATGGAGGGAGAGAACAGGAAGGCAAAAGGGAATGGGTAAACTGTACTGTCATTGAATTTGGCTTAAGGAGGGAATAATATATACACTCAGTTGGGTATCTTACCCTGCAGGAAAGTAGAGGGGAAGGCTATAAGAGGGGCAGTGATAGAAAAGATGGCAGATAGGGGGAGAGAGTAGTTAGAAGCACACACATTTGCAAAGGTAAAGTGTCAAAGTAGAAAATAGAATAAGTGAGGAGTTGGGATAGGATGGAGGCAAGTATAGTTAGTCTTTTACAATATATCTACTATGGAAACATTTTGTGTAACTATACATTTACAACCTATATCGATTTGCTTATCTTCCCAGTGGGGATGGGTGAGGAGGGAAGAAGGGAAAGGGTCTAAAAATAAAAGTTTTAAAAACACATGTTAAAAGTATTTATATATATTTATATGCAACTGGGAAATAAGATATAGAAGCACTGAGGTATAGAAATCCATCTTGCTCTAATAAACAGTTAGATGGGGTATGGGCGAGGATATAAAAGAAAGGATATTAGGGGAAGGGGAATTCAGTCAGCTCACTATTTTGGGGTGGGGGGTAGAGGTAGATGGGGAAATAGCCTGTAACTCAGAATCTTGTGGAAATGAAGGTTGAAAACTAAAAATAAACAAATTGAAATATTAAAAAAATATAAAAAAGAGTTGTTAAATTTTTCTTCTGCCTTTTTATCCTGACTTTTAAAATCATTTTTGAGCTCTTCCACTTAGGCTTTTTGGGCTTGAGACCATTTCATATTCCCCTTCGACGTTTCAGATGTGGTGTATATTGACAATGCTATCTCTTCTAAATGTGTGTTTTGACCTTCTCTGTCTCCTAGTAAGAATCTATGATCTTTGTTTTTCTGTGTTGCTTTTTCCTCCTGCTGTTTGCCTTTTTCCTGGCTTTTATACTTTCTAGGGGCACAGTGGGCACAGTCCCATGCTTCTTGTGCTGGGGGCTAAGGGTCTGGTCAGTGATATATGGTGGGGCTTCAGGGTGCTGTTAGCTGGAGGCTGTAGAAGCTGTAGCTTACCTGATACTGAACTGAAGCTGGTGGTAGTGACTGTGGTGTTCAGAGGTCAGTGGGTTTGTTCTGCATTTCCCCAGGGTTACACTGAAGCTTATAGCATGGTGTGTGAGAATGGGGCTGGTATGGATACTGGAGTTTGCCTCTTTCCCCAGTGCTGTGCTAGAACATATGTAGGTTTAGCCACTGATGGACCCCCATTTACCCATGCTGTGCCAGGGCACTCAGGCATCCTGTTGTTCGTGCTTACCTGCTCCAACACCCTGGTCTGCTGAGGTGAAGCTTGCTGCTATCATTCCAGGATGCTTGCCATCCTGTACTGGTACCCTTCAGCCACAGCAAGAATGACCTTTCCCATTAATCCCCCTAGCTTCATGATCTAAAAGACTGCTGCACCACAAATTTCCGCTATCTCCATTGTTCCAAAATTTTTCCTGGGGCAGTATTTTCTGTGTTTTTCAGTCAATAAGGGAGGGTGAGATCAACTTACTGCTTACTCCACCATCTTGGCTTCTGGAAGTCAATAAGTCAGTATTTCAAAAGCAGCAAATAGATTGAGAAGAGTGAGAATTGAGAAACAACCATCCCACCTACACTTAGGAAAGAACAATCACAATCCTAAAACAGAATTAACATTCAGCTCATCTCTTCTTGCTGAGTTTTTCTTTGCTTTCTAATGGGAATAGTCACCATTTCTGTCAGGTTTTGGGTAAAAAGCAGGTACCTTCTTCCCCTTCTTCTGAGATACACTAGAATAGATTCTACAGAACATCCAGAGAAGGAAAGAGACAATAAAGAGC
>WOXC01008816.1:0-486485 GCA_011680675.1 Gymnobelideus leadbeateri
CCATTCTATTTTTTTTGACACTAAAAGCTTTTCTCACTTTTTAAGCTCAAATCTGCTTCTCTGAAATTTTTGACCTTTTTAAATTTTTATTTATTTTTTTTGCTCTTTGGGGGGCAATTGGGGTTAAGTAACTTGCCCAAGGTCACACGGCTAGGGTTTTTTTTTTTTTGTGTGTGTGTGTATGTTAAGTGTCTGAGGCCAGATCCGAACTCAGGTCCTTCTGACTCCAGGGCCAGCGCTTTACTCACTTTGCCACCTAGCCACCCCTGACCTTTTTTTTTTTTTTTAGTTAGACCCTCTGAACAATTTCACTGACTTCTTATTCTAGGGCATAAAGCAGAAGGGATGTTAAGCAGTGCAATTTGAATCTTCCAGATGATAGTCCTTCAACTATTTTAAAACATTTTTGTTTGTTCTAAAACTGTCTTCAATCTAAATTCCTTTAAATGAGTCTTTTCATGGCATGGTGTCCAGTCTTCTCATTATCTTGCTCATGCTCTGCCCACTTGATAATGCCCTTCTTAAAACAAGCTGTCCAGAGGAGAAAAGAGCCATCTAGTCCAACTGAAGCAAAGTATGCTAGGTTCCTAACCTTCCTTGTATTTGATGCTACACTTCTATTGATGCAGCCTAAGACTGAATTAATCCTTTTGATTGTAATGTCACACTGCTGACTCAATTTAAATCTACTCACCTACTAAAAAACACCAAGTCTTTTTGACATTTCCCTGAAGGATTTTATGTGGATCTCTATTAAATTTCGTCTTACAGCTTTTTTCCATCCTCTAGCTTGTTAAGACCATATTGGATCCTGAGTGTGTCATCCAGGGAGTTGGCTATCACTCCCAATTTCATGCTTTCCACAGTCGATTCTCCTTCCGCACTACAATATCAAAGTGCACATTTCTGAATACTGTAGTTTTTATTTCCCATCAATTTGATGTTGTCATTTAAGGAAAGCAGTCATAGAATGTGGCTTGTGAATGGATTTTATATAACTTGGAGTCATTACATCATAAATATATTTGCTCTTCTCTGGTCACCAAAGAAAAGTGAAATACAAATGAGAAAGGGAAAAATGATCTTCTGATTCACTTTCCCCTAACACATTCCTCTTTTCTAGATCCTTCCTAGTCTTCTTATCTCTTCTCCCTACTCTGTTTCTCTTCATAATATTTTCTGACTTTTTTCTCCCATCAACCTCCATTCCCTTCCAGGATGAAGGGAATACTTGAGCCAGCTAATGGTTACATTTTCAGAGGGACTATCTACATCTCATTGGCAAATACTATAGATCAAGGCTTGATTTATTGTTTTGTAGATTGTCTCAACTTAAGAAAATGATGGATATAATGTTAACAAGATAGGTCAAATCTAAAAGTGTGCCATGCATACATTTCTTTTGGAGAGCCAATTGTTAAATAATTACCAGCATACTTTTTTTTTTAGAGGGGGGAAGGCAGGGCAATTAAGTGACTTGCCCAACGTCACGTGGCTAGTAAGTGTTAAGTGTCTGAGGCCATATTTGAACTCAGGTCCTCCTGACTCCAGGACCAGTGCTCTATTCACTGTGCCACCTAGCCACTCCCTACCAGCACACTTCTAATCATATATGGTGGAAGGGAAGGATTGGGATCAAAAGAAGTGGCAATTGGTATCCCAGAGCTATCAGCCATCTGTAGCTGGTAGTGCTTTCTCCCTCTTCGTATTACGTTGCATTGTACTTCTCTCTCCTCCAATATCCTCCAGTAGAGTATAAGCTTCTTGTGCAAGGACTGTTTTGTTTCTGTATTTGTAACCCTAGTGTTTAGTGCATAATGAATGCTTTAAAAATGCATGTAAAATTGAATCAAATGGACATGAAAGATGCAAACTGATTTCTAGTAGAAACTCATTTCTAATGATATTTTTAGGGCATGGCACTATTTGCAACTAATGTTCTCCTAAGGACATTAAGTCACAGACCTGCATGTGACCTTGAAAAAATTTTAGTGAAATGTTTAATGTGAAGGTATTTGTAGAACCTATATTTGGTTGCATACTGCCATGGGGGTAGGGGGAAGGAGAAGGAGGGGGAGAAAATTTGGAACTCAAGGGATTGTGGAACCAAATGTTTTAAGCTGAAAGTAAATAAATTCATTTTTTTAAAAAAAAGGAAAAAAAATTAGCAAAATTGAGTTTTTGAAACCAGTCTGTTTGATCATATTGGGGATGTGCATTTTCTTAGTTCTATTTCATATGCTTAGATTTGAGGGCTCTTCAAAACTCAATCTGCAAGCACTCTAATTTTTGAACTCTGACCTTGGGTACATTTTAAAACAGGACTGCAGCACAGTTACACCCATTACAGGCAGAAAAGAGGTTAAGAGGGAGTAAGAATGCAAGTGTAAATGCATGGGCAAAATATAAAAGAATTTTCCTACCTCCTTGAGCCACTCCATATGTTCCTACATTTTAGTGGCAGCCCTCAACTGAAGACTAGTCTCCTCTAGTCCTGTGCGTTAGTTCTCTCCGTAAATTAAAATGCTGGCTTTCACTCCCTTGGGGTTTAAGAAGGTGAGTGATGACCTCAGTGGGAGTATGTTTGTGTAGAAACATGTCATAAAAGGATGATGTCTTGGCCCAAGAAACACAGGGTGCATGACTAGTCATTTTTTATATTTTATTTTTTTAATTTTATTTTTTACAACTAGCCATTTGTTAGAAAAATAACAGAGTTAAACATAACTAACACATCATGGGAGTGAGTTCCTTGCCAAGGAGAATTTTCATTTGACTCTGAAGCATCAGTTTATACTGTGTTTTCAAAGGCTATTTTTAGGATTTTGCTTTTAAAGTTTTTTCCAGCTGATTATATCATCTTTGGAGATATAAAGTCAAACAATAAATAGTTTAATTTTTTTTACAGATAAAAATGAGAAATCTTATCAATGCAGATTTCTGACAGTTAAGATTCAATTAAATTAGGCAGTTTTCTTTGGGGGGGTAGTTTTATTTTGGGAATGGAGAAGTATCCATATGTACACTCATATATAAATATATGTGTGTATATGCATATACATATACACATGTGCACACATATAAATATATGTATGTATATCCATGTACGTATACACATGTGCACACATAACACTCATATTAGTCTATACATATTCAGGGCATATTTCTCAATCCCTTCTGTGGGAGGATGGGACACTATCTTGAGCTTCCTACCTTGAGTCTGATCATAATGATTATAAGGATGGTCATGACAAGAAGGACAATGTTGATGATAAGAACTTTAACAATAGCTGACACACATGATTCTTTAAGGTACCCAAAGCATTTTTTTCTTTTTGAAGGGAAATTGGAGTTAAGTGACTTGCCCAAGGTCACACGGCTAGTTTTTTTGTGTTAAGTGTCTGAGGTTGAATTTGAACTCAGGTCCTCCTGACTCCAGGGCTGGTGCTCTATACACTGTGTCACCTAGCCATCCCTCTCCAAAGCATTTTATGTGCATTATTTTTTCCTTCTATATTATTGGCTTAGGTGCCATAAAGCTATAGAATCTTAGAGGTCAAAGGGACCTTCAAGATGATTTTTTATTATTTTAAAGATGA
The DNA here is from genome assembly GCA_011680675.1 of Gymnobelideus leadbeateri. NCBI lineage: Eukaryota > Metazoa > Chordata > Mammalia > Diprotodontia > Petauridae > Gymnobelideus > Gymnobelideus leadbeateri. The sequence continues at coordinate 3,600 of WOXC01008816.1, forward strand.
CAAAAAGGTTGCCCAAGGTCACTCAGCTGGACCCCAGATATTCAGAGTGACTACCTACATCTCCAAAATTGGCAAACGCTACAGATCAAGGCTTGATTTATTATTTTGTAGATTGTTTCAACTTAAGAAAATGATGGATACTATGTTAACAAGATAGGTCATATCTAAAAATGTGCCATGCATACATTTCTTTTGGAGAGCCAATTGTTAAATAATTACCAGCACACTTTTTTTCTTTTGGAGGGGGAAGGCAGGGCAATTGGGGTTAAGTGACTTGCCCAAGATCACATGGCTAGTAAGTGTCTCCTAGTCTAAGATCACCACATCTCAACTTTAATGACTTTTGATTAATTCACCATTTTTTTGTGGAATAAGAGGAAGAGAACAAAAAAGAATGTGAAGAAAAAGGGAAGATGCTACGTCACTGGAATGTTAAGCTATGTATTCATATAGTTTCTCTGGAACATCATTTGTACTCATGGAGGTGCCTTTTCAAGTTATAATTTGAGCATTTGATTTTAGATATCTAGCTTTCTAGAATGGGAACTATATATTCCTTTTGTCTTGCATTGGACAGAGCATCCTATCACTCAATCTATAAATTTATAAAGGAGGAATAAGAATAATAACAAATGAAGCAATTTTGAGCTCTCATGACTGTGAGCTGTGGGACTAGTTATTTGAGAGCTCTAAGGAGACAGAGAGCATGATGATTGCTGTAATGTGCATAATAAAAGTTCTATAATTAGGTAATCTCTCAACAGACCACAATATATTTAGTCTGTCAACTGCTCCCTACTCATCTGGCATGACAGATTTCTCTTCTGCCTTTTCTCTCTTTCTCAATTTAAACATCATCTAAGCTGAATGATGATTTTTTTTTTTGGTGCATGCGTGTGTATGTGTTTAAGTATCTACTATATTATACATACATATTTATTATGAACTAGACAACCATCAACAAACATGTTCCTGTGTAAAAATAAAAACAGGGTATTTTATATAAAACAATGAATCTATTACATGCAGTTGTTTTTCTAAGTATATGTTTAATCCAACACAATAGTACCAATACTACATTGCTTATCTATATTCCCTTCCAAATTTCCTTCCTTTCTCTTCTGTATATTTTACAAATGAATCATAGATATCTTTCTCTCCCTTTTCTTTTTCTTCTGTTTTTGGATCACTATCACTACCATACCATTCTTCCTCTAGCAATGATAACCCCTTTTTACAACAGCAAGAACAAAATCTCTATAATCCAACAAACAAATTTATGTTATTTTTGGTTATGACTGAAAATGCAATTGATTCTGTACCTGCAGTTCTTTGCCTCTCTGTAAACAAATGGAAAACATGCTAGACAGTCAGTTTTCTGATGTCATGATTGGTTACTGCATTGGGCAGAGTTGAATATATTGTATTAAAGGAATAGGGAGAGAGATAGGAACTAGACCTGTGATGTCAACGGTATAGAGAACTCCCAAGTGAGAAAAATCCCTCTCCTATGCAGGTTGGCATCATCTCTGCAATTTTACAGTCTTAGTTGCCTGTGATGTTGTGCCTTGTCTAGGGGTCATATAGTCAGTATATTTCAGAGGCAGGATTTGAACCTAGGTCTTTCTGCCTTTGGAGCTGGCTCTTAATGACCATGTCACTTGGCCTTAGTCATATATTTAAGGAAAAAAAAATTCAAGCAACCAAGAAGCCAGGATGAATGAGATAATTCTATTTGAAAAGTGTGTTTCCTTGATGTGAATTATGTAGATAAAATGGGACATGAGCTTTAGGTTTCTAATTATTTAGAGAGTTTCAATATAATAAAAATATTACTAAAGTTGATTTACACTTCTCATGTTATTCAGAAAGTTCCAGGTATGTTGACTATAACAATAACCCACTCAAAGATTTTCTGAAAATGGGGGGATTTGTTAATACCAACAAGGCCTGGTACAAGACCCACATGGATTTGTTTCAATTTTACCCCAAACCATCTCTCTCTCTCTCTCTCTCTCTCTCTCTCTCTCTCTCTCTCTCTCTCTCTCTCCCCCCCTCTCTCTTTCTTCTCGTTATGAAAAAAAAAAACATTTGAGAAGAGATAAAATCATAAATTTCAAATCTCTTCCTTCTCCTTCTGTATCAGGATTTCCTTTCATTCAAAATGGAATTACTAAATAATAATAACAACAATAATAGCTAGCACATAAAGGTTTGCAAAGCATGGTTACCTATATTATATCTCATTAGACCCTCACAACAACCCTATGAGGTAGGTACTTATATTCTCCCTGTTTTATAGATGAGGAAACTGAGAACAACAGAGGTTAAGTGACTTGTCTAGGTCATAAGGCTGAATGTAGGAGGCAGGATTTGAACTTGGGTCTTCCCAACTTCAAGTTCAATACTCTCTCCACTGTACCACCTAGCTGCCTCTAAATTCATGCTCAAGGACAGAAAGAAGGTTTAACTTTGTCATCACTTAAAGCAAGATTAAATAATGCTTTCAGTTTCTCTGAGTCTTAAGTAGAGATATAAAAATAACAATTTAAAGTCAGATTGGAGAAGTAGATTCTATGTAGTGGTTCCAGATTATTGAAAATCATTCTTGGTTTCTTTGTTCTCATAGCATATATTAATTTGCACCAGCTTGTGCATTACTCTGCAAATAATGCCTCTTTTGGTGTTCCAGATTCTCCACTCTTCTCCCCCTTCCCTACTGGCAACCACCATTAGATTATTAGCTTTTTGAGGCCAGATATCTGGGTCTCCCATTTTTTTTTCGTATGCCCTCCATCCACTATACCCTAGTATAGTGCTTATAGTTGACCCTTCTATGGCAGATAATACTATTACCCAGGAACAGTTCAGAAGTTCTTGAAGAAAAGTCTGCCACGGGAAGTGATTTACAATCTCTTTTTGGACGGCCGTTTGTTTTGTTCCTTATATCTTTCTATTATTTATATATGGCTGCAGAACAAGTGAAGCATATAGTCTGGTTATTGTCAGGACATGGAGGAAGCCCAAACAGTGTGGAAATGTAACTTTGCAAATTCTTTCATGTGACAGTTGTAAGCATGATTTTTTTTTCAGAGTGTATATACAGTAGGCTTGGATATCCTGTCTCAGGGAATAGACTCTGTCACCTCCTAAGAGGAAGAAGGCATAAAGTCAATTCTGGAAATATGCCAGGATATACCAGAGTTAGCACTGGGTAGTATCCATGCATTCCGTTTTGCAAGCTACATGGCTTCTCAAATTGGGTAGTTGCATGAAGGGGATCCTGTTGTTTGACTTCAGGTTGGTTAAAGACCTTCAGAACTACATCTCTTTAAAATTGCACCTGAATAAACGAAGAAAAAAAGCAGCTATTAAGCATTTTCTGTGTGCCAGATACTATGTTACTTGCTGAGAATGCAAATGCAAGCAAGCAAGACAGCCCCTGCCCTCCTGGAGGTTATATTAGAACAGGGGAATACAGCACATGAAAGGGAGTTAGATTCAGAAAGATGGGTACTGTGAGGGTATGCATGTGTTGGCATGATGTAGAAATGGCCAGGAGGAGGCTAGAAAATCGTGGTATGGTGGCTTAACTGTGGTCAAAAAAGGTAAAAGTTTTCTTATCAGAGTCAACATACTTGGTGGTAGTGGATAAAAGGGAGGGGAGGAGGAGGAGGTCTAGGGTACAAAGAGATAGTTTAATTGGAAGGGAAGCTGTGCTGTTTCAAAGAATAGTTCCACTGCAAGTGTTATTACACCTGGAGAAAAATCATCCATTGCCCTGAGCATCTGATGGCCTTGACCCCAGAGGACTAAGAAGCAAGGTAGGAAAAAACATAAACATCTGCCCTCTTGGGGAGCAGCTGCTCCCTACTTCTTAACATATCAATGCCCCAGAGGTAAAATCCCTTTTGAATCATAGTAGTTATAAGTTTGAAGTTCTTCAGTCTTCCTTCAGCCTTTGGCCATTGGAAAACAATGTTGCATAGTGAATAGAGAGCTGAACATGGGTTAGGAAGAATCTACTTGAGTTTGGATCTGTCCTCAAATACATACTAGTTGTGTCTCTGAGCAAATCACTTAATCTCTCTCAGTCTCAGTCTCCTTATCTGTGAAAGGAGGGCAATAATAACCTAATAGGTTTGTCATGAGGATCAAATGTGATCATGTATACAAAATACTTTGGAAAACTTAAATTACTATATAAGTGTGAACCATTATTGTTACAAAGCACAAAAGGAAAAAGGAACTTGGCAACTATCTGCTTAATAGGGACAGTCAAGATAAAGAAATGATTGTATATTATTTCTTCAATATATAAAAGATCTGTCAGTTCCTTGGAATTGTTATTTCCTCCATCTATGCAGATCTCAATCCTATATGACTTGGCAGATAGGTGTGACATTTAAAAAGTTTGAGAGAAATGATTTCTGGGTAGTCATTTTTATATAACGATAGCATTTTAATAAAAGGTCAGTGCTGCTCTTAAATGCCAAAGACGATCATAGTGCCAGGCTCATGGCTTACATGCCCTTGGAAAGGTTAGTGTTCCAGAGGGTAGCAATTGACTCTGATTGGTTAACAAGCAATGAGAAAATGAATATTACAGTGAGGGGCTGGACTTATTCTATTGAACTTTGATTATGTCATTTACTTCTTTCCAGATTTGGGCAATCCATTCAAAGGATTTATCCCCACCTAAACCTGAGTAGAGAACAGTGACTTCCCTACCTGGGTAGGGTCTGAACAAGACTTGTTAAGAAAGTTAATACTCTCTTATTATCAGCAATGTCCTTCAGAGACTGAACTTGTTAAATGAGGACTCTAGAAAAAGGGGGGAACTCTGGATCTTCCCAGATCATTGGCTATTCGTAATAATTTCTCTCATGGTCTTCAAGATATGTTCATCAGCTTACATCTAGCCTAGTTGTATATTATGTGTATTATATCCACAATGGATATAATGCTAAATTTAGAGTCAGGAAGACTGCAGTCAAATCCAACCCCAGATACTAGCTGTGTGATCCTGGGTATATCATTTAACCTTTCTGTCTCAATTTTCTAATCTGTAAAATTGGGATAATAATAGTATCTGCTTCCCAGGGTTGTAAGGATGAAATGAAATGACATTTATACAGTGCTTTGCAAATCTTGAAGTCATATAGAAATGCTAGCTATTATTAGTATCTAGGCAGTCACTCCAGTCTTATTGAGCTCTTTCTTTGGCTCTCTGATCCTGGATAATATACCAATTTGTATTTGCTTATATACTGCAATGTGAATATTACATGTGTGTGTGTCATACACCCACACCCACACCCACACACACCCACACCCCCATATACACACACACACACATATATATATATATATATATATATATATATATATATATATATATATATAATGTTTGGATATTCTTTGTTTCTTCATACCTACAGTGTTCCTGGGTCAATAAACTCCAGAGCATGTTTCCAGAACATATTCATCATCATTATAATCTTAGAGACCTCAGGGTCATCTTGTCACCACCATGAGGCATTGGCAGTTAATAATTCATGTTTAGATAGCACTTTGAGGTTTGCCAAGTACTTCCTTGCTCATGAGAAACCAGGGAGGCAATAAGTATGAGTATTATAATACCCATTTTAAAGTGACGTTTGTGATCCCTTTGGCTCTTTGCCTGAGTCCTTAGATCATATGACTTCAGGGTTATTTTTCTGTATTCTTCTACAGGAAGAGAGCATATCATCATGCCAATTATTCAGCAAGAGAATACAATATTGGTTGTCCACCCAAACTGTAATGACCCTTTGACGTCTTGACTTCCTCACACCAACATCTACTTCTATATTTCTTATAGTCATTAAAAATGTCTCTTTAAAATGTACAAAAACTTGTAAATTTTCTTTAAGCAATATCTATTTTTTTAAAACCACATGATGAAAAAATGCAACAAAAAAGAGCAACAAAATGTGTGTATAGAGTGAAATTCAACATATTACTGACAGAGAACTAACTAAAGGTGGGGAAATAAGCTCAGTCCAATTTCATGTAGTTAAAGTCAGACATTCTAAGTAAGTTTAGTGTCAATGGAAGCATGTTTATGATCACTGCTGTGATTCTCCTTCAACCACTAGCCTAGGGCTCCTATCAGATTCTCTCTAGCACATACATGGGACAGCTTTCGTTAAAGACTGGAGTATCCAATGTTTTATGGTAGCACTCAGAAATTTGTGTTACCCTGCACTGACAAAGTCTGAAATCAACCTGGGTGTAAAAATTGAATAATATTCCAATATTTTATCTGTACTTAGGCCCTGAGTTCCTAGTTCATCTATACTCCTTTTTTGTCCCTTTTAATTTATGACTTATTTTGTTCACAGCCCCAGAAACTTGGAATGTTGTAATCTGTAGTTTATTTTGTATAGTATGTGGTGGAAAAGTACATTAAGTGCCCCAGTATGGAGGCGCCCATCTCCCGTTATCTCCTAGAAATCCTCCTAGTTGTTGTCTCAGTTCTTTAGATATGGCTGGAAGGGACCATACACATTGTTGGCTTATGGCAAAGACAGAGAAGGTGGTATCTTTAACTAATTTCAAGAACACAGCTGAGAAACAAAGGAAAGTAGGGAAGATGATGAGGGAAATCAATGTCCACTAAGCTTCCCAACCCAATGGGATTCATAAGAGCAGGGAGTCTCATTAGTTAACTGAAACTCCTCTCTCCACATTTACCAATGATCTCTTAATTGCCACATATAATGGCTTTTTTCTTGACCCTTATCCTTCTTGACTTCTCTGTAGCCTTTAACACTGTCAACCACCTTTTCCGTGATACTCTTTTCTCTCTAGGATTTTGTGACACTCCTCTCTCTTAGTTCTCCTACTATCTATCTGATCACTCCTCAGTCTCATTTGTTTGTGTCTGCTAACTATCAGTGAACCCAAGGCTATGTCCAAGGTTGTCTTTTCTTCTCTTTCTAGAATCCTTTTTCTTTTGCTTTTTTTGGAGGGCAATTGGGGTTAAGTGACTTGCCCAAGGTCACATGGATAGTAAGTGTTAAGTGTCTGAGCCCGGATTTGAACTCAGGTCCTCCTGACTCCAGGGCCAGTGCTCTATTCCCTGAGCCACCTAGCTTCCCCTAGAACACTTTCACTTTATGTCTCTTTAGCTTTCATGTGTACCATTATCTTTTCTATGAAGATGATTCTCACATCTACGTATCTTGTCTTACCTTTTCTCCTGACCTTCAGCCTCTCTTCTTGAACTGTCTATTGGACCTCTCAAACTAGATGCTTCATACAAATCTTAAGCTCAAAATGACCGAAGCTGAACTCACTATCTTCCCCCCAAATCCTTCTCTTTTCCTAACTTCTCTAATTCTGTTGAGACCACAATTCTCTCTGTCATCTAGTCTTGCAACCTAGGTAACATGCTTGACCCCTCACTGTCTCTCCCCATATTCAATCTGTCACCATGTCCTGTTCATTCTACCTTCTCAACATCTCTCATATATATCTCCCTCTTTCCTCTGACACTTCTACCACCCTTATCCAGGTACTTATTACCTCACCCCAGGACTATCACAATAGCCTGTTGGTTGGGTTCCCTGCCACTAGTCTCTCCACACTCCAGTCCATCTTCCACTCACCTGTAGAATCTAAAGCACAGTATGTCATTCCCCTATTCAATAAACTTCAGTGGCTCTCTATTCCTCATGGATCAACTATTAAACCCTCTGTTTGGCCTTTAAAGCCCTTTATAATCTCACTGCTTCTTACCTTTCCAATTTCATCACAGAGATACTCTTTATTCTGTGCATTTTCACTGGCTGTCCTACCACAATTGTATATTGATCACCCATCTCATTTCTGCACTCTGTCTTCCCTAGCTTCCTTCAAATCTCAGTGAAATTTCCAATTTCTGCAAGAGGATTTTTCCAGTTCCCCAATGCTTTTCTTCTGAGATTGCCTCCAATTTATGCTTTATATATCTTGTTTAATGGCAGCTAGGTGGCACGGTGGATAGAATGCTGGGCCTGGAGTCAGGAAGACTCATCTTCCTGAATTGAAATCTAGCCTCAGAAACTTACTACCTGTGTGGCCCTGGGCAAGTCATTTAACCTTGTTTGTCTCAGTTTCTTTATTGGTAAAATGAGTTAGAAAAGGAAATGGCAAACCCTCCAGGATCTTTGCCAAGAAAACCCCAAATGGGGTCATGAAGAGTTGGACTCAATTAAAAACAACTAAACAACAACATCTAGTTTGTACATTGTTTTGCATGTTGTCTCTCCCTTTAGACTATGAGCTCCCTGAGGGCAGGAACTCTTTTTGCCTTTTTTTTTGCATCCCTAATGCTTAGCACAGTGTCTGGAACCAATAAGCACTTAATAGAAGCTTATTGTTTTGATTTAACTCTGTAACAACTTAGAATTTTCTCTCTCTGCATCTCCTAGTTCCTCTCTCTGCTCCAAAATCAGGATATTTCCTACAATTCTGGCCTCCAGCTGTAGCATTCTTTGGGTATAACAGTTTTGTGTCCATGCTGTTTGTGGTCTCTATGCTTCCTTCTGCTCCTAGTTAACAGCTGTCCAGCCATGTTATATTCCTGACAGCCAGGAGGTATGAATCTGAGGGCAACAGCAGGAAGATAAGAAGCTATCCTCTGATGGCACACTGTACAGCTCAAATTCTACTCCTATGTAACCTTTTGGAACACATGTTCATGGAATAGCAGCTATTATTTTAGTAGTCTTCTCCATGTTCTATTTCAAGAAGGCTAAGCCACACTGAAGAGGAATCAACAAAAACTGCTCCTCTTCCCCAGCCAGTAGCTGAGGTCTTCACTTATCCTCTGAGGATTAATCAGGCTATTTTACAACCATTATTTGTCTCTCCTTGGTAGTGTTTTCACTTTTGACCATGTTTTGTTTTGTGCTTTCCTATGACCGATTCATTGTAGGTTTGAATTCGTAACACTTGACTTCTCTATATCAACAGTCACAGCAACATCTTTAAATAATTAAAATGGGTTCTTTAAGAAGTACAACCTTTGCATGTTTTCTTGGAGCAATATTCATTCTTAAAAACCATAAGATAAAAAGAAATAACACAAAAGAGCAATGAAACTCATGTCTATGGGACAAAATCCATTACCTCACTGAAAATGCACTAACTAAAAATGGGGAAAGCAGCTTCATTTGGTTTCAGCTGGTTGAAACCAGCCATTCTCGGTCAGTCTAATGTCAGTAGAAGCACAGATGCATGACTATTGCTGTCACAAATGAAACAATATCACAATTATTGCTTGTCTCAAATAACTTGCACATCGACAGAGAATCATAAGTTTAGAGCTGGGAAAGACCTCAGAGGAAACTGAGACCAGTTCCCTCATTTTACAAATAAGGAAACAGATTTGACAAGGAGGTTGGGATTTAGAACTTAATTAACTAGGTAATTAATGATTTTTACTTTTCTTCATTTCCCCAGTGCTTAGTACAGTGGCTAGCAGATTAAAGGTGCTTGGTAATGTTCGTTAATTGATCGACTGACTTGCACAGGACCAATTAAATGTCTAAGGTGGGTTTTGAATCCCACCTAGTTTTCTGACTATACATCCAGTTATATTCCATTGCATATTGAACAGCATCATGCCCTCAATCATAGTTACAGAGCCAAGATTTGAACCCAGGCCCCTTTACAGTCTTTCCTTTATGGTATACTGTCTTACTTTTCTCGACTTTATGGGATGTCCCAAAGTCTTTAAGAACAAACTGCACCAAGACCTTTGGGACACCTTGTTTTCTCTTTTGATTCAAAATACTAATTTCAAGTCGACATTACATTGTTTGGCTTCCTGCCTTAACTGGCTTTACCAAGATCAAATGTACCAGAAGGAAAGCATTTAACAACTCAATTTTCCCAAGATATGAAGTGGAGGGATAGAAATCAGTGGCTCTAAGATCCCATGTGGCTCTAAATTTATGACCTCATGCATCTAACAAAACATTGGACTGGCAATATGAAGATCTGGGTTCAAATTCTGGTTCTGCCTTCATGTTCTGAACTCATGCAATTACTTATTTCTTTCTGGGTTTCAGTTTCTTAATCCACAAAGTGAAGGGCATTAAATTAGTGCACTTACAAAATCTTAGCCAAGGTTAACACTATGAGGAAAAGTGTGGTGTCTCTGGTGGGCAGATAATTTACAAGTAATTTCTTTTTTGGTTCATTTTCACAGAGGTGGTGCTGTCATTGGGCACTTCATAAGACCTATCGCCCCTGTTTCCCATTCCACATGCTCCAAACTCTTCCCTTCCCCTACTACATTTTGGCATTTTCCCCAAAACAGCCATTCTCTCCATTTTTATTCTGTGAAATAAGAGTGGGGGGGTGGCTAGGTGGCACAGTAAATAGAGCACCAGCCCTGGAGTCAGGAGGACCTGAGTTCAAATCTGGCCTCAGACACTTAACACTTACTAGCTGTGTGACTTTGGGCAAGTCACTTAACCCCCATTGCCCTCCAAAAAGCCAAAAAAAAAAAAAGGAGTGGGATGATTTTTAAGGCAGTTGGGAAAATTAACAGCCCCACAAGTTCAAGATTTGAAAGGAAATTGGACAGATCTCAAAGGAATAAGAACAGGAGGCTACAAAAACAGAATCAGACCACATCCAAAAAACATCGATGCTGCATTTTTCAGCACTGCTAACTCTACCATCACTGTAGGGAAAGGCCATTGTCAAATGTTTAACATAAGGATTTATTTTCATTATACAAATTATTTCCTATTCCATTCCCTGCAATAGTTGCACTGAAATTCACATTTCACTGGGAACTCTAAATATCAAACGATAGGTAAAGCTTTGAGGTTCAGCTTGGCCTAAACCAGTATCCACATGATTAAATGCTTATCCCAAACCCTTTCATCTGGAAGTCTTACAAGAAAGCTTGTTTTTGTTTTACTGCTTTCCCTAAAGCATTTCAGCATTTTTAGTTACAGTTCTATCTCAAACCAGAAGGTGAAAAGACATTCAAAATGATCATTCTTTTCGTGAATATCAAAAGAACTTCTGGGTTTGATTTTGAATAAACATTTGGCTTTGTTCTCCATTTTTTGACCCTGATCATTCAGCCTTTTGAGGTCTCTTTATAATAGATATCATTTTCTCACTCAGACTATATCTACACATGCACAATGGATTGGAAAATCAAGCCAATTATTCATATAATTCAGGCTAAAACACTACTTGTTACTTCCTAGAGAATTCAGGAGAATGTGAAGAGATTTTTCTGGTCCTTGAAGTATCCAGATAACAACTTTAATGCTCCATTTCATTTTGCATATTTAGGCAGTCTGTGTTGCTTTAAAAAAATAATCTAATGACATTTTGTTTGCAGTTTCCAGATGTGGACTAAAGATGCAGCACTACTTATTTATTCATTTTTTTAAAGCCTAGAGTGTCTTGGTTTTTAAAAAAAGTCACCCCAAAATTAAACTTCTATCATGTAATCAAGAAATATGAAATAGGTGTGGAACAAACATTGCATCAAAAGAATCAGCAATTGTAGTCCCCAATATCCCACCAATGAGGTATGTGATCTTGGGAAATTCACTTAAGCTTCTTAGTCCTCAGTTTCTTTCTCTGCTGATGTGAGATTATAGACGATATGATCTCTAAGGTACTTTTTGGTATGTGAATTCTATGCTTTCCATTTTCAAAAGAGTATCTTAGAATCATGTAAATCTCTTCCTTTTCTTTACCCACTTTATGCTTCATTTGAAAAGTAGTAAAAATTTGATTTTTAGAATGGAGAAGGAAATAATGGCTCACTATGGCCCTTAGATCATCTCTTCCTCAAGATTTCAACACAAAGAGGGAGGATCTACATGTTGAAAAGAGGGAAGGAAACAAGAAATTATTAGGGACCTACTAAGTGCTTGACACTGTGCTAGGCACTCTACAAATATTATTTCTTCACAACAACCATGTGAATTAGGTGCTGCTATAATCCTCATTTTACCGTTAGGGAAAATGAAACAGACAGATGTTAAGTGGTTTGGCTGGGGCCACCTACCTAGTAAATAGGTTGCATTTGAACACAGGTCCTCCTGACTCTAGGCTCAGCTCTCTATGTATGGTACTACCAGCTGCACTCAAAAGAAAACTGCTCTATGGATCTGAAGGCTTGGAAAGGATTTCAGAGGTCACGAAGTTCACTCACTGCTTGAAACATGAATCCTATCCTCAATTATCTAAACCAGCACAATTCTACCTATTGTAATCTAGATTTATAAGGTTCTTACTTTGCATGAGGTACAGTGATAGATGCTAGGGATACAAAGACAAAGTGAAAAATGTAGGCAACTAGGTAGTATAGTAGATAGAATGCTTTGCTTGGAATTAGGAAGACTTGAGTTTGAGTCCTCCGGATACTTTCTAGCTGTGTAACTCTGGGCAAGTCATTTTCCTTCTTTGGGCCTCATTTTCCTCACTTGTGAAAATGAATCAGTTGGATTTATTATGTAAGGTTTTCTTGAAATGGAAATTTATTGCTGTATATTTTGAATCCTCTCATGTTCTGCTATGCTTTTTTTCTTTTTTCTTTTGTATTTGTTTCAATATTTAAGTTTATACTGTTTCTTCTCCTTTTCTTATTGTGTATTTAAGTTTTAGTTTCTTTTTGTGTATTTAAGTTTAAAATAAATTAATGAAAAAAGTCTCAACAAGAAAATGGAGCAGTTGTGCTCAATGGCCTCTAAGATCCTTTCAATTCTAAATCTGTGCTTCTGAGAACCATTCTCACCTTTAAGGAGTTTCATTCTAATGGGATATAAACCACCTACTAAGTGTTAATTCAGACCCTAGTTTTGTATACTCTCAGATTCACTATCTTCTGCCTCTCTTATTGGAAGATGTAGCCATGAACACTTAAATTTCCATTTAAGGAGGACCCCAAAGACAGTAGTCTCACTTTCCCCCTGGCTGAACTCCATATGGACTTCTTTAATTTATCCATTATGCCTCTATGACTGGTATGGTCTTCTTCCTCTTTCAGCTATTTTCTTTGTCTTCTATTAGATTGTAAGTGCCTTGAAGGCACAACCTTTTTTTCTTTGTCATGTTTCTATCTCCAGTGCTTAACACAATACCTTGAATATAGTAGGTATTTAATAAATCTTTATTGACTCTCTGACTTCATGAAAGAAGGAAGATCCTTATATCACAGAGTGGGCTGTCCCAGTGTTGGATAGCTCATACCGCAGGTTTCTTGAGTGGGTATAGTGGCGAGATTTACATCTGTGATTTTTTTGTAAATTCAGTGAAACACATGGGAAGATACATATGGAACAAACCAGAAGCAGTACATTGATTAGATAGATTTTCAATATGCAGTACATCTAGTCTTAGATGTAAATAGAATAGCTGATTGACTATTTGGTGGACTCTCAGGGGCTCTCAATGTGATTCTTTCAGGCATCTCTCTCTCCATTATTCTTTAACCCGATGACCTGCTCTTGCTTAAAATAATAACACTAGTGATTCACAAGACACTGTGCTAAGTATGAGAGCTGCAAAAGCAAACAACAGTTCTTGCACTCAAGGAATTTACATTATTTCTGCATATTATGAGATATTGGTATATGTATATGTGGGTGTATGTGTGTAAGTGCATTCATGTGTGTGTACGTGAGTGTTTTGTCTTTTCTGTTCTAGTGTTATTTCTTGGGTTCTTCTCAGTATATCCTCTAGTAGTAATTTTCTCATCATAGATTTCAAAGTTACTGAACAGTGTGTATATTTCATAATTCGAGGGCGCAACAGCTATTCAAAGGCTTTGAAACAATTTTTGATCCAATTGTCTAGGCAATTTGACACTTCAGTTCCACATCTTCCAAGAACAAAATTTTAAACATACATAAACTTTGTTCCTATAAAATGAACATTACAATTACAGAAAAGATGATTGAAAGTGTGAGGAGAGACAAGAGGGTAGACCATAAATAAGGAATAGACTTCATGTTTACAAAAGTGATGTTTCTAATATCTAGGAGAAAAAAGATGGAAAAGGGCCAGCATTTGAATAACAATGATATAAAAGAAAATTCTTTCATTTCTGAGAAGACACCATAAATTGCTCAGATACGTTTTTCTCTGGGTCTTGAACTCCAGATATTTCATTCTGGTGGAAAAGAAAATCCCTCTAGTGATACGAAGCCTTGAACTTGAAGATAAACTATTAGCTATAAAATCTCTCAGGATGATTAATTAGTTGGGCTTTACATTTAACAAACACTGATGCTGGTTGGTGAACTAGAACAATCAAATGTTTCCCTTTGCATTATTTGGGACTCAAGTGAATTTCCAGGAATTTTGAAGACAGACACATACAGCCATTATATCAGTCAACCTACAAAGTAAACTCCAGCCCTCTTCTGATAATTGTTACTAAAAGTTCTGGGTTCTTTTAGACTTCTATTTCCACTTGATCAGGTTAGACAGGAGGATAGTACTTGAGCAGCTCATGGTAAGAGGTGCCTGCCATATTTTTGTGATCCTTCCCATGTTAGTGACAAATTTATATAGACTGTATGCTCTGCCACTGAATTACTTTAATGTGAAGTCATTATGATTATGGAGGGCCCAGGGGACAAAAGGGAAAAGTATAGGCTGGAGTGGGAGAGAAGGTGGGAAGGATCCATAGGGGAATTCTGTTCTTTTTGTTCACATATACTCTGGGATACATGGTTGAGATTTATTACATTTAGAGAGAAAGAAGTTTCCTAGTCCCCCATGAAACCAGGTATCATGGAGAATCATATGGACAGGAGCAAGAATTTCCTTTTGACTTTCCTTATGGCACAGAGGGTGATTAGGTTCTGTCAGGAGACTCCAATGATTCCCTTATGGGATATTTCTTCACTTTTTTAACATGGAATTTTTCCAGCTGTTGGGCAGACCAACCAAGACACATATGGTTCAGTGGTGTAGTCCATTTATAGTGAAATGGGACCCTTTCTACAGGTAAGGAGAAGGTAGATAAAACATCCACCAATTATGAGGCCTTCATTTTCTCCTCTAATTTATACTTTCTTTCCCTCACCTTTATGTTATAGCTATAAAATGCATTTTAATATCTCTCTTTCTATAATGAGCATATAATAATTCTTTCCAACATTTACCACAAATAATTTTAATAAAAGTCACATAATTTTATTTTATTAAAATATTTTTAAATGCACATTCTAATTTAATAAATGCATTTTTCAGATATGTCAAGAAGATCTACCTATCATGTTTCTAAGAAGATTCAATTCAGTTAAATTCAATTTAACAATAAGTTATTTAGTGCCTATTGTATGCAAAGCACAATTCTAACCATATTGGTAAAATCAAAGAATCAAAGAAAAAATTTTGGAGATTATCTAGTCCAGCTCCTTATTATATTCCTTTAATGTTTTCTAAATTTCTACCATTAAAGAAAAATAATAAAGAAATTTTGATAGAAATTCTAGCTCTACCAAACCATAAAGGATATCCCTTTGCTTCCTGGAAGGAATTTCAATTAGATAGTTGTCTAATTTATTCTTGAAAATTTCCAGGCTGTAAATTTCTATGTATGTCACACTTCATTCACCAACCAGCACATTATTGGTATTAATTCACAATAAAACATTGAGAACCATGTAAAATGCAAACATGATATTGAAAGTGATAGGGCCTACATTTGGGATCTCATCCGCATGGGGAACTACAAGTTCTGGGAAAACCCTCTACAAACATTGAATGGAAACTTCTCTATCATTTACAATCTTAAAAAAAAAAAATCCAACAAAAAAAAACTTGTCGAGAGCACTGAGAGGTTATGACTTGCCCAGAATAACAAGACCAGGATACATAAGATTTCCTGATTTTAAGGCCAGTTTTCTATCTACTACTACACACTATCTAATGTAAGTACTCAATTTACATCACAATTTCTAATGCACAATTAATGACTTATTGATAACAACCCAAATTCAACTCACAATTTTTCAAATTTATTTGTTATTCAATTATTTATTCAAATACAACAGGTATTCTTTATATTTAGGTGAAATCTGAAGCAATGATCACTGGGTAAGGTAATTTGAAATTATTTTATAATGGATGTTTTCTTCCTCATTAGATAATGAGTCCTTTAAAGACAAGCCTGTGCTATATTATTCTTCTCTTTGTATCCCCAGCACTTAGCTCAATATTTTGCATGTGCCATTTGGTTAATACATGCTTTTTCACTCATCATCCACTTATTCACTTGTATTCTCTTGTGCAAATTATGAGGGTAAAGCCCATCCTGAAATCTACAGCTCTGGACTAATTATTCAGCAGTTATCTCCTTATCAACTTTTACTTTAATTGGGTAATAAAATGTCTTTGTAGTCCTCCTAGGTTGACCAGGGACACCAGTTGATAAATAGGATTTGGGTCACCAATGTTACAAATCTAAACAAACCTCAAAGTCTTAGGCTGCTTGTCACAATTGATTTTAGGAATGGAGAAAAAGTTTATCCTTTTCTGTTATGAGACAATATCATGGAACTGTAAGGCTTTATGAAGTTGTCTCCACAGTAGGGTAGAGAATTGACTTTTGTTTGAGCCACGGTATAGCTAGATTACTGAAGCTAAAGTGAAGTATGTTTGTGTATATCTGTGGTTGTTGTTGCTTGTTGAATAATTGCCTAAATTGTACACTTCACTTGGCCTATGTAGATGTAGTCTCTGACCCAAGATGGAACACTGGATGGGGAAGCCAAATTAAAAAAAAAAGTTGTTCCAAGTTAAGAATGTTCAGGCACACGCAACGTTATGAAGTTTGTGTGCTGGCA
Organism: Gymnobelideus leadbeateri; assembly: GCA_011680675.1. NCBI lineage: Eukaryota > Metazoa > Chordata > Mammalia > Diprotodontia > Petauridae > Gymnobelideus > Gymnobelideus leadbeateri. Next base: position 20,471 of record WOXC01008816.1, read on the forward strand.
GAGAAACCCAGCCTTAATCTGTTTTAAAACAAATAGATTGTGTACAGCTGTCTCTATAGCCCAGGCAAAATGATGATTTAATGTTGATTAAGAGAGAAAGCCTTTGAAGTGAGTGAGGCAGGAGCCCCTAGTATGTCGTTAGTGATCATTATCAGTCTTTCCCTGAAGGATAACTTGGTGCCAAAAGCTCTTTTCTCCAAGTCGGTTAAGGTGGATACAGGAGCAAATGCTTTGTATGTCTGAAAAGGCCTTCTCCTTCACAGGCCTCTGATGTCTTATTCTTTTAGGATCCTGCATGTCTGAGAATAAGCAGATGCAGCCCTTTTCACAAGAAGGGGCAAGGTCCACCGCTCTCCTGCATCATGGCATTATTTATTCATCATGAGGGCAGCAATGGAGCATGTACCCTGCAGGAAAATCAAATCAGCCTTCTTTCTCCCAGCAGCTGCACTAAGCAGAGAAAAAGCATTTGGCTTTGGCTCTGGTTAACCAAACACTTATGTGGATCATTAAATTAAAGGATGCAAATGAAGAGTCATATTTTCTTCCCATCTAATGTATTTGCCTCACTGGTCAGGTTTTGGCTAGGCCCTACTGGGGAGTTGAAAAAATTGTAGTTTTGTGAGGTTGTCTTTGGAGAACCCAGGGGGAAAAATCCACTTCATTTACTGAATCGATTTACCGAGTGTAACTAGAAAGGAAAATTTTTTGTGTTAGATAACCTCAAAATATTAGTCTCTTTCTTTTTTTGGCTACAGTTTAGGAGGATGATTTTTTGATAATAGAGAAAAGATAAAAAAGAGGAAAGCAGAGGAAGATATTTATGATGCCCCAAAGTCTACAGTAAAACCGAGTTGTGTTGTTTTCCTCTTCCCTGGAGGCTGTACTACGAACTCAAGGATTTCCCACAAAGGTTTAGAGAATATACAACTTAGGAGGCTTTAAAAATTACATAATCATGTACACACCTGTGAGATTCCATAAATTCATATTTTCATTAGTCAAGTTATAAAAGTAAATATTTATTTCTGAGATAGGTCACAATTATCCTAGACTTTGGGACATTTTCATCTTCCAGTTTATTCTTTAACACAACTATGTAGAGTTAACTTACCATTTCCTTCTTTTAAAAAATTACTTGTTAAAATTTTATATGTATCTTTTACTTTCATATCACCTTTGTTTCCAACATATTCCTCTCTTCTTCCTTCCTCAAAGTGCTATCTTCTATAACACAGAAAAAAAAGAAAGAAGATAAAAAGGTAGTTCAAAGAAAACTAATCGACACATCAACTGAGTTTAACAGTATATTAAATAAAAGGTAGCAGGCAAACTTGTCCTGCCCAGGGATATCTTGTCTCTATTCTATATCTTGTCTCAGACTTGGGAAACTAGGGGGAAGAGCACTGGTTCTACAGGCAGAATGGGTTCACATTCCCCAGTTCTGCCAAGTAATGCCAGCCAGTGTGACTTTGGGCAAATCACTTCCAGTCTCTGGGCCTCAGTTTCCAAATCTATAAAATAATGGGATTGGACCAGGTGACCCCCAGCTCTAACTGGATAACGTTAGAGTTCATAGTCTCCCACTTTTACAAACAAGAGGGGGGGTGCATTTTCTCTTCCCTTCTTCAGGATAATACAGGGTTCATTTCATTGTGCTTGAAGCTTATGATTGTGCAATAAATGTTCAGAACCCATTTGAGTATTTGTTACACTTTCTGAAACAGCTTAGCAATAGCCATCTTGCTTTGGTGAATTTAAAATTCAAATCAGTAATGTTCAGTATTCCATTTATACCATTTCTTTGGTGGAAGATCCACCATAATATTAAAGAATCAATGAGAAGTACATGATGATAAGTTTTTTAAAAAAAGGGTCAAATGTATATAATGGTGAATATATACATACACCTGAAATCTCAGATCCATAAAAGTTCTAGAATACTAAAAGATAATGTCAACCAAAGACTCTGGCAGAGGAAATGATGAAGTTAAGGCATTATAATGAATTCAGCTGAAGGTTCATCCTTGCTTGGCTCTGTGATCTGGGCAAGCCAGTCTGAACCTCAGTTTAGAGGAATTGTGGTATGGGCTGTACTCGTTTGTAGAATGGACATCATATCAGACATCAGGGTTATTGCAGCAATCAAGTGAAATCATGAATGTCAAGCAGCATGTTATTGCAGCACACTGCATAAATATCAGCCATTGTTTTAATTCCAGCTGAAATAATAAGAATAGTTAAGCTCATCTTGTGAACTGGTCATTTTATAGGTAGAGACCTGGTTTGCATCATTTAAGCATCTTCAATTTTTATTTTTCCCTCTATCCCACCAGCTTATTTTTCAGGCACAATAATTTACTGCTTTTAAGCTTATCATCTTTGGTTAATCTCCCTTTTTGCTCTCATCTTTGACTTTGTTACCATTGCATTCTCCTTTACAGAATATGGGAGCAAGTCTGTAGATAATCAGCATTTAAAATTGCTATAAAATACCCAAGGTTGTATGTTTTCTTAAGCTGCAAGATGTGCTTTAAAATGTGGAATGCAGATGACTAGGATGAAACTTTTAGAATTATACACAAGATGCTCAAGAAAAAAAAGCTCGCTAAAAAGTAGTTTAGGACACACACACACACACACACACACACACACACACATATTTTCACGTAGACTTTAAGATGTGCAAATTTTCCAAAATTTGCTGGCTCTGGTACAGCCAAAACTCCGTCATTCTTTAGACGTGAATGAAAATTTTTATTTATTTATTTAATATTTATCACCCTTTAGTGAATGAATGTACTTGTGTTCTATTTTTACTTGTCAATTCCCTTAAAATGAAGTCATTTAATGCTCAATTGGAAAATCTGAAAATTTGATTCCATATTAATTTCCCAGTTTCAATTGGACTTTGAAGATATTGAATTTTGATTTGGCCGTTTTTCAGCACTGATGACTCACCATGTTTTTTCAATGTAGAAATACAAACAAAACACAGATTGTTATTAAAATGCACATACATACATATACATACATATACATACACATATGCATACACACAGCCTAGGAAATTATTTACCGTTTGTGTGACTTGATGAATGGACATTGTTTGGAAGATAAATATAATTTAAGTATTTCGGAATTTTTGAACTTTGTGAAATATTTAGGATAAAAATGATTTTTAATTGCCCAGTGATAAAAAAAAAAAACAAAACTATTCAGCAAGGGGAAAGTCCACATGTGCTTCAACAGCAGACATATAAAACCAGTATGACAAAGAGGATCATTAAACAATCTGATTTTCTTGTTGGTTGGGTTTAATGCTGTTGGGTATAGTATTAAAATGTAGAATTTGATAGCATGTCTTAAAATTTTAATGATGTGTTCATGAATATAAAACATGCTCCTACCAGTGACTTTATGACTTCTCCTCTGCATAATTAGTGGTATCTGTTTTATGAGCTTACTGTTGTTGCCTTGATCCCATGAAAATGTGAAACCACTGTAATAATTTACACCATTCCAAGGCTTTAAAGATACAGGCTGCTTCTTTCCTCCAACTTTAACTTTAAAATTCTAAAATAACAGTCACAATGGGATCCATGAGTATTTTTTTAAACACACAATCAAGAGAATTGGAAATAATGTACTATTTTTAAGATTTCATCTATACCACTTGATGTTGATTGAATATATTATGTAATTTATCACCCATAGAGGTAAGTATCTAGTATCCCATACTCCTCATTTTTTTCCTTTTTCCTCTCTACAGCTGAAAGTATAGGAAAATCTCCTTGGAGAAGAACACTGAAAAAATTCTGTGTGTAGTAACAGCAACATTGTATGATGATCAATTATGAGACACTTAGCTCTTCGCAACAATACAATGATCCAAGACAATTCTAAAAGACTCATCATGAAAAATGCTATCTAATCCAGAGAAAGAACTATGGAGTGTGAATGCAGATCAAATCATGCTATATTCCTCCTTCCTCCTCCCCACTTTCTCGTGGTTTTTCCTTTTTGTTCTGATTCTTCTTTCACAATGTGACTAATGTGGAAATACATTTAATTTGATTGCACATATATAACCTATATTAGATTCCATGCCATCTTGGGGAGGGGGGGAGGAAAGGAAGGTAGGGAGAAAAATTTGGGACTCAAAATCTTACAAAAAATGAACATTGAAAACTATCTTTACATGCAACTGAAAAAAATAAAATACTATTTACAAAAGAAGGTGTGTGGTGTTTACAGTCTTGAAAGTAATTAAGGTAAATGAAGGAAAAAATATCAAATCAAGTGTTCTTTTGGGGGCTCTGAAAAGTACCAAATAAATACAATGTGAAATTAAAAAAAATAGCTATGTGTATATTTTAATTTTTTATGTTACCTACATTTCTCTATATATACTTCCTTTTCCCTCTCCCAGAAAGCCATCTCTTTTAATAAATAATTTAAAATGAGGGGAAAATAGTTCAACCAAACTAACCAATATATCCAAAGATTCTTCCCATGTTAAATTTGCAATGCCTCTGTGCTTATAATCTACAAACCTCAGTTTACCCTTCCTTGTATCTGGTTTTCAGCACTTTAAAAACTTTGAAGACAGAATCGAAGCATCTCTTTGTGCCTTTGCTCCTCTGAACACATCTGGTTATTTTGAATTCTGTGTTTTCATATCATTTAGTTTCACAAAGAGCTTTTGGGAGTTGTTTCAGTAGCTTGGATTTTCTTTTGTAATTAACTGTATAATGGAAATGTAACCCAAGGCTCAAAAATATTCAATATTATAAAACCTGATGTAAAATCCTAACAAATTGCTTATTTGTCCTAAACAGAAAAAAAATTATTAATAAGGAAATTCTAAAATAAATCTTATTTTGAATGATTAAAACGTGCCTAGTAGAAATGCTATTTGAATGTTTAATTTTTTATTTTGGATGAGGGTTAAGTTTTGAGGCATTCAATATGGAGCCTGTGGCAAAGTGTAAAAAAAAAGTACCTTGTGTCTAATTGTTTTTTCTACCTGAGGTTTGACTATTTTTTTTAAACTGGGCTAGTGCCTTCTCTCTATTCATATCTCTAATTTGTGCTGTGTGCAGCTTGTTTGTACATAGTTGTTTGCATACTGTCTCCTTTATTAGATTGTAAGCACCTTGAGGGCAGGGACTAACTGATTTTTGCCTTTCTTTGTATCCTGAGGCTTAACACAATACCTTGTACACAGCAGGCACATAATAAATGCTTGTTGACTTGATGTTTGGCTGAGCTGGCTGATTATTTGTCAGTAGTAGAGCTAGAACCTACTTTCAGTAAATGATTTGGAGCTATTTTAACAACAATAGCAAAGAATGATCTGTACCTATAAGGTAATAATAGAATAAGTAAATTGTTGTTTATTAAAATGATTTTTAATCATCAGTTTCCTCCTGCTGCTTATTCCTTGACAGGCATTGGACAAGTCACTTTTCCTCTATGAGACCCAGTTTTCTCATCTGTAAAATAAGAATAATCTCTACGACACCTTCCAGTTCTAAATTTGTGATTACATTAATTTTCTTAAAAGACGAACATATATCATAAGGTATGATTTTATTGCATAAAACAAAGTCTTAAAATTTCCTATTTTTAGAAAAAAAACATTTAAACAATGTAGAATCAAATTATTAGAGAACCTTGGAATATCTTTCCTCTTATTTTGATATTCCATTGAATTGTGCACAAGCAGTTGATGCATATGATTATAGTCTCAATTCAGTTAAAATGTTTAGTTCAATTCAATTCATGAGCTTTTATTAAGCACTTACTATCTGCAAGGAACCATGGGAGACTTTGGTGATTGATTGTGTTTTCGTTACTCTTGATCTTTGGTTTAACTGATTTGGGTAAACCCCAAACTGAACTCACATCTTTCTCCCTAAACCCTCCCTCCTCTACCATCCCTATAATTATAGAGGGCAACACCATCCTCCCAGTCTCTCGAGCTTCAAACCTAGGAATCATCTTGGACATTATCTCTCATTCCCCATATCCAATTGATTACAAAGGCTTATTCATTTCACCTTTGCAGCATCTCTTGGACATACCCACTTCCCTACTCTGACACTGTTATCTCTGGTGCAGATCTTCATCATCTCAAGCTTGAACTATTGCAAAAGACTGCTGATGGGTCTGCCTGCCTCGATTTTCTCCTTTCGCCTCCTCCATTCAGCTGTCATAATGATTTTCAGTGCGGGTCTGATTATGTCTCTCCCCAACTCAATAAACTCCTTTGACTCCCTATCAGCCTTACGATCAAATTCAATATCTCTCTTTGGCATTCAAACATTTCATGACAAAAGTTCCTCTCTCTTCTAAAAATTCCAGTCTTCCTACCCCTTATTCCCTACCCCCCCATTCTTCATTTGATCCAGTGGTGCTGGCCCCTTGGTTGTTCCACAAACAAGATTCTCCATTCCAGGAATGTTCACTGGCTGTGTCCCCCATGCCTGGAATGTTCTCCTTCCTCATCTCTACCTTCTGACTTCCCTGACTCCCTTTAGATCCCAAATCACATCTTACAAGAAACTTTTCCAAGTGTCTCTTAATTCTAGTGCCTTTCCACTTTAAATTATTTTCTCTTTATCCTGCATATACCTTTTTTGTACATATTTGTTTGTCTCCCCCATTAGACAGTAAGCTTCTTGAGGGCAGAGATTGTCTTTTACTTCTTTTCTATGCTCAGAGTTTACTTAGCTAGCTTGTTTAGTTTAGCTAGCTTAGTTAGCCTAGCATTCAGAAGGTGCCTAATAAATGCTTTTAGAATGACTAACTGACCACTCCCACCATTGCTATAGAAAATTTATGTGTGATTTATAATCTTAGGAAGTTGTCTGAGACACTGAGAGTGTCTTAGATGTAACCATGGTCACACAGCAAGTATGTGTCAAATAAAATATTTGAACTTAGGTATTCTGGTCTTCTAGATGGTCCTTTATCCATTGGAGAATACTTCCTCTCTTCAAAAGAGACATAGAAATTAAAGATAGTACTTGTGGGCGGCTAGGTGGCTCAGTGAGTAAGAGTGCCGGCCCCAGGGTCAGGAGGACCAGGAATTCGTTCCAGCCTCAGAAAATTAGCACCCACACATAAATAAATAACTAGCTCTGTAACCTTGAGCAAGTTACTTAACCCCAAATGCTTTAAATGAAATAAAATAAAAAAAAGATAGTACTTAACTTCAAGAAAGGTAAGTAAATAAAAGATTATCTGAGGAGAGAGAATATTAATTAATTTAGGAGATTAGGAAAAACTTGATTTAAGAGGTGGTAGTTGAATTGAGCTTTAAGGAAACTAGGGATTCTATGAGTTGGAATTTAAAAGGGAATGCACTCCTAGAACAAGGAATTCAAAGATACAGAGGAGGTGGAATGTATTAGGAATAGTGAGTAGGCTACACTATATTATGTGAATGGGGAGTATTATAAAATATATTAAGAAAAGGTTGGCTGGCCCAGATTGCACAGGCCTTTAAAAGCTAAATCTAGAGGAATTTATATTTTATCTAAGGGGAAATAGGAACCCCCTGAAGCTTCCTGATTAAGGGAGTGACATGATCTGAGCTATACTTTAGGAAGACTATTTTGGCAACTGTGGGAAGAATTTCCTTCTGGAACTGATGTCATCCAAATTCAATTTCCTTATTCCTTGTTGCATCTACAAAGCTGATCTCCCCAGCCTCCATGTCCAGTGTGGGAAGGAATTCCTATCTCTCATTTTTCATTTTTTCCTTTCTTAGGGCATTGATCAGGGGATTCTGAGTTTCCTGATTAAGTAGATGAGCTCACAGGGTGGTGATTCTTAGTTTGGGACTGACTGTATTTTCCTTTAGAAGCTGCAGGCAAGCCCACTGACAACCTCATTTAGAAGACTGAGAGAAATGTATTGGATATTAGGCCATGTCCTGGGCCATTCTTTCATTGAATGAGGTTGACTTGATTGACTAGATATTTGTGAATAAAAGCCATTCCTTTGTGCTTGTCTATAAAAGGGAGGTTTCAATTTCAGACTTAGCTTTTTCTCTTTTTCTCCCTTCAAAGGATGGAAAGGAACTCTACAGAACTAAAAGCTGACCTGGGTCCTAGGGTAGAGAAGTGTCTCCAACTGCCTCTAGGAGTAGAGACTGGTGGCCTTGGTGAAGAAGCATATGGATGCAATTTGAAAAGAAAATTGTGGCTCCCAGCTTTGGAGAGATAGTTGCCATAACTTCTCCCTTGAGAAATGGCAACGTTGGAGAAGAAAACTCTGTGCTCTAAATGGTAGGATCTGAAAACTAAATCCTCTATTTCTGAACAAGTATTGAGAGTTCCTGAAGCCCAAAGTTCTACATAGATGAGGTGGTGGTAGGGGTGTGAGACTGGCAATGTAAGCCTGGAATCAGCATTTTAGCAACAAAAGAGGGATTTCTTGGTTAGCACTAGTCTTTGGGTCACCTTGTTAAGGAAACCAAGTTTGAGAATTCCAGAGTTGAGGCTTATAGAGAGAAGAGTAGTGTTTATTCCTGGGCAACAACAGCTTTTTAGAAAAAGAGAATTGGCCCCAGAGCTATAAGAGTAGCAAGGGACTAACAGTCATGACCCAGGTGAGCAAAAGACCTGGACTTTGTCTTTTGCTGTTTTCTTTTTTTATTTATTCATTTTGCTTTTTGGAGGGCAATTGGGGTTAAGTAACTTGCCCAAGGTCACACGGCTAGGTTTTGGTTTGTGTGTGCATTATGTGTCTGAGGCCGGATCCGAACTCAGGTCCTTCTGACTCCAGGGCTGGCGCTCTACTCACTGCGACACCTAGCCGCCCCTTCTTTTGCTGTTTTCTATGAATTATTGGGAGATTTTAGGACTGATTGGAAATGAGATTTCCTCTTTCGCAATCCCAAGTTTGTTATCTTCCAGGTGAATTTCAAGCTCCTTAGATTAGTTGCCACACATGGATTCAGGAGATGAATGTGTGACTGCCTTCCTAGCAACACAAAGGTTGTTTCCTTTTAGGAGAGTACAAACCATAGGGTGATGATATAATGCTGACTGCCTGTATAGGGACAAATGGGCCACATTGGAATGTTGGGGTATTGCCTCCCTAGGAACCCCAAATTAATTTTCATTCCAAGGGGAGTCTGAACCAGGGGGTGGGGCTGTAGGTCTGGAGAACTTTACAATAGGGAAAGATGGGACTCACCAGAGAGGGAGAGCAATGAGACAGATTTTTTTAATGGGTAATTTAAATTTATTTCAATTTGACACACATTTATTAAGTGCCAACTATGTGCTAGGCATTGTGCAAGGTAGGTGTGGGGCACTGTAAAGCCTTTATGTTTTCCACACATTCTGTGGGGTGGAATTAAGGCTGTCTTTTGCCTGATAAATGAGTGATTGTACAGAATCTTAAATGCACAACCTAAAACATTTTAATTGAATGTTACTAAACATGCTAGGAATTTGATGACCTGAGCAGAAATCTTAGTGAAGTCTACATGTAACCATTCTAATGTGTGTGTAAAGTGCTACCAGGAGTGATGCTACAGGCTTTACAACTCACTTGCTAATGTTTGAGTGAAAGATGCACATGTTTAATCATTTGTACTTTGACATCTCAGACAATAGAACATAAAAATTCAAAACCACTACATCTCTTAAATGAGAGATTGGCCGAGAAAATTTTTACTCTTTTAGCTTTGACTAGAAGAGGTCTTGATAGAAAGAAGTGAGAGAATGATGCTCAAATCCATTGTTGAATTCCAGATTCTTTTAGTGAAACCATGCGTATTTGGGTAATGCACAAGAGAGCCAATCTATGGAAGGGCATGCCACATCAAGAGACTGGATAGCCTTTTTATTTACAAAATAACCTCAGAAAGCAGTGGGGGCCCAATAAAGATAATTAATTGCATCTACCAATTATTCATAGGGGAGTTATAGTTATTCTCAGCAGCAATCAAGAGGAAATAATTGATAGTGAAGCAAATGAACTCTGAAGAGAGTTCACAACCAATTACAAGTTGTAGAGTGATTAAGCTTGACAATAAATCAGAAAATACTGATCTGAATAAAGATGATACTGTATACTATCTCTGGCTACTTCTGCCTCAGATTAGGAGGGGGCTTTGGACCAGAGGGGTGGGAGGGCTGAAGCCAGAGGTCACCCCTTTCCTGTCCAGTGCTTCAACAGTAGAGACTCTTAAAGTACAGAAATAATCCTTAGGATGCTGATATCCAGCATCTACATCCATCTACAACCTAGTCCCTCTACTAGCTTCGGTTTAGGAAATTTAGGCCAGTAGGGAATTTAGGCCAATAGTCAGCTAACAATCAACTTCTCCATTAACCAGATATAAGTACAGCAAAGTCAGTCTGTTACAGAAGGAATAGAATCACCCAACCTGTAACCCAAACTTAAGATGTTGCAGATGAAGTAGGAAACATTTCTTATACATGTTATATATGTTGACAGACAATAATACTAATATTTGTACATGGAATCTAGACTTTGACTATGTTAGCATATATTAATTCATGTGTCAACTTGAATTGTGTCAACTCAATTACATATTTTCTGTATTATAATTTTGATTATATTTTTATCTTTATTTTTAAATTTTATTATATATATTATATAGAAAATTACAATTTTTCTTCTTATATATGCCATTTTCTTTCTTTCTTTTTTTTTTGAAGGGGAGAAGGCAGGGCAATTGGGATTAAGTGACTTGCCCAAGGTCACATGGCTAGTTTTGTGTTAAGTGTCTGAGGCTGGATTTAAACTCCAGTCCTCCTGACTCCAGGGCCGGTGCTCTATTCACTGCAACACCTAGTTGCCCTATATGCCATTTTTCTTAAGCACTTATAGTACATATGTATTGATGGTTCCCCTATTAGCCATACATTTTTCTTGGCTATTTTATGTTTACTCTTTATGCTGAGAGTATGGATGTACTGCTGTTCTATGTGCATGTGATATGTTCTGTATGTAATTTAGACATTTAGTCACTGAAAGTGCATGATCAAGTGAGGTTTTGTATTGTGCTAAGTTCATTGCATGCAATTGTATGTTATGTAAATAGTACCATGGGGTGATTGCATATGATATTAGGATAATTATAATAAATTAATTTTGATACTTTTCATTATGTATATGTATAGATATTCAAGTATATCTCATATCATTTTGCAGGGGCTGAAAAAACATTAATTGAGGGGAGGAATGCTACCCCTTCAGGCAGAACTTTTTCTTTGTATTCCTTTGGTTTTCATCCACTCCTGTGCACTCTGAAAATAGGAAATGGAGGTTTGGCAGGAACAACAACAATTCCCTCCCCCTTCCCCCTCACTCCCTCCCCGCCCCCCACCGCCCTGAATTTAAAATGATTGGGTTATTGCATGTCATGTTGAGTAGAGTAGTTAAGAATGGGATCCTTCTGCATTCTTTCTTCCTTTCTTTCCTTCTTTCTCTCTCTCTTTCTCTCTCTCCCACCATCTCCCTCTCTCTCCTAATCCCTCTCTCTTCTTCTTTTCTTGGAATGCCTGGTTACAGCAGGTAGGATAGAAATTTCAAGCAAGGGCAATGCCATATCTGCTTGTATGAAAAACTGTCTGAGATATGGCAGATATGTCATGTTTATAGTGTATGGGAGCCTGGACTGTGGGAATTTATATTCATGAGATAATTACTTTCCTTTCTTCTTGAGACTTTGTGGGGCATATGGAGAACTTCCCAAACAAAAGCATTTAGGCTTGCCTGATTGCAGATGTTTAAAACTGGGAGCAGGGAAGGGCATACTGTATTTCCAATCATACTAAGCTCAGAGGGTTGGTTTCTTTGGGAGCAGTGAAATTATGAACTCAGCTCTTAACAATGGCGACTGCTGTCCCTGGGAGTAGACATGTCAGCCAATTTTCTGTGAAGAGTATAGCATCTTTGAATTAAAAACTATTTTTAAATTCAAATTAAATTATAGCTAAACTATGTTTTAAATTCCAGAGTATCTTTTATAATCCATTTTTTTGTGTAATAAATGTATACTGAACTATAACGTAATTTTTTTTCTTTTGGGATACATGAAGTTGGGAAAAAGATAAGAATGCTAATGAAACATGGGCTATATTTGGAGATTTCCTTAGGTAGGGAGAATGATGAAATTTTTATGTTAATTATTTTACATTTTAAACCCTAGAATGAGGAACTTGGGTCAAACTAGGAACTGGTACTTCTACAGCTAGGATTATTTCTGACCTATCTTTGGCTATCATTATGAGAGTAAAAACCATTTTCATAATGTGGAAGATACCTAAACTATTCCTTTCTTCCCTGGCTTAGTTTCCAATTCTCTAGACTTTTTTTCTGCCCTATTGGCCTACTTACCCCAGAAATGCCATTTCTTTTAATAGGTGAGTTTCTGCTCAGATCCATTTTTAAGGAAATGCCCAGACAATTCACGTTCATTTCTCTGACAGCTCAGCTCTTGACTCTCTGGACATTTTTATTTTGCCTCCACATATATGCCACTCTTTTCTCACTTACCCTATTTTCTAGTTACCATTGGTATGTTGTTTTCCCTCATTAGAATGTAAGCTCCTTGAGAGTAAGGTTCTTCTTCTTCTTCTTCTTCTTCTTCTTCTTCTTCTTCTTCTTCTTCTTCTTCTTCTTCTTCTTCTTCTTCTTCTTCTTCTTCTTCTTCTTCTTCTTCTTCTTCTTCTTCTTCTTCTTCTTCTCCCAGAACTCAGAATAGTGACTACTAAGTAGTAATCACTTAAAATGCTCTATCTGTCTGTTTATCTATCTATTTACCATTGGGGCCCTAGTTTTACTTTACAAATACAGTATATTCTTATATATGCAACTCCCACATATGTGGACAGCTGGATAAAAGCTATATTCTGAGATTTACCAAAAATACTCTGGATGGGGACAATATGGCCTAAAGAGAAAGTGATTTGGGTTTTCTCCCAGGTCTGAATCTAGTCCTTATAAATCCACAGCATGAAATCTTGGACCATGATTTGTTTAGTTTTCCAAAGTTCAGGGTCACTTACAAGAAGCACATAATCCAAACCCAGTACCAAAATCCACACCAGTAAAACCCATTCACAAATGAGTGAGTTCTAGGATCAAAATGGCAAATAAAATATCTTAAAATCCACCAAAACAATACCAGGGCATCTCTCAAGAATCAGTGTTATATTCACAAAGCCCAATATATAGCTGAACACAAAGCATAGCCTGCTTTTAGCTGCCAATAAAAGTCCTCTAGATTCTTATTAATTAAAAGGACTCTTCCAAGATTGCCTACCATCTTAATGTTGTCTTGACCCAAAAAGGAAAAAAATAGAAAAATAAGAATAGGAAAATGCTAGGTCTCTTCCATAGCATGGAAGTTAGTATCTAAAGCAATTCAATTAAATTTGACAAAAGTTTTTTAAGCATCTATTATTAGCCAAAAACTATTCTGGGGTAGAGGGTAGAAAGAGAAAAATATAATAGAACCTGTCCTCAAGTAGTTTACATTTTACTAGGCAAACATGTATGCAGATAAATTAATACAAAATACATAGAAAAGTTCACATCCCTTGTTTGAAAGAAGAGGTATTTTTCAGCAAAATGTGCTGCAAAAAGACCCTTCCTCTAAAGTTAAAGTTCCTTTCCTTTTCTGGGAGTTCTCTAAATCAGTGAAATCACAGGTGTGAGCCCAATCCCAATCATACAATTATCCATTTAGAGCTGGAAGTAACCCTACAGCCCACCGAATTTACCTATTTCACAGATGACAAAGTGAAGGCTCATGACTTATACAGAACTCACAGATAGTGAGTATCAGAGGTACAGTCTGAATACAGCTCCTCTTTGTTACAAACTCAGGGTACTTCTTGCTCTGGTGTCATAGAGTTCTATTAAAACAAAATGCTGGGGGTGAGAGTGGAGGGAGGGAGTGGAGAGAGGAAGGCCATAAATAAGTTTTTCCTCAAATGAACTGCTAACTTGTGATCATGGGGCTGTCGTTCCCTATGTAAATGCTATTTCCCATCTATTTCACGTTTGAAGGTTTACAAAGAGTTTTCTTCACAATGATTCCACAAAACAAATAGTTTATTATCCCAGTTTTTTTTTTTTTGCCTTTTGGAGGGCAATTGGGGTTAAGTAACTTGCCCAAGGTCACACGGCTAGGTTTTTGTTTTTTGTGTGTGCATTAAGTGTCTGAGGCCGGATCCGAACTCAGGTCCTTCTGACTCCAGGGCCAATGCTCTACTCACTGTGCCACCTAGCCGCCCCTATTATGCCAGTTTTATAGATTAGGAGAGAGAATAAGCATTCATATGACACTTACTATATGCTAGGCACTGTGCTAAGTGCTCTATGTGGAATGTGGAATGAAGATGTAGGAAGTGAGGCTCAGAATTTTTAAGTGATTTGCACAGGCTTACAGAAAGATTTGGTGAAGGAGCTAGAAGGCAAACCCAGGTCTCCAGACTCCAAAGTCAGCTCTCTCTATTCTACACCACACAATTGATTTGAGCTCCAAAGTTAAGGTCTCTCAACTCTGTTCATGAAGACTCCTTTGTAGCATATTATTTTCATCACAAGACCACCTTCTGTCTTTGGTTGAGGCGGAACTTATAAATACCATTTATAAATCAAGAAGCAAAAACATAATTTTCTATCCCTATCATCAGCCCCCTCCCCCACTGAACTCTCAGTTTAACAATATTCTGTTTTTGTGTTATTTCCAGAGACTGTAAGAGAGTTGATGCCTATTACAAAGGTGTCTAACTCAGGAGGGAATATAGGAAATGGAAAACCCTTAACATTTATTTTGGGGTATGGCTATTGAGCTTGTTTAAGAAGTACTTATCTGTGAAATTATTAGGTGCTATGGCATCCTCCTCTTTGCCTCAAAAGAGAAACTAACTATATTTTAAGAAACAAAGGTCTGTGGATCATTACCATATTTGATAATTGCTAAAATTTACACAATGCAGTAAGATTTGCAAAGTGCTTTACAAATCTTATCTCATTCAATCCTCACAACAATCCTATGAGGGAGATAGAATACCTGCTCTTTACGGATGAGGAAGCTGAGGCAGGCAAAGGTTCACAAGATCACATAGTTATTTAGAAATGATGAATATCATGGATACAGCGACATATATAAAGATTTACATGATCTGATGCAGACTGAAGTAAGTGGCGCCAAGAAAATAATATACATAATGATTACTGCAATATAAATTGGAAGAGTTGATCTCTGGAGACCTTACAGGCCTTATGATTTTCTGACTCTTAGTGTATCTTGACATAGAGGGTTTTAGAATGGATATCAGAATTAATCTTCCTTTAGCGGATGAAACAACTTTGAGAAAAAGTAGCTCTCCATCTCGAGATCAAACCATTAATATAGAAGTTTTCCCATTCTGGTTTTAAGGATTTCCAGTGGTAGAGATTAAGTGAAATATAAATTTTAGGTTGGATAGCTTTTTTAAGATTGCAAAGTTATTAAATTAATTTTCAAAAATTAACAAAAAATTCTTTTTTCCCTCTCTTTCACCTCCTCCCATGAGAAAAAAAGAAAAAAAAATCCCTTTATACGCATTCAAGGAAAACAAATATGGATGCATGGTCTATATTAAAAACTATGTGTGTGTATATATATAGATATATGTATATGTATATATATGTATGTATGTGTGTGTGTATAGACACACACATACACACATATATCTCAATATGCAACCTGAGTTAACTACCTCTCTGTCAGGAGGTGGGTAGCATGTTTCATCTCAACCTCTCTTCTGCTCTGCATTTATCGTATGTGTGTGTGTGTGTGTGTGTGAGCATATATATATATACACACATATAGATAGATAGATAGATAGATAGATAGATAGATAGATAGATACAGATATGTTTTGTTTGCTAGCATTTTGTAGTAAAAAGAGAATTGGACCTCAGTCAGAAGACTTGGGTTTCAGTTCTGAGTCTACTATTGACAAGCTGTGGGACTTTCTTGTGTCTCATCTACTCGTAGAAATTTTAGATTTGATGATTTTACAGATTCCTTCTAGCTTCAAATCCTCTGTTTAGAGGACTGTATGGAAAACATGGAATAGCAGACAGAGAATTGGCCTCCAGGTCTCAGCTTATGTCCTGCTGCTGACCCATGCTAACTGTGTGATCCTGAGTAAGTTATTTGACCTAGCATTGCCCTAGGGCCTAAAGAACACTTGCCGGTACATTCAGAATCAGATTAAAATGTAAGGAGGAAATATTAACAAATTAAATAAAAAAATACAATAAAATTTAAATAATAAGGCATTTAAAAACTCAGTAAACATGTGCCCAGACAGAGATCCTTATATATGAATTAGTGGCCTCCATTTATATTTGAGTTTGATACCACTGCTCTATGACTACACATTGCAGAGAGAATGGTAATCTCTATTGTTGGAGAGTGTTTCCTCTACTGGGATTTCATTGGTTTACATCCCAGTAGTTCCCATCTTATCCTTCTTGGGATTGACAATTCACACCCAGATCCCAGTGGATTGTTCTCTTCAGGCTGGGGGAAAGGATTGGTAGGGAGAGGCAAGTGACTATCATAGAACCAACTTTGTATCAAGGATGACATGAAGAGAAACATATCAGTACAGCAAACTTCCTTCTTCAGGACTGTCAAAGCTTTGTGCAATTCTCTTTTATTGGTTGTTCCCTTACTGGTTGCTTCTGGGCTGCTTTTTCCTTTATAGTCTGTTTTTATCTTGGTTGTTCCACTCATGCTTACCCAATTCATATCTTGGTATTTGTTTCTATATGCTCTCTCTTACCATGTTCATGTTTTTCTTCTCTGTCATTTAATTCCCATTGATCTTATATTAATTTCCTCTATCCCATTCTTCATGGAAGGAAGCCATTAGTTACTCACTTTCAACCACATGGTACTTAGACTTGACAGGAAAGAGGATCCTTCTTTTATTCCTTTAGTGGTATTCTAGGCTTCTTACCAGTTGTACCCTAGATACACTCCTTTAAATAACAGAAGATCAAAGGAATATATGACTAACAGGAAGAAAATATGGGCATGTAGTGAGAAGGAAGGGGAGACAGCACAAATGTCCCTTTGGTTGACTCAAAATGTCAAGAGAATCCAAGGCAAGTCCCTCAATACATTGGCTTCCCAAAGGTAAATCAAGGTATAAATCTGCTGTAGCCTTTCAGTGAAAATATGAAGGAGCCAGTGCTTCACATATTTGTCCAATACAAAATCACTCCCCACCTTGGCATGATGCTTTCATAATTTCCCATTGCCACAGCAGCCATATGGAGAGAGAAACAGTTTCATCTACTTCCTGAATTAAAGACATTCCATGTTTATGCTAGTACAATCCTCTTTATCGAGAGCAGTTCTCAGTAAGTAGGTTTAAAGATAAATTCACAGCCTGAAAGTTGTTTCTCGGTTCATTTGTACTTCTGATTTTACACTCTAGGAAATGCCTAATTGGAAGATAATATTCATCACTAACTTGACTTTTAATTACTCTGGATTTTGATTTGCATACTCTTCCTCTATACAATGAGGAGATTGAAATGGATTATTTCTAAAATCTTTCTAGGCCCATATCCTAGGTCTAGAATGTATACTTCTGACATTGGCTGTCCATATCCAGATCTTAGTGTACTGTTCTTTTTAGGCCACAAAATTAGAGTAAGTGGGGGGTGGTAAATGGCTATCATAGAATATCTCAATGTCAAAAGGACAATTTTAAATAAGAGATATAAGATTATGCCCTTTTCTCACTTAATGTTATTCACTGTTCTGATTTTTTTTCCTTGTGTACCCAGTGAACTCTTATCCCAACAGTGATGTGGATGAGACATATTCTTGATGCAAAATTCAATTTCATTTTGCGTGTAAAGTGAAATTATTTTGTTTTTCCCTAGCATTTTGGCGGAATCAGGGTGGAGTATGACGCTTCTTTATATTTTTGCTCGCTGTCCAAAAGTTTAAATGAGATGTCACCTGCCTCAACAATGTCACCTGTCCTGGTTTTCCAGGGTAGGAAGTGATCCTTCTACCCTCTGACCTCACATGGCACTTTAGACCTTCTGTACTGTACTTTTTATGTTGAATATTTAACTAATTACATAATTAGTTGCTTTTCATCCTCCATTCTCAAAGAGGACCAATGACATCACAAGTTTGAATTGGATTTAAGTGAAGCAGAACTTCACAAAGTCATCTGCTGTTGAATGATAGGTACAGGAGGAATGTGTTTTATTCTTTTCCCACCTAGGAATGGAAATAACATTGAAAAATTGTAGTTGTGACCTTGCCAGAATATGATTTTTACCACTCCCAGGTGACTCAGTGGATCGTGTGCTTAATCTGGTGTCAAGAAGACTCGAATTCAAATCTAGTTGACTAGCTGTGTGACCCTGAGTAAATCACTTAACTTTTTTCTGCCTCAGTGTTTTCAACTGTAAAATAGCCATAATAATAGCACCTACCTTTCAGGCATACTATGAAGATTAAATGAGATAATGTTTGTAAAGTGCTTAACATGAGTGTCTGGCACTAGCAGGCACTTAATGAGTGCTCGTAGCCTTCTTTCCACCATGTTAAATAACCTCTATAGGATTATAGATTCAAATTGGAAGAGATTTGAGAGATTATTTAGTTTTATCCCTTCATTTTGCAGATGAAGAAACTGAAGACAGAGAGGTTAGGTAACTTGACATAGTCATCCAGACAGTGTGTTGAATTAAGGTCTTAATGACTCCATGTTCTGTTCTCTATCCAGTACTACATTCAGACTTTTAGCTTTTAATCCTTCATTTTAGCTACTGACTATCAGAGCCCTTTGGAATTCAGATTAACCAGGTGACTATTGGTACTGAAAACTTCAGAGCATTGAGGAAAATGTGTGAGACATTATTCATAATACCAGATTTTAACAGTTAAAATCGAGGACAAATCATTTAAAAATATCCTTAGTGTATAAGTCTAAACAATAATAATGCTAATACTCATGTAATAACAGAGTGAAGTCATTCCTATTTAGACAAAGTAGGATTGAAATATGCTAGGCCTGTAGCATCAAACTCAAGGGGCCACTAAACTGTACATAAAATTCCCCTGCAGTTGCAAGATGATTTAGAAAACCATATATTAACTTTATCCGTGTTCTATTGTATTTTTATTTAATTTAGTTGATCATTTCCCAATTACATTTTAATCTGTTTTGTGCTGCATAGGGGAGTATTGCCAGGGTTTAACTCCTCTGCTACAGGATCATTATCTAATCAAGAATTTGGCCAATAGGGAGTTGTCTGAGCTTTGCAAAAAGGATAGGAACAGATAACAGCAAATTCTTGGCATTAACTCTCCTCTTTGGGTGACTCAGAATCATAGAATTTTGAGACTGGGGAAGATCTGAGAGATTGCTTTGTCCTAGAATTGAGGAGCTATATTATCAGCCAGTCTAATCCCCCTTTTTTTCTTTTTACAGATAAGGAAATTGAGCCCTAGGGTTCAGTGGTTTGCCCAAAGTCACTGAGTTAGTATGAGTCAGGAATAGAATTTCACCTGGATCTTTCTACTCTATTATTCTTTTGAAACCATCGGTTAGATAAAAAAATCAGTTAGTACATCTATATACGTATGTGCATACATGGAGAAAAGTATATGTATATATTTTTGCCCACATATATACTATATTTACTTCTCCTGTTTTATATATGCATATTTGCACAATCACATATACACAGATATAGCTCTCTATATCATATATATGTACATACACACATATATGTATGTATGTATATATATATGTGCATACATTTCTTTAAGTGTAAGTAGTGTGAATTGAGATTTTACTGCCATGTATCAATGAGCTGATTTAATGGGCCCCTCAAAAAAATGAAAGAAAGAGAACCGATAATATGTGCTAGAAAAGATGACTTTTCTTTTTTTTTTTTATTGCCACTAGGTGTCATAATGTGTGTTTTGTTTTTTCTTCTAGTCTTTTTCTTCTGCTAAAGAATTTTACTCAATGTATTCTTGGTGGGTATATGCCCCAAGTCGGCTGGAGGGCATCATTTTGAGCAATATTTACTATCAAAGTAGCACATTACTTAACTTTTTGCATTGTATCTTTTACTAGTACAGTGGGTATACTTTTATTAGGTGAGGGATGGAAATTCGTTTCCTTTTCTATTTCTGAGAGTCTTTTAAAATAAGATTCAACTTTAGCCCTTGGTTGTAGTTCATTCCCTTAATAGCTGACCAGGTCTCTTGGACTCCACATAAGAGTCAATGTCTTCTGATTTAGTTCTTTTTACTTTCTACTACATCTGTTATCTTGAAATCAATTTGATCCTTCTGGCTTGAGGGCTAACTTTGCTCAATTTAATGGAAAGAGGTTGAAAAAGCATCGGATTAGGGTTGGGAGAAGGAGAAGGAAGATCAGGAAGTTTCCCATAGAGAGAAACAGTCAAATATTGGGAAGTAGGTATCAGAACATGAATAGTTCCTAATTTCATGGTTTTTCTTGGGGACCAGACTTCCACGAAAAGACAAATAAAGTCCAAAACAAGATTTTTAAAAAACTCTCTTTTAATGGGAGAGGGGGAGATGGAGTTGGAGAGAAAGGAAATAAATGCTTGTTAATTTAAACAGAAGTAAAGGTGAGAAGGAGAAAAATATGCTTGTTAATTGAAAAATACCATAAAATAAAATAAAATGAAATGAAACAAGACCTTGTGAAAAAGCAGTCTGAGGTACCTGGGGTAGAATCTGTAGCAAAGTACTGAAACATAGGAGCAGGCTTGGACATTCCAATCCCTTTTGAGTTTATAGTTGCCTGCTTCTATTGCCCACTATTTTGCTGGTACCATACAGATCCTTACCTAGCATGTGGTCATAGCACAGGGCCACAGCATGTGCCACTGAATCTTTGTCCCAAAGGTGTTAATATAGTTGGAGTTGGGATACAGTATGTGTTTTTTCCCCAGACAGTCATGATGACTGGCATGAGGATGGTGGAGGACCATGATGAGTGGAGAACCATTGTGGGGAAGAAGGACAGCCTATAGGATGTTCCTGCCACCTTTCCCAAACCAATCATCCACTCAGTCTGTCAGTCAACAAAAATGTATAAAGTACTGTATCAGGCACTGTGCTAAACTCTGGGGATATAAAGAAAGTCACAAATAGTTCCTGCTCTCAAGGAACTCACATTCTAATGGAGAAGACAAAATGCAAATAGCTACATACATATAAGCCATTTTGTTGTTCAGTTGTTTTCACTTGTTTGTGATTCTTTGTGACCCCATTTGAGGTTTTCTTGGCAAAGATACTAGAGGGGTTGACCATTTCTTTCTCCAGTTCATTTTACAGATGAGGAAATTGAGTTGCAAGGTTAAAGTGATTTGTCTAGGGTCACCCAGCTAGTAAGGGTCTGAGGCCAGATTTGAACTCAGGTTTCCTGACTCCAGGACCAGTGTTCTATCCACTGTGCCACCTCACCGCCCCACATATAAGTCATATACAGATATTCTCAGAGGAAAGGCACTAGAAGCTAGGCAGGAGGGGCAGGATGGGAAGGCCGGCTTCAAAAGGTGAACTTTGAGCTGATTCTTGAAGGAAGCAAGGGAAGTTAGGAGGTAAGATTTTATGGAGATCATCCCATGCACCTGAGACAGGCTGCATAAATATAGAGACAGAGTGTCATGTGTGATGAAAAGCGAGTATAGTGAGATCATGAAGAGTGTAGAAGAGAATGAAATATAAGAAGAACAGAAAAGTAGCAAAGGGTCATGTTGTGAAGGGTTTTCAATGCAAAACAGCATTTTACATTTGATTCAGGAGGTAATGGGAGCCAATGGAGCTTATTGGGAGAGGGGAGCATGATATGACATAGAACTGCTTTAGAAAAGTCACTTTGGCAGCTGTGTGAAGATAGATTGGAGTGAGGAAAGACTTGAGGCCAGAAGACCCACTGAAAAGCTATTACAATACTCCAGGCTGTCGCAATTATACATCAGGCTTGCCCTGTGTGCAAACTGGTTTGAAGACCATGGGGTACATGGCTTGTTCAAAATCATAAGATCAGAGACTTAGAGTTGGCCATCAAGCCCAGCCCCATCCTTTTACAGATAAGAAAGCAGGAATAAAGAGGTTGGGTCTTAGGAAGGTTAAATAAGAATCTGTGGTGGCATTTGAGCCTAGGTCTTCTTGATTTCAGGTCTAGCACTCTATTATACCATACTGTTTTTCATCAGATCAGAAGCAATGACAGCATGTACCATCTTTGTAGTATACTGGTGGCTATTTCTTTCAACTCTTTCCTGAATTCCCTTTGGCAGCTCTGGTTATATTCCTTTTTTCTTCCCTATTCTTCTTTCCCTTCTTCCACTTTCCTCATTTTCTACTTCATACTATTATCAGCCTAGCTTAAGAGTTCACTATGTAGTGCCTTGGGCTTATTTGTAGAAAAGTGTTAGAATGAACAGCCACGCAAAGAAAGTATATTCGGGCATCTCAAACATACCTTCTTCATCATCAGCCTCAATATATTTCTTTCCCCAAACCCATTCTTCCTCTTTTCTTTCCTATTTTTCCTATAAGCATCATCACTTTCTAGGTCACCAAAGTTAAGTCATCCTAAATTGTTTTCCTTGCCCCTGCTTCTTAATCACTCTTAATCACAAAATTCTCTCCATTCTATTTTCACAATACTTTCTGCACCTCTCCATTATGGAGTAGAATGCTGTTTCATTTATTATTTCTTATCTTTAGTGTGTAGCACCATTCTAGGCATACAAAAGGCAATTAATAACTGTTTGTTGAGTGATTCAGTTCCGAAGGCCTAAATCTTAGTTCAGTCCTCCATTAACTCTTGCTTGGAGGTTTGTATATTGCTGTTGTTTTTGTTGTTTTATCCTTCTTTTTCAAAGAGAACTAATCATATCAAAGGGCAATGTCTTGACTCATGAGTGAATTGGATTTAAGTGAGGCAGAGTGACACAAAGTCATTAGCATCACTCTCTCTTTCTAGAGTCATTGAAGCCCAGTGGTGAGACAAAAGTCAGGATGATTGACAATGGTCCAGGATGCAATGGACAACTTTGGTCTCTTTGATGTCTGACAAAGCTGTAAGTCCTCCATGGCTCCTGCTTCAGTTGCCATCATGGTCAGTGGAACAAATTGTTCTCATCTGCCTTCACAAACTTGGGATGGACACCCCCCAACTCACAGATGGATTTGAGGCCCATTAGTTACCATCAACCTGGTTTAACCTGTCTGCTGAGATGCTTTACTAGGTTTGAGCCACTTTGCATGCTATAGTTTCTTGGAGCCACAGGTGAGAGTCCAATGCCAAGTAGACACTGAAGATGGATGAACAGTCCTGAAAAGGGCTCAACAAATCCTCACAACACAGGTCTTGAACACCCTACATCATATAGAATTTTTTCCTAAATGGGCTTATTTTCTACAATTTATTCTTCTCAAATAGACCAAATACATGGAGGCCAGAATAATCTCCCTAAGGCCCAGTTCTGGTCATGTGATTGCCCTACTCAAATATCATCATTGGCTGCCATCGCTTACTGAATGAAGTCTTAATTTCTTAAACAGGCATTCAAGTCATTCCATAATATGACCTCAAATTCCATTTCTACCCTCATTCCTAACTACTCCCAACTAATCTGTGTGCCAACTAAACTACAATAAATTTTCTCACTATTTCTTATACATTCCTAATGCAGTTCCTTTGAAATGAAAGAGATGGTTGGCAAACATTTAGAAACTCACCTAAATTTTAGCAAAGTTTGTGATGAAGTATTTCATATAACTTGTGGAGAAGATGAAGAGTTATGGAGGAAATGATGCTAAAATATAGGTGAGTTATATCTACAGTACTAATTGTACAAAAGTGGAAATGATATTATTCTGGCATAATCTATTTTTGATGAAGCCATGCTTTGTCATCACTTACTCCTTTTCTAGATATTTACTAACCATCTCTTTCTAGAATTTCCCTGGGAAGTATAATCAAGATCATTAGACTATATTTTGTAGATGATGATTTTTTTCTGTTTTTTTTTTTAACCAAGGCAACATTTGCTCTTTTTTTAATCTCGTGATTCTTCTCCTTTACCCCATGATAGGTAAAATATTAATGATGGAGGATCAACAGTCACATCTGCTATTTCATTCTGGATCTAGGAATATAGTTCATCTTGGCCAGGTGACTTGAATGCATTCAGAGTAGTTAGGTACTCTCATACTACCTATTATTTTTCTTATGTATCAACTTGCTATTAGTCATTTTTCTTCTCTCACTTCCAGTATAAAGAGGTCATTCCCCTTTCCAAGTTTGAGTAGTTTTGTCTCCTTTTTGTTGTCAGTTGTCATTGTCCTATCTGTCCTAAGCAATGGTTCAAGCTCTTCTTTGCTTTTCTTTTTCTCCTCAAATAGTAAAAAAAAATCCTAGAAATCTTTTTTTGTTGTACTTAGCTTCCCTTGCTACCCGCAGCTCATTCTGAGTGTTAGTATATTTTGTGCTATCTTTATGAGACCTTGTCAAAATCCTATATTCATCTTCTATTTCCATTGTCAAAATGGAAAAAAAAAGCCGACCCTTCTAAAATGGCACTTATATAAGTCAATTTAGATGTAAGGCAGCCTTTGAAGTTTGCTGTCAAAGGGATAGTAGACAATTTAATTCACAAATTCTATCTTCTGTACATTTTATAACTTGGGTGCTGAGTTACCTTCAGACAAATACTGTTTTCCTCTTCCTTGGAATTATTTCTCTTTGTGCCTTCAAATTTCATTCTTAAGGACCTCTTATCTTTCATTGGTTGACATCTGCTGAAACATTGTAGTTCATGGGATCTGATTTATCTTTCCTCTGAACCTATTGAAATCTGCTTCTCAAAATCTAGGATCAATACCCAGATTTACTTTTCTTTATCACAAGTTATAAAATAGAATAGATACATCACTCTGAGATTGCCACCATTTTCATGTCAGCTTCTTCCCCATTAGTGAGAATCAGATTCAGAATAGCATTTCCCTTTGTTGGTACCTCCTCTCTTTGAATGATGAAATTATTACTAAGGCAAGTCAAGAAGTTATTAACTGCTTTGCTTTTGAGTGAGAATGTGTGTGTGTGTGTGTGTGTGTGTGTGTGAAAGAGAGAGAGAGAGAGAGAGAGAGAGAGAGAGAGAGAGAGAGAGAGAGAGAGAGAGAGAGAGAGAGAAAGGGAGAGAAAGACAGACAGAGACAGAGAGAAAGACACAGAGAGAAAGAGTGACAGAGACAGAGAGACAGAGAGATTTTTGGATTTCCTCACAATAGTAGTTTCCTTCAAGACACCACTCAGGTCTGCCCCCTAAGGAATGCCTTTCTAGATCCTCTGATTTGTTATATCTTACTTTCTCTAGAAATTACTTTGTATAAACTATGTATTTACCAATCTATAAATATCATACATGTCAAAAGAATATAAGCTCCTTGAAGGCAAGGTTATTTTGATTTCATTTTTGTAATTTCAGCATGGCAGCTCAATTCCTGGTATACAATAAGCACTTCATAGATACTCTCCAAGTTGAATTGAGTAAGTGGTGATCACTCTAACAAATCCAAATTAGCTGATTCTCTGAAATTACTGCTGGTTCCCATAAGATTACCTATCCTTAGAAGCGGTTAAAAATGGATAAGCCTATTTTTGGCTGCATTAAAGTCAATTTATTATCTAAGGCAGGTGGCTTTGATCAGAGACAATTCTGACAGTCATGTGGAGGAGACACCAAGATTTGAGGGAAATGGACAAAAGGAGACTTGATTCTACTTATCAATCTCGGTTATAACCATTCTATTGGACTTCATCCTTTTTTATTTTCAAGCTGCAATGTCTCCTTATTGTCTTTAAAGTCTGAAGCTGGCTTAGCAACTGACTATAAATTCTGTACATATTTATTATTTTAGGGTGGGGTTTCCAACAATTAACTAGCTCTCTGGTAGTACCTACTTTTTGGTTCTTTTAAACTTACTCAAAATAAATATATCACCAGTCTTCTCTAAAGAAAAAAGATTGTTTTTCTTTCTTCTTGACATTCATTTCAACTACACAACATGTAAAAATAATGGGAGGTTTTGGTTTTTTCCTCCCTCTGCTTAGAATGTCTTTTAAATCAGACATCTGGTATTTGGCACTCCAGTTTTATTGGTCCTATTGAACACTTTTAAAGGGGGATAAATCATATGACTTTCATTTTAATTTTACTGTAATGGTTTAATGTAGCCAGCATATGCCGAGTAATAGCATTAAAATAAAATTGGTAAATGAAAGATTGAAATCGCTGTGTTAAGCTGTGCAGTGACACTAATTAGGGAATAATCTTTAGGATCAGAATTGGACAAAACCAAGTTCTTTTAGTTCTAATGATTTAAGGGGAAATTCTGTACCTTGTCACAATATACGTGTTGTTTGTCATAAACAAAAAATTTCAAGAGAAGCCATCATCTTTCTTTATAATTCTCAAAACCACTTTATACTAAAAAATGAAAGTCTAAAGACAAACACTTAAAGTGATTCCACATTTGGCTAGTTTGAGTATCAACAATTCCAGGGAACATGGACTGATCTGGTCTGGCTTGAATCAAACAAGAGACCTCTCCCCATTATAATGAACATGAATTTCAACCTTGCCTATTTCACCTATTTATAAGATGAGATAGCCTTTTCCACCTAATGCCTCTATCTGTGGCATGCAGCCAACTGTGTGGCATAATTATTCCTGCTCAGGGCAGCTACACAATGTTTGTGATTCACTTTGAGGGTTATTTCCAGTTCTGAAATATAGTTGCTTTAAGTGTATGTGTGTGTGTTGGAGGGGGGGGAATGGGAATTCCTTTTTTCTTTCTTTTTGATGGTTAAGAAAAAGAGTAGGGATGTCTAGGTGATGCAGTGATTTCGGCACTGGCCCTGGAGTCAGGAGGACCTGAGTTCAAATGTGGCCTCAGACACTTAACACTTACTAGCTGTGTGACCTTGAGCAAATCACTTAACCCCAATGGCCCTGCTTTCCCCCTCAAAAAAAAAAAAAGCAAAAAGGTGAATGAGGTAATGTATTTGGTTTTTGAAGTTCCATAAATAAAAGGGACAATCACAAGGAAGGTCCAGGGTGGTCTAGGAGAAACATCCTGGAATTGAAGTCAGACAACCTAGGCAAATTCATGGTTCTGCCATTTTCTCACTGTGTGATTTAGAACAAGTCACTTCACCTCTCTGGACTGGATGATCTTCAAATTCTTTTCCTATTCTAAATACTATTATGATAAAACTGTATGTGTCAGAGTGTAGCATTCAATTCTAAGCATACTTTGAGATATACATCTTATAATTCCAACAAGGTCATTACTTCTGCTGAGGGAACTCCATTCAACAAAGCATATCAGTCACTCTTCCAGACTTTGGAGTCTTATACTGTTGCCTAGGTCAATGAGAATGTCACTGAATGACTTTTCCAGGGTCATATGATCATTATATGTCAGAGGCAAGACTTGAACCCAAATCTTCCTGACTCCATCTGCTCTACCATGTTGCCTCACATTACAAAAGTTTCAAAAGGATTTACTCTAAGAGAACCTCATATTCATAGAGTTTTCTCACATATCAGTTAGTAAAGGCTGCACTTCAATTTTTCCTTTCATTATGCAGAATAAACTATTGTCCTGCCATATACTTAGATGCAGTGGAAAACAGAGTGGGGCAGAATCTATATATATACTGCAATCCCTGGCTCTATATGTCTTTAATCTTTTTCTCCCACTCTCTTCCTCTGTATTTATTCAATAATGTTGTGTATGTGTGACTGAATCAAAGAATTATAGATTAGACTGAATTAGATTGAATACGACCCTCTCATTTTAGAGGCAAGACTTTAGGTTTGGCCATCTATCCACTGTACCACCTAGCTGCCCCTTCCTAACACTAAATCTAGTACTTTCCGTATTGACATACTATGGTAGGATTACATCTGTATGTGTTTTCCTCTTTCGTATTTGAGTGTAGTCTTAGGCAAGATGAAAATAGCTAGAATACATACATATATATGCATATGTATGCATGTGTATGCAAAAATGTATAGATATATAAATACTTATGTATAATAGCTAGCACTTATATATTGCTCTAGGGTGTACAAAGCATCTTATTTTATCCTCACAACAATCCTGGGAGGTGGGGGTTATTATTATCCCTGTTTACAGAGGAAACTGAGGCAGAGAGAGGTGAAGACTTCCTCAGTATTACACAACTAGTAAGTGACTGAGGCAGAGAGAGGTGAAGACTTCCTCAAGTATTACACAACTAGTGACTGAGGCCAGATTTGAACCCAGGTTTTTCTCACTCCAGGTACAGTGTTTCATTTACTCTGCCATCCAGCTGCCTCTGAAAAATGAATTTTTCATTTTTAAAATGGTAAGTTTGGGCTAGATGCTATCAAAACCTAATACTATGTAGGAATTCTCTGAATCTTTATAATCTAATTTCATTCCATGTCTTTTGATATTATGGTCATATATGGCCTTGCTGTCCACCAATGCTTTTTTGTTGTTGTTGCCCTCTTTCGTACTGAGCCTAAAGAGCATTTCGGACAGATGGCAGGCAGCCTTTGTACAAGAGTATCTCAGAAATAGTTTGTAATTGTCAGTATCTGAGGATCCTTGAAAGACTGTCTCCTGCTCCTTAAAGATTTGTTCATTGTTGTGGAGGTGAAGAGAATTGGGGAGTGGGGGAGGGAGACACATTCATTATTGTGGCTGGATTAGGGAGGTTTAAGATGTTCCTCTCAAATGTTATCATATTTGGTCATAGGACAGGCAAGGAGTCATGTAATATGTCTTGGGATCCATAGAAAAGGTCTGCTCCTCAACGTGCTCACTGAAGCCCTTGTGGAGATGGCTTTATCTTTGAACTTTTTGGTATACGAAGAGTGTTCAGTTGTGCCATGATTCCTGGTGTCTTGGGATATTTTGTTTTTTTAACTCCGATCATGCATGGTTGTAATCATGGACTTGACCATTGCTATGGCTTGAAATAGACTGATCTTCTCAGTTTTGTTGCCATCATTTTCAGGGTATAGATCATGATTATAGAAAAGAGATGTACTGCTTAGCTTGGCCCACAGAAGCTGGCAATCTACACCTGCCTGTGTCCTATACCCAGACGTTGCAGATTGTGTTGGATTCTGTCCTAGGGAAATTAGATCTCTAAGTAGTTGGATTAGGCTCTTCATTCTCATACCTATTAGCTTGACAACAACTCCCTACCTGGCATCCTTGGAACAATGTTAATTATATCTTGAGTCGAAACTTATGTTTGGGACTGCCAAAGAAGGAAAATAAAAGTCTTATCCAATGGTACAAGGCAGATTGTTATTCCTACCCCCAAAATGCTAAGCATAAAAGAATCAGAACACATATTAATGGAATGATCAGAATTTCATTCAGTTGCTAATAAATAGGGTTACAATTAAGTTGGAGACTCACATACTAAGCCTCATTAGCATATAAAGCAATTGTGCAGTATCGATATTTAGACATTTAACATTTCACTTTGACGATGGGCTCTGTCTGATCAAATACCCAAACTTGCCCTTCTTTCTCTTGGCCTCTTCCACTCCCCTCCCCTCGCCTCCCTCTTCCCCTCATCCTCCTCTTCTTCCTCTTCTTGTTTGCTATTGTTGTTGTTGCTGCACCCCACCCCCCTCACTCTCCCCAGACTCATTTTGCCTGAAGCTGCTCCCTTCTTCAGGTAAATGGTTTTCTACATCCATCTGTCCTTGGTGTGTCTCTGTTCTCTTTGAAGTCCCCCCTCTTGTCAAGCCCTGGCACTGAAGTAGACTAGATGCTAGTATGATTCTTGAACTCAGATTTTACAAGGTGACCTTCAGTCTTAGATACATTGACCATGGGACATGTTCCCCTCACCCCCCAAGATGAAGAAAGAATAAATACAAAGAAACAAGGGCGCATGTGTTCAGGGGCTGCATAGAAGCATGATAGCAGACAGAGAAGCTACTCCCTCTCTTATCTGACTCTTGGAATTATCTTAAAAAATATCACACATTTCATAGCCAGAAAGAACATGAGAGGGTTCCAAAGAGATCAGTAGTTTGCTTGTGTCAATAGTTCTTCAGTACCAGCAGCCAAATAGGGACCTCTTTAATGTCACACAGTGTAAGCCCCTCCCTACTAATTACTGCTATAAGCTTTGCAAATTTCCTTATAGTTGACTAGAAGTGGGCAGAGAATATCTGCTTATGCTCTCTCTGTATAACCCACCAAGAAGGGTAAATATGAGTACGTCCCATGCTACTGTTACAACTACAGTAAAGAAAAGTCACAGCCAAATCTTTTAGGTTCAAGAATAGGGCTGGATTTCCCTTTCTATTTGTTCCACTTGTCCCTTCCTTCATCTTTTTTTCATTGACACTGGGGGCATTCTCCATCTTGGCCAGCTGAGGAGATACTGTAGCAAAGCCATCAGTAAACATTGTAGTCTCCCACTCAACTGGCACCATGTTGGAAAATGGGTAGGACCACCCTGAACGAATGTCTACATTGAGATCATCTCATTCTGGACAGGAAGATGGTGCTTGGTGGGTTGTCATGGTCAATCTTCTCCAATCCAGACATGTCCGTGTTTCATTGGGCCCTGAAGCTATCATCCTGTAGTGACTTCTGTCATTGCCTAACATTATATTGACAAATGTAGGTGTATTAATCATTTATTTCCTTCTCAATTCCACTACTGCTGCTATTGCTGCAAGTACTGCACTCATTCTCCTCAAGGTTGTGTCACTATCTCTTCACTTAAATCTTACTGCTATACCTCAGGACACTGTTCTTCACTTGATCTTCTTAAGTAGTTTCATAATACTTACACTGGGTATAAAGTGCTAGAACAAAAATCCACTAATTGTCGTCAAAGAGGCTATGTAGTTATAGAAATACTAGCATTTGTCATTTTATTATATCTTTGCTGTTTTCATCTGCAAATATCCTAGAGATTATTTGCCTTTCTGACCTCTCCATGGACTTTTGTTTCTATTGCTTTTCAGTATTTTGTGAGGTCTTCCTTGATAAATCTTTACATACAAGCTTGTACTCTTGTCATAGAAAAACCCCTACAGCTCAAAATTTAGGATAGAAGGAAGATAGAAACCTTATTCTGATTGTTATTACAAGTGATGGCAATGGGAGGTCAATTGGTTCACAGGGAAAAGTCTATGCTAATTAAGTAAGCAAGGAAAGTTATGTTGCCTCACAAACTCTTATAAAATACGAGGTAACAGTATTTCATACTGGAAGAGATAAAGGTAGGATATGTTGTTCTCAAGTATGGGTTTACAAACTTAACATTTTCTTGGACACGATGATGATGAGAACATATTAAGTCAATCATATTAAGAAACTGGGGCAAGGGATAAAAGCTCAGAGTAGGGGAGTGGGCACACCTCCACAAGTAACAGAGGTTAACCTAAAGATAGAGTTATTCACATCAAGGGTGGGAAGAACTAAGGCTCCACTACTATTGCCTTCATAATCCTAAACAATTGTTGGCTTCATTGGCTACCATCTCTGTCTACTTGACTGGAAGATTATATGTTGCAAGAAGTAATTCCTAGGGGTGGCTAGGGGGTGCAGTGAGTAGAGGGCTGGTCCTGGAGTCAGGAGGACCTGAGTTCGGATCTGGCCTCAGATACTTCACACACACACACACACACACACACACACACACACACACACACACACACAAAACTAACCTGTGACCTTGGGCAAGTCACTTAACCCCAATTGCCCTCCAAAAAGCAAAAAAAAAAAGTACTTTCTAGGCTCTTTTTGATCATTATGTTTTGATGATGGTTTTGTCTTAGTTAAATTCTTTTAAGAATTATTAAAGTTAAATCAATAGATTTATTCTTATCTCTTTCACTCTATTTGGAATCAATATATTGCTTGTAAAGGTCAAATTGGAGCTGAAAGGATCCCATACAGCACCTTCTCATCTTTATCCTTTCTTAAAATTCTGTATTCACTTCTACTTTACTCTAATTTTCCCATAATTTGATTTTACAGAAAGGTTTCTGAAATGCCTGTTACATCTGTAGCCAGTCATTTCTTATCTAAGGCACATCAATTTTATTTTAATGATATTACTTAGTACTTGTGGTCTCCAATGTCTTCTTACTTTCTGCTTGAAAAAGTATGTATGATATACAGGAATGGCACTTCTGAGTTACTTCTGGCTATCTAACTGACTCCCTATCAAATTTCTCTCTCTCTCTCTCTCTCTCTCTCTCTCTCTCTCTCTCTCTCTCTCTCACCTATCTACCTCTCTATCCATCAGCTTTTCTAGATAGGGACTTTAGATAAACAATGAACTAGGCCTAGAATTAAGAAGTAAAAGGTTTTAAGATTGGATTGCTTTTGGGAAATAGCTAAGTGCTTTTTCATAATCATATCAGTGCTTAATGTCCCAAAAGGCCATTTTCTTAACATTAATATTCTGGCAAAAGGACACAAATTATGAGACATTATAATATTGGGAAAATCAAAATTACAAGCAACCCAAAGGACAACCAAAATATCTATGGTGTACAGATTTAAAGAAATCTGGGGAGATTTGTATGAACTGATATAGAATAATGTGAGCTGAAACAGGAGAACAATTTATATAGTAACTATAGCATTGTAAAGGAAAACAAGTTTGAAAGACTTAAGAACATTGATTAATACAATGACCAACCACAGTTCCAGAACTGATGAATTATGCACCCCCACCCATCAGATTGGGGATGGATTATACATATAGAAACTCTTTTTATTAATCCTAAGGAATGGTATTTTGCTCCTTATGCCATACCTAAGTAATTTTGAGCTTGTAGTTCATAAAATCCCCTAAGTCTTACTCACATGAATTATCACCTACCCATTTGTCTCTGACTCTGTATTTGTATAGGTTGGTTTTTTTTAAACTAAGATATAGGACTTTACATTTATCCCCATGGAATTTCTTCTTAACAGATTTAGGTAATCATTTTAGCCTTTTTTTTGGGTGGGTAGGGCAGATCTAGACTCAAATCCAACAAGTTTTATGTCAACTAAAACTTAGCTAAGTGTTGCCTCCTCCATTAGAAGAGCAGACACTCTAATTAGAAGGGCAGACACTCTAATTTTTCTGTTTTGAACCCTAGCACTTGACATAGTGATTTGCACATAGTATATGATTAAGAAATCATTCATTCATTCATTTAAAAGCATGCCATCTATGATTGCATCCAAATAATTTATAAAGGGGAAGGAAATGAGCATTTTATGTGCAAAGCACTGTGCTAAGTGCTTTGTAAATATCTTATTTGATCCATAAACCAATCATGTGAAGTAGATGCTATCATTTATCTCTATTTTATAATTGAGAGAAACTGAGACAGAGGTTAAGTACTTGCTCAGGGTCACACAGTTAGCAAGGTGCTGAGCAGTGTAGGATCAAGACTAGATCTCTAGGGGTGCTCCCTAGAGAGCTCCCTTTAGGTTGATACTGATCCAGAAATGACTACTTTGGGGGGGCAGTTATTTAACCAGCTCCCAAAACAGCTCCCAAATCGTACTATTATCTCTCCTACTTGTCTCCATCTTGTCTGCAAAGAGAGCCTGAGATGATTTATCAAGTGTTTCCCTGAACTCCAAATTGCCTATGTCTTTACATTCCCTTGATCTACCAGTCTACTAGGAACCAAGTTTAGATCAGTGAATTCCTTGATATAGAGAATTCTCAGATGAGACCACCTCTACCATCACAATTCAGTATCTCCTCTGTGACTTTTATTCTTATAGTTATCTAGAATTTATGAAGTGACTTCTATGTGTCAGGCTCCATACTAAGGTGATACAAAGGCAGGCAAAAGGCAGTTCTTGCTCTCAAGGAAGCTTACAGTCTAATGTTAAGTGACTAAAGTCAGAGCTGCAACTTGCAATCAGGTTTTCTTGGCTTTGAGGGGGGCTCTCTATCCACTTTGCATGCTGCCTCTCACCACTTTAATAACCTGTATATTCCTATCAAAACAGCGAAAGCTCCAGTTCTCTCTCTCGCCACAGAGATTGCAAAGTTATCACTGCCCACTATACACTTTCCTTCCTATTTTTTTAATAGAGGGTATAAACCCATAAGACTTGATTTATGGTCTTGGTAGGACGTATTATGTCACTGTCCTTGGTGCATTGGCTACTTTACTTCTGTGTGATTTTTCATCTATGGAGAAACTCCCAATTATTTCTGAAATTACCTGTTCATCTAATGATATTCAGTTAATTTTGGTTCCATGAATTTTTTGTTTTTATGAGAACACTTTGGCTCCCAAAGCAGAATGAGAACATCTCTGGATGCTTCCACACCTCTTTAAATGTGGGGCTTAGTGTACTTTCCATTGGAGGAATGAGTGTTGTCAACTAGTTAGCACAAGCTCTTGGAAAAATCCCTGAACTTTGTGCAGGCAGAATAATTGCACACAAATGCATTCAGGAATCCTATGGAAAATGTCGTCCAGCTCTCTGGCCTGGTTACCACACAATTTAGCAAGTATGTTAGAACAAATTACCCCTTTTAACCGTAAGCCATTCTGTTTCACGCTTTTTAATGAAGGCCTGTGCCACACACTAGAATACTTCTCACCTCATTACTACTCATAAAAGGCAATGACCCATTCAAAGGCTCCTCATATCTCCCATATGAGATGTAAAAAAAAAAGCCTAGTCTCCCTCATTCTGGCACAGAGAACAGAACAGCTTCTTTCTTCATCCTTTGAAGTTGATCATTAGGATGTTTACTAGATAAAAGAACTCAAAAATCGATCTGTGGAATCTCACTGCTGTCATGGACTAATGTTCTACCTTCTCCACTCCCCCCACTTAAAACCAAACCCAAACAAAACAAAAAACAAAGAAATCAGTGTTGTTGTTTGGGAAATGCAAGAGAATTGCTGGATTTTTCAGATTTGGTCATGCTCCTACAGTTTGCCTCAGATACTTAAAAAGAAACTCTAATAAGCAGGAAGAATTTAATGGGCCACTGAAATAAAAAAATATGGATTCAATAATAATTTTTTAAAGGGCAGGAAGGGATGCAAGTTGATAAGTCCACTTAGAAGAAACAGTCCTAACTTTTGAATCAAGCCACCTTTATTTTCTTCCTCTCCCCAGAAAAGCACTGATAGGAAGGAAAACCAATTTAACTCCTTCAGTGTTCAATGCTTTCATTTTTGGAATAGTAAATAAAAATAAAATAAAAGTTTCCCTTTCCCTAGAAATAAGTTTTGACCTTTATGCTCCCAGTAAAATTTTCATCCAGCTCTGGTACGGTCTTCTCTAAGTTAGTAAGCAGGCCTTTTCAAAGACAATACTATCTTGTATGCCTCAGCTAAGTTCAGAAAACTCAGAAGCTGGAGCGTAGCAGGAACGAAAAATGTATTTTTTCTCTCACAACATTAGAGAAATAATATTAAAATTAGTTTATTTTTTCTGACTTTATGATAGAGTCATAAAGAACCTTTAAAGAATACAAAGCTATAGTTCACATTAATCAGTCAAAAAGCATTTACTAAACACCTAGGCAATGTGCTGGTGAGGCAGAGATCTGTTTCTGTCTTTAACCTTACATTCTATCAGAACAGGCAATATATACAGACAGGTGAATGCAAAACATATAGGAAGAAATTTTTCTTTTTTTTGGAGAGGGAGTAAGGAGTACAGTTTTTGCAGAGCTAACTTCAAAAGCGTATTTCTGATCTGACTTTATAAATATTCAAAGGAGCATGTAACATTAGCAAGTTTCACCTTTACTACACAAACATTGGAAATTAGCCCAACAGGGTGCAACCGATTAGCAACACTTGCAATTCGACAAAGAGCCAATGCCCCTGACTAAAATAGTTTGAAAGCAGGAAACTAGCATCTGATTCCTGTAATGTAATAAAACACAGAAATCTGACACATGGTATAAATTTAAATGATGTTTAAAGGCAATTCACTTGCAGGAATAATATATTTAATTTAAACTTTTCAGTGAAAATCCCAGCAATTCCTTTTCTTTGCAGGGATATCTTTTAAAAAAAATGTATCTGATCACCTGATGCAATGCTGTCAGAACCTAGGAAACACTTGAGTTGCACTGGTTCTAAATTAAATTGCTATTCTCCAGGCACTGCCCCCAGAAACAAAAGCTTAGTTTGGATTACACTCACAGAATGACAATGGAGGAATGGAAGTACTGTACTTTAATAGGACCAAGGAAGGACGTGCTTTCAGAGACTTGCTGACCTCTGGAATAATAACCGCACAGCTTTGTTTCATTTGAAAACATAAATCTGTACACACATACTTAGCTGGACATATATCTATGTAGGTAGAAAAAAACCCCAGTTAATAATAAAGGAAAGGATGAACATTGGCACGGTACATGTTGACAGCATTATGGGAGCTTCTCAGCATTCTCTTGCAGGCACAACTTTAACTTTTTGTTTATAAATTCCACTTAGACATAATTTACAACTTCTGTTAACTGAAGCTGGGTACTATAAAATGTGTCCAAAAAAATCACCGCAGTCTCTTTTTGAGTTGTTACAAATATATCCTGATATCAAACACCAAGCTGTGTAAATGACATCCATTTTAAAAATTCTGAGTTTTTATTTTCCTACATATTTTAGGCTCCATGTTGGGGAATAACTGAGCAAGGCTTTTATTCTTCCCCACCATTTTGAATGCAAGCTATAGCTGCCTCATAAGAGAATTAGGATCCTGGAAAAAATACAATGAAAAGGGCTGAATTATAGGATTTTATACTTCCCCAGGGGTGCCAGTGGGGAGAAAAATAAAACTGCGAAGTCAAAACTTCATGCCAATGACCTGCCTTATAATGAATTGATTGCCTCATGTCAGAAGAATTCAACATTTTAAAATTTAACATTTTAAAAAATTCAACATTTACATCTACTTCAGAGCCTTTCTTCTTTCCCCAGGCATAGAGAATTATATATACCTTCCATATGGGGTATTTTCATGGATGTGAGCTTGGAGGCACTTTGCCAAAGTGCTACTCTTCCCTTAAATTTTTTGGTTTTTGTGGTATGGTACAGTACAGCACAGTACAGTATAGTATGGTATGGTATGGAATGGTATGGTATGGTATGGAATGGTATAGTATAGTATAGTATAGTAGAAAATATAGGGCAGCTAGGAGGCACCAGTCCTGGAGTCAGGAAGACTCATCTTCCTAAGTTCAAATGTGACCTCACATACTTACTAGTTGTGTGATCCTGAGCAAGTCATTTAACTCTATTTATCTCAGTTTCCTCATCTGTAAAAATGGTTGGAGAAGGAAATGGCAAAATACCCTAGTATTTTTGTCAAGAAAATCCCAGGTGGGGTCATGAAGAGTCAGACATGACTGAAAAGACTGAACCAACACAACAAAATCATATAATTTGGTATGGTATGGTACTGTATGGCATGGCATAGTATAGCAAACCTTTTATTTTACTATAGTTGAAGGCCACACTGTCATTCTAAAGTAGAATTTTGCGAAGAATAGCTCTGCACTAATACAGTCCAGTTTTTGTAAAAGACTGTTCTTCCTTTACCTTGTTATGGATATGCCTAACATATTAGGGAGTTGAATGTCACTTAGGCTAAGGATGTCTCTATGAATTCTTTGCCTTTTGACCTGAGTACAAATTACAATTGTTGTTTTTCTCCTCTTCCACCTAGTCAAGGGAAAATAAAACCTCTATTCTCCCTTCTGTTTAGTTTAAGCAAGAGCTGATGCCTTTAGTCTAGGATAGTAGAATAGTTTAAGCTGAAAGGGACCATAGCTATATTTAGTCCAACCTCTTTACTTTTTCAGATGAGAAAAACCTAGTTACGAACAGACCCAGGCTTTGAACTGAGGTTTTCTGACTCCAAATTCAGTGCATTCTTTCTGCTATGTCATTCTAGGTAGTGCCCAAAATGGTAGTTTGTCTTTTGACAACATAGAAAAAGATTCAGCCCCTGAAGAGCCAGGATTTAGAACTGGGTCATGGCTATAGCCAGAGATTTCTGAATCATGATGATAGTGTAGAGAAGGAACGGGAGGAGATGTAGGAATGAGGATGGGAAGGGACTTGCATATAGTAATGAATTGATTCTGTTGAATGAGGGAGGCAAGGTAGTATGTGGCTAAAGAAAATAGGTGGTTTTGGATAGTTGGACTACAAAGGTCTGTCACCAGTTCCAGAAAACGAAGAAGATTTTATGGTGCATTTCAGATTAAAATGGAAGTTTTCTTGGAAAAACAAAGACAGATTCATTGTTTGTGATTTTTTCCCTTTTTGTTGGAAAAATTCAATTGCATAGTTAATGGAATAATATTTTTAGATTCTGATGAAAATGTCTGGTGAGGCCAAGTCATTTTCGAAGGTGGGAGATTTTTCTTTTTTAAAAATCAGTGTCGGTTGTTTTTCATTTTCCACAGATGATACATAAGTTAAAACATGGGCATAGAGAAATTCCTCAAAGGGTATAATTTCAGAATTTGGATGTAAGGTCAGAAATGTTTCTGAAATAAAAAGTGAAGAAATATAAAATGATAAAATTATCCAGCTGCTGAAATAAACATCTGGAGACAGATGATTTGTCACTGGTGTAACAGAAAGCCCTCAGGTAAGATGAGGTCAAATGCTGACTATTTCACTAACTGCTTAGGTGATCTCTGATGAGTCAAATCACTCTTCTTTGCTCAGGATTCCTCATCTGAAATTTTGATACTGATGATCTTAACTTTTCCTCTACTTTGGATCCTATTGATCATTCTTTCCCTCCTCCTGTACACTCACCTCTCCCTTGGCTTCCCTAACACTTATGTGACCGCTCCTTTTCAGTCTTCCTTCCTTCCTTCCTTCCTTCCTTCCTTCCTTCCTTCCTTCCTTCCTTCCTTCCTTCCTTCCTTCCTTCCTTCTTTCCTTCCTCCCTCCTTTTTTACTCTGAATCTCTGCAGCAACAGATGGAACACAGGGAGTTCATTAAGCTGATGAAATCACAGTCCTACATATAAACATACAAAAATGTAAATTTTGTTGCTAGAAACCATCCTACTGGTTGGCAGATATGAGTATCTTATTCACCTTGGCAGTTTTCTTTCTTTTTGCATATTAATAAATTTTCAGTTTGGTTTGTCAATCAGTTTCACATGAGTTTGGTTTGTGTGGATTGGTTTCTTATAGCTTGATGACCCATAGATATGATACTGAACCTGTAAAGCTAAGAATCAGGCCCTAGACCTACAGTGACCACCCTAATATACTCCCATGCACAATACCCCAAATGAATGTCAAGCTGTCGTCTTTTTGCTCTTCATTTTTTAGCTGCAGCTGAAGAGGATTGTACATGATACTATGTTTCCATTATGGAATTCTATTAAATACATCTTAGTTTTTAGTTTTGTTGAAAATATAATACAAAGAGCATATTAACTGCAAAACTTGTGTTTCCCTCCATAACACTCTCCTATTCTTTATACTTAAAATGTTTATTTAATTTAATCATTTTTGTATGATTATCATTCACTCAAATCCTCCCCCCAAAAGTCCATCCCTTATAATCAATAAGCATAGTTGAATCAAATAAATTCACACATTGTTCATGTCTGAAAATCTATTCTTCAGCTCTATCCATTACCCTCTCTGTCGTGAGGAGAAGAGCATGGCTCATCATCCAACAGTCTTCAGGAGTCATGGTTGGTCACTGCACTGAACCAGCATCTTAACCCTTTCAAATTTGTTTTTATTTACAGTGTTATAGTCATTGTACAGACTCTTCTTCTGCTTCTGTTTATTTCATTCTGCATCAATTCATAAGGTCCTTCAGAGTTTTAAAAAAATTTGTATCTTTCATCTTATGATATGATAGTATTTCACTACATATATCTATTATAATCTGTTCAGCCACTCCCCAATTGATGGACCCCCTTAATTTTCAGTTTGTTGGTTGTTTTTTACTATAATTAAAAGTACCTTGATGAGTATTTTTGTACATATGAATTTTAGCTGTCTTTTAGCTTTTAGGGATATAAGACAAGTAATGGAATCTTTTTGGATCAAAGGGAATGCATAATTTATTGATTTATGGAGTATAATTTTAAATTTATTTCCACATATAAAGACATTTTTAATTGGGGCTTTTAGGTGACAAAATGTCTTGACCCAGGGCTATTCAAATAAAGGCTCCTTAGCTCCACATGGCTCTTTTATGACCAATCAACAGTTTCTCTTCTTATGTATTAGACTATTATAGTAGGCAATGGGATGGAGTCTTAATGTGGGGTTTTTGTCTAATGAAGGTTATAAGTAGAACTCCTAAGTCATATAACTGTGAGTTCATCCTAATATTGAAGCCTAAAGGGGTAGCTTTATTGGTGGAATTTTAGGTAGAATGGAGTCAGATGGGAAATTATCTCAGGGCCTTTTATCACATTGTATTTGGACACAATTATTTTATATTTATATCACAATATATTTGGACAGCTCAAGTGTACCACTGGTGCTGACAAATATGAGCAGAATATTTATAAGAAAAGCTTTCAGATTGTTGGATGGAGGACCTATTGGGGAGACATGTACAAACAAACACTAGCTCAGGAGTCTGAGGACCTCAGTTCAAATTCTACTTCTGACACATACTACCTTTGTGACTTTGGACAAAATATTTAACCTCCTTGGGTCTCAGTTTCCTCATCTGTAAAATTAAGGGGGCTAAACCAGATGACCTTGAAGTTTGATTCCAACTCTATGTCTATGATGTTGGATTTAAGAGTCACATAGGATCTCAGTGAATAAGAGCACTGGCCCTGAAGTCAGGAGGACCTGAGTTCAATTCGACCTCAGACACTTGACAACTAACTGTGTGACCTCGGGCAAATCACTTAACCCCAAATGCCCTGCCTCCCCCCTTCCAAAAAAAAAGAGTCACATAGGATAAGAAAGTGTGGAAGAGATTTCAGACTGAATGCAGGGAATATCCCCAACATGAGATTTTGAAGTCATAGAGATATAACTGTGCCCCAAATGTCTACTCTGGGGTTAAAAACTATTGATGACAATACTCATGAACTTCCTTCCACTCATTCAATTTCCCATTTACAGTTTAGTTAAGATTGACCTCAAATCATAGTCAGAATAAGAACACTCAAAACTAGAAAGCATTGTGATATCAAGGAATATACACTAATGTTAAACATTCCCACCAAGTATGTACTATGCATGAGGGTAAATCATCTCAACTTCACCCACCCCTTTAGAGATAGAAGCTTATGAATCCAGCAATGGTCATGCCACCAAGGTTTGGCCGTTGTACCATGGTATACTTTAAGAAAGCTGTAAATGTTGGAATAACCATTTGTATTTTCAGATGGTCATAACAGGTGCTGAATCTTGCTGTCTGGGTCTCCACTGATATTTACCTCATGCACTGTTGAAAGATCAAGATACGGCAACTGCTACTTTCTTTGAGGGTGAAGTGAGGCCATCCAGACATCGGAAGAGTATGGTGGAATCAAGTCCCAGGCTAGGTATGGAATCAAAATTAACATCTGGACACTGACTTCTACCTAAATATCAAAAGTCCCTAGAGTAAAGATAAAGGTCATCCTTCAATGTCTCAAACTGCAGAGGGAGAAGTCAGTTAGCCTTTTCTCTTACCTGCTTCCTGTTCCAAGTTTTCCTGTGCATACATGCACAGTACTAAGTGTGACAAAGTGACGTAATACTTCAGGCATCTATATTAACGGAGTTCATTAGTGGCAAGGGTGATTTTTTTCTGCAGCCCTTTATACATGTCTATATCTAAAAATATATCTATATATGATGTCTAAGAATATATTGTGTTAAGTGTCTGGTTACTTTGCTTTTGAACAGAGGCAGCCTAGGGTTGGCACTTAAGAAAACCACCAGGATTTATATGCCTTTCTTTCCTCTAGGAGGAAACATGGTGTAGTGGAAAGGTCTCCAATTGGACCCTGGTTCAAATTCCACTTCTAAGTCACTTAACTTCTCTAGGCCTCAGTTTCCTAGTCTGTAAGATGAGAGGTTGGGGCCGGAGGGCCTTTGGGATCCCTTCAAATTTATGAGTTTATAGAACCTAGACTAGCTCTGGGGCAGCTCTGTGGTGCACTGGAGATAGAGTACAAGTCCTAGAGTCAGGAAGACTTCCTGAGTTCAAATCTGCTTTCAGACACTTAATAACTGTGTGATCCCGGGCAAGTCACTTCACCCTGTTTGCCTCAGTTTCCTCATCTATAAAATGGGCTGGAGAAAGAAATGGCAAACCACTCCAGCATCTCTGCCAAGAAAACCTCAAATGGGGTCATGAAGAATGGACATGACTGAAAAATGACTGAATGACAACAGACTAACTCTATTGTACTCTGGGGAGGCAAGAGGAATTGTTATTTTACGTATGGAGAAACTGAGTCAAAATAGATTTTTATAATCTTTTAGAGGGCCCAAGATTACACATAAGTAAATTATGGAGCCCAAGAAATGCTGACATTCCAAATGTTTGCTTTACATTTTAGCGGCTTGAGTAAAACCATGGGTTGCTTATATAACAGAGTGTTTTAGACTACTGATAAATTTTGTTCAGAAAAACTTAAAGGAGAGCAGGCTGACAAGTGTCATTCCTGTCTTCTCCCCTTCTCTGATCACTGTCATCTGTTGTGCTATAAAGGGGGAAAAATGCAGAAAATCCTTTTAAGTTGGTAAAAAACATAAACTCTCCTACTGGTCTTTTGTGTGGTATGCATAGACACACATTATATTTCAAAGGAAGTTAGCATTGCCAGTTGTTGTGAGATGTTTATTACTTTAGCAAGTTGATTTTGACTTTCCAGAGTATTTGCCAAACTGAGCTCTTACTTTACTAAGTTTTATATTCAAAGATGAAGTGAAACTCCCCCCAGCCAAACTCTCTCATTCCCTCCTGGTAAATCCCATCATTATACCTGGCCAAGCCTTTAGATTTACAGAACAACAATAAAATGGGAAGGACTGGAGCCCCTGGTGGATTTTGAACAGCAGTCATGTGGTTGGCTTATTTCAATCCTTTGATTTATTCACAATGAGACAAAAATGATTCTCTGTCTTTACTGTGATTTTACTTACCTTTTGCCACTGCTGTTAAAACACTCATCTAGTTTAGTAAGAGGAATACAAGCCTGACAAAAACTACTGGTAGAATCTGTAATAAAGCTGGCAACAATATATGGTATTTTAAAAAAGCTTTTTGAAGATTAATGGACAACTTGGAAATATTTTTTTTTCTGGAGATGGTAATTCATTTCCAAATATATGAAGTTTTTCAAAATAGGTCACATTCTAAGGTCTAAGGCCTCAGAAAATTCTTGTTGTACACTGTTAGTGGCCATAGGCCTTATATGAAGAGAAACGAATTGTTGGGGCAGGGGAGGGAATATTTTTGAGTCTCAGTCTCATTTTACTCAAACATCTTTCTTTTCTCATTTTCCCCTTTTATTCTATCCCATTGTGTCCCAAGAAGCAATGATAAAAAAAAAAATCTAATAGAGATGATGGAGAGCTATAAGAAAAACTTACAGTCAAATCAAGTCAGTAAATACTTAGTAAACACATATGATGTGCCAGGCTCTGTGCTAATCACTGGATCGGAACACAGAATCAAAGACTTCCAAATAGGGATATAGCATATTTCCCAACCCTCATCCCCTCACAACTTCATTCTCTAGTGGAAGAAACTGTAATGCATAAAGTTTAAACAATTTGCCTGAGGTCATACAGTTAATAAGTACCAGAACTTAGACTAGAAACCAATAAAAATAATAATAGTATTAGCTAGCATTTATATAGTGTTATAAGGCTTACAAAGTGCTTTGCATATATTGTATTTTTTGATCCTCACAATAACTCTGTGAGGCAGGTGCTATTGTTATCCCCATTGTATAGATGAAGAAACTGAGGCTGAAAAA
Source organism: Gymnobelideus leadbeateri (assembly GCA_011680675.1). Lineage (NCBI taxonomy): Eukaryota > Metazoa > Chordata > Mammalia > Diprotodontia > Petauridae > Gymnobelideus > Gymnobelideus leadbeateri. The sequence continues at coordinate 64,597 of WOXC01008816.1, forward strand.
AGGTCAAGTGACTTGTCTAGGGTCAAACTGCAAGTCAATGTTCAAGATGGGAATGGGACTCCTATCTTTTTGCTCCTTAAAAATTAAACCAAACCAAAACAATATCTCTTTGGGTCTAGGCCCAGTAGTGGTATTGATGGGTCAAAGGGAATGCAAATTTTAGTTACTTTTGAGGCATAGTTCCCGATTGTTTTCCAGAATGATTAAACCCATTTCCCATTCCACTAACAGTGTATTGGTATGCCTGTTTCCACAGGTCCTTCAACATTTGTCATTTTCCTTGTTTTCTCATCTTTGCCAAAGTGATGGGTATGAGTTATTTTAATTTGCACTTCACTGAATTATTAGTTATTTAGAGAGTTTTTCACTTGGCTATTGCTTCACATGACTATTTCAAAAGAATTGTTTCTTTTGAAAAAATTGCTTGTTCATGTCCTTTAACCGTTTACCAGTTAGAGTTGCAGATGACATTGTATCCAGAATGCCACTCAAAAGAGAATGGATTAACAATTTGTAAAGAAAAAACAAATTCACGGAAAATGCCTATTGCTCAAGGTAGTGTTCTATTTTTTTCTAAACCAAAATATTAATTTTGTTTTTAAGAAAAGTTTTCTCTTTTAGAAAAAAATGTCTATTTTTTAATGGGATTACACATTTATAGCTGGAAGGGACCTTAGAAATAATCTAGGTCAACCCCCTCAATTAACAGAGGGGAAAACTAAGACCTATAGACTTTCCTAAGGTCACACAGTGAGTAGAATTGGACACAGGTTCTCTGACTCCAATGTCAGCAACTCTTTTACACACAACAATAAATGTTCGTTTTTGCTTATTTTTTCAGTAACTGCTATGAAAAAAAAAGCACCCATTATAGAGATTATGTTAGAACCATCATTTTAAATTTAACCTTTTTCATTTTATTAAGTATATTTGATAATATTTCTAATTTGCCCAGCATTTATAAGTACTACAACTTTAAACTCTTCAGGAAATAAATAGGAGCTATAGCACCATCCAGGATGGTTGGCAAGAGGTGCCTGTCTGGTTAAAAGAGATTTTGGCTCCTTCTAGCTCCAATGATCTTTTGTCCAGATGGCAACGAGGGAATTTCCATTGCAACTGGGTATAAGATATTTTTTCATCATTTCCATGAAGTCATATATGGGTGTGGGTGGGTGTGCATACATAGGGAACACTATCTTGAGAATTTTTGCAAATAGGCTAGTCTGTGTGGCCATTTATAGAGCCTTTTATTTAGCCTTTTCTTTGGGGGTATAATCAAATACACTTAGTTATTGGACAATGGAACTCTATTAATAAATTCTTTTCATCTTGTTTTGGTTTTTATGCTTCTAGCTTCTTTTGCTGGTGACAGCACAATGTCTAGAACACAGTAGGTGCTCAATAAATGCTTGTTGATTTGACTTGATTTATGGAACACTAAGTATGTTAAGTAATTGTTTGGGGCCTTTTCTACAAAAATGGGCATTAGTCTGATTAATGTCTCAGGGAGAATAAAAATAAAGTTGCTGGTTCTTAATCTTTCTGCTTGTCTTAAAAGGAAAGTGTTAGGAAATTAGATGGCAAATGTTGTAATCATTAAAGGATATATATTCAGGATAAGACTTCTAGGAAGCTACAATGCACAGGTTAAATAGAACTAAAGGGATAAAATGAGAGTTGTCATTATAAACTTCAAGACAGGATTGTACTCCTAGGAAATACTCAAAAGCCCTGCATTTGAAATGTATTTTTATTTTTTAGTACTACATGTTATAAAATGATATTAATATTTTGGTTTAGAAAAACATGGTTTATTGAACCTTGAATCATTCTTCTATAAAGTCTTTTTCTTTTCTTAGTAAGAAATTATATCATCTAGGACTTAGCATGTTTGAAAGTGTGCATTGGAATAGAAATGAGTCTGGCCCAGAGAGCATTTGTATAATACATTTCAGGAGTTTGATAAGATAAAAGAAGCCAGATTCTCCATCTTTTAGGAGTCCTATAAGTTGTTTCTGTGTAGAGCATTCTAAAAAGATGCTAGACTGGACTGAACAGTCACTTAAATGCAAAGAAGAAAGTGGGGGGTGGTAGTGAAAAATGTTTAAGAAATTTTGGGGGGAAGTAAAAACATGAAGGAGGTGAATGGCTTTATAGATTACTCAGATATCTTAAACATTTTTCACTTTCCTCCTCCATTCTCTTCTTTGCATTTAAGTGACTATTCAGTCTAGATATGTGTCATTAACAAGCTATGTGACCTTGGGGAAGTCATTTACCTTCTTTGGCTTTTTTGTTTAATCATTTATAAGATGAAAGGGTTGAGCTAGATGGTCTCTAAGGCCCTTTCCAATCCTATGATTGTATGACTTAGAGAGTTTAGTTAAGTTCTGCAATTATTTATTAAGTACCTGCTGTATTCAAACACAGGGAGATAGATAGGCCTCAAAGGCCAGAGTTCAGGTCCTGCCTCTGATAAATACTAGCTATGTGAGTTGGGGCAACTTATAAATGACCTCCCAAAGAAATAAATTCTTTAAGGCTTTGAATGTCAGAGGAGGTGATGATCAGTATTGGCAGAGGGAATTTTCTCTTTGAGAGCTCTCTAAAACAATGAAACTAACATATCTAGTTTTTTTTTTTTAACTGTGCTAGGCACTCAAGACACAAAAACAAAACTGTGTGTCCTTAGGGAGCTTATCTTCTCCTCAATCTTTGGCAAGTTGTCTGTAGAATTTGCTACTTCACTTGGTGCAATATGTATGTTGGTATATAAACCCCAGATGTCTTCATGGTGGTTCTCTTCCTTGTTTATGGACACATAATGAAATCAACTCTGTCAGTCCCTTAATTTTTCTCACTCAGAGAAGCCTATGAACTAGCTACAACTTCATTTTTTCTCTATTTAGCACAAGAATGTCAACATTGATGTGATTCAATTCTTATAGTTATCAGCTTGTTCGTCACTGGGCACAGATATTCTATTTATATTATTGGCAATTAAACAAATGTTTTTGTGTGTGACCTAAAAACTGTGTGATTCTTAAAACCTGGCCCTCTTCTCTTCCATTTATCTAATATTTCTATAGAAAAGGAAAAAAGGACATTTTTGTACTTTTAACCTACTTCATGAATCTTTATGAAGAATATATCTTTATGAAGTAATGTCTAAGCACCTGAGAGAAGCCATGTTTATCAGATTTTCAGGTGACCAAAAGCTAAAAGAGACAGGCCACTCGTTGGAAGACCTACTCTCCAATCTCCACAGGTTTGAACATTGGGTCAAATAGGAGAAGATAAAATCCAATACGGATAAAGTCTTACAAATAGTTGAACAGCATCTAGGATTAGTGAAGTGACAGTCCCTCTTTACTCTTTCCTGCTCAGGCCAAACTTAGCACTGGGTTCAGTTCTGGGAGCCACGTTTTAGGAAGGGCATTGAAGAGTTGGAGAACATCCAGGGTGGTGATGGGGCCTCAAGTTTATACCATGTGAAGATCATTTGTAGGAGTTGGGTGCTAGGCTAATCCTCCTCACTGAAGGTTTCTAAGCAAAGACTAGGTATTCACTTGATGCAGATGTTACAGAGAATATTTCCTGGTCAGATACAGATCTAAGTGATAGCCTCAAAGGTCCCTTCCAATTCTAAGATTATAAGCTAAAGGAAACCCTGAAATATTTTGGGGAGATCTTCTATGAAAAACTTATGGGAAGGTATAGAAAAGAAACAGACAAGGCAACATGGCATAGATGCATTGCAGCATGCCTTGGTGGAAGAAGTGCTCACAGTCCACTTTCAGTGCCACGTTGTGAGAGGGGCAGACACGATTGTCCTCACTGAATGGATTGACTATGCCATGAAGGTTTAATCCAGGGTCACACAGGAAAGTTGAGATTAAAAACCAGATCTTTCACTTTAATAACACTCATTGAACTTGTCTGTTTAGAATCAGTCCAACAGAGGATTCAATTTGATTTGTGGAAGCAAGACCAAATGGATCACTTTTTCTATAGTGAGAGTTGAAATCTATGGGGTTTGATCTCATAAGATCTTTTTTCCTTTGTTCCTACAAATATTTTTCTTCTTTTGGGAGTCCAGACTAACTCTTTGTTGATAGGCATAGAGGACATATAAATAGTTCGGCAGGAAAATATGATTCTTTATGTTAGTCTTACTCCAGTAAAGTACTTCTCTGATACCTCCTCACAGAGTAGACGTAAACCTGAGTGCTTGAAAGCTATAACAATGGAGTACGAGATCTGGAAGCTATTACCAAGGTGGAAGACTTTGAGTTTGGAATGAATATATTGTCTGAGAGTGGAGCTCAGTTGCCCAGTGGTTAAAGTGTTTTGACGAGAAGACTTGAGTTCAAATTCTGCCACAGATGATTCCTTGTTGTGTGACCTTGAGCAAGTCACTTAACCTTTCTTAACCTTAGTGAACTAATTTGGAAAATGGAACTAATGGGAATATCTATCTCACAGAGTTATTGTGTTATTATCAAAAGAGATCACATATGTAAAGTGCATTGCAAAGCCTGAAGCACTATATAATTGCTTGCAAGCATTATTTGTCTGTTCATTCATTCATTTATTTATATTACATTATTATCTAATGATTAATCTATACAAGCTTAGTGAAGTTCAATACTAAATTGCCTGTATGGTGAAGAATTTTTTGGCCATAGCATAGTTCTTGAAGACTAATTCACTCCCACCTCAATTCACTTTCCATATTTCTTTCTCTTTAGCCTTCTTCCCTACTCCTTTCCATTTCCCTTTTTTATGTTGTTTTCCGTCTTTTCTCCATTAGGGTATAAGCCCCTTGATGGTAGGAGCTATCTTTTCTGCTTGTATTCATATCACCAGGGCTTAGCCCAGTGCCTGGCACAAAGTAAGCATATAATAATTGTTTTATCTATTTGTCTATTACATTTTAAGGGGAGTAGTGACCTATGTCGAGTGGGAAGAAGGTCTTCTGGTATGGATCACAAATCCTTGCACTGACTACTAAAGTAGTCATCTTCAACTCTTCATTCATATAATTTTTATTTTTCTTCCATGTATAATTCATATTCACAATCATTTATCATTTACTTATTTGTTATACTATGTGTTTGGTATTTTATTAGAGGAATATAATGACATATAAGATACATTACTTGTCTTGAATGAATTTATTCCACTTGACATTACAATATAAATACACTTAAAAAGACTAACGTCATAAGGCAATAGATATATAAGTGCCAAAAGAGTAGGATAATCACTTTCGTAGGAATTATTCAGAAGAAAGGAAGACCATGAGCTGAAATGGTCTAGGAAGGCTTCCTGGAAAACAGGACTGGAGCTTAGAGGATGGGTAGGATTCAGAAGGATAGTATGGTCTAAAGCATAAAGGTAAGAAAGTCACGTAGAACAATCTGAATGGAGTAAAGGGTTTTCCATAGGACAGTATATTAGGAAAAGATTAGAAAGACAGCTTAAGAACAGCCAGCAGATAATCTTGAATACTATGCTACCATAAGAGTTTGGACTTTATTATGTAGGCACTTGGGAGCCATTAAAAGGACACTGAAAGATTTGAGCAGAGGAATGTTACTTTAAAAAGTGTATTGGTTTCGCATCAGCATCTAGAATAGATTAGTGATAAATTTAAATCACTGATGTTATTGAAAAGAGCCAATAGTAAAGTAATATGAGTCTCAACCAGGGTAGTGATGGTATAAAGGAAGGAATATATCCATAGAATATTAGGATTTGAAGGATTTTCAGAGGAATTTAATACAGCAACTACCAGAAACATGAACTCCCCCTTCCCCCGACAACAAGTGTTCATCTAGCTTGTGCTTGAATTAATGGGGGGGCTAGGGAGTTCACCACCCTTAAGAGGTAGTACATTTGACTCCAGCTAGAAATAGTATCCAATTTCATTCTTTGTCTTTGCTAAAGGCATGATAATTCATAAAAGAAAGACAGGAGGAGAAAGATCTGATTATTGGGTTCTTTGAATTAGCTCTAGATGCTAATTGTAAGACCAGAGAACATAAGGATTCTATCTTAAATTATCTTTATGATCTCCCCAGGTTTAATAACAGTGTTCTGTGTTTTGTAGATGCCTAATATTTGTTTGTTGAATAAAATGGAAGGTACCATCTCCCTTGGCCTAAACCAGAGGAACACAACATCATTTCCATGCTGTTTGTTAAGACTCAAATACTGGGAGCAGCTAAGTGGCACAGTGGCTAGAGCATTGCTTCTGGATTCAGGAGGACCTAAGTTCCAATCTGACCTCAGACAGTTTAACTAGCTGTGTGTCCCGGAGCAAGTCATTTAAGCTTGATTGCCTCAAAGAAAAAAAAAGAATCAAATGCCAAGGTTGAGAGACCTGGGTCAAAAAGCTAAATTCAAAAGAAATATATTATGCAGGAAGAATTGATAGGTTTCAGTGACTGATTAGATTGAAACATAGATATTGAACTTCACTTATACATATGTAACACAACCTGTTTCTAAGTTCAATGAAATAATATTTTTCCTTCTCTAGAAGGCCGGCCAAAAGTACCAAATTTCCACAAATTTTTTATTGTCCAAAAATGGAGTGATGAATATTTTTATATTATCTCTATGCAAAAATCTGCTTAACCATTCTTTCCAGAGATTCCACCCTTTTCTTCCTTTTCATGCATTTCATATTACTCCTCTGTATTCTAGACAAAGTTGTCCACTTGGTCACTGAATTTGGCACTTAGCCTCTTACTTCCATGCTTTTGTAAAGGCTATTATGCACTCTGGGCATACCCTCCCTCATAACCTCTGATTCTTTGAATCTTTAGTTTCTGTTGAGGCTCAACTCAGGCATCATCTCTTATTTAGAGCCTTTCCTGATTCCCCTAGTTTTTTATTCTTTTTCCTCCTTCAGTTTATATCGATATGTTTACATGTTGAACGAACAAATGAATGACAAAGTATTGAGCAATGATGACATGACAGGAGAGAACCCCAAAGGGGAAAAAAGTATGAATAAAAATGTCCAGCTAGTCACTTGGTCTCCTCATTCTGAATAGCAGGAGTTTGGTCATCTGTCTGAGGCATTATTACACTTGCTTTTGGTTCTCTCGAAGCTCTTTAGGACTCCACCAGGATTTGAACCCAGTTAAGTCATTAAACATAATCAGATCACAGATTTAGATCTTAAAGGGTCCTTAGAAGTGATCTAACTTCTCTTTACCTTATTCTTTCCTTAGACACAGAGAAACTTTGAGAGGTGAGGTCATTTGCCCAAGGCCATGGAACCAGTAAGTGACAGCACCAGAATTCAAACCAGTACTCTCTGAATCCAAATAAAGTTCCCCTTCTGCTTCACTCCTATTAACTGCCAGATACCCTCAGGTCTGAGTTCTATGAATGGTCACCACATGGCAGATTGAGTTGATTTTGTCTTATCTTTTGACTGTCTGTATGATCAAGTTATCAAATAGCTCTCAGAGATGATGGTTAAGGGATGGCTAGCATATCAGGGATCATCTTGAAAGTTTGGGGACCATACTGGCAAATATTTTTGAAAGAGCCACTGAGAGATTAAGGCAATATTTCAGTTGGAACTAGAGGACAAGCTTAATGTTTCCCAGCTTGCAGCACTTAGCAAGTGTTTTACAAATGAGCCTGGCAAGAGACTTGCTTCCCTTTCAGGAGTCAGTCCCAACTCAGTGGCACAGGGAATACCTATGAGGTATCCATGAGTACTAATGAGCTCTAAGCCTATCCTCCTATTTTGTGATTTCTGAAATATAAACATCACGACCAAAGACTCTTTTCTTTGGGCTGGATACAAGTTGTTTTTATTTAAGACTGAGCTGTTAATGTTCCCCCTCTGAAATGACAAAAGGCCTCTAGAAGGGAGATCCAAGGCTGGCTTCAGGCTGGTTCATTCTTCTGGATAAAGTATAGATAAACAACAAAAAATGACGTTGGCTTCCATCTCAGCTAACTTATCAAGGCCCTCGAGAGTGGAGCCTACCTTTGATTACTGATGTGTGTCTACTGTGGCCATTGCATCTGATACAATAAACTGTTTACATAGCAGCCCTTTTTACTGGTTTTAAATCTTTGCTAGCTGCCAGTTGCTGAAGCTGGGGACTGCCAGCTGGCAGACAGAGAGGGGTTTGTGTTTGAGCTGATTGAGGTAATTAATGGCCTAAACTGTCAGAAGGTGACGGGAGGCAAAAGTTCTTGCCCTGGGGTCACAGCTGGACTCTGGCCATGAGCTCCTGATTTGCCAGTAAAACTAATAAGGGCAGTAATATTGCTATTAAATTATAAACTCAAAAGCCAGGTTGAAATTCTTGTGTTTTATTTTTTATTTTTGCACTGGCAGCTGATTACTTATAACATTTCACAGGGACCCTGTAAGCTCTAGCCACTGCTGGAAATAATAGCTTAAGTTCATTTTGTCCTTAATGTGTAAATGCTTGGGATGACCCAGAAAGTGAAAATTGGGGATATCTACTTTGACTCTGATGGTGGGAGGGGGGAATGTAGAAAAAATGTAGAAAAAAAGAGTGTTTTTCCTTGTGTTACAGAAGTTGGAGTTTGACATTAACTGAACGATGCTTAAAACATTAGTCAGAATCAGGGTGGTATAGCGGGGAAAGTGCTAGACACAGTATGAAGAACTGAGTTCAACATTCTGGAGAACAATTTGGAACTATGCCCAAAGGTCTAAAAAACTGTGCGTACCCTTTGACCCAACATTAATACTATTAGGTCTGTATCCCAAATATATATATATATAATAAAAAAGGAAAATGACCAATATGTACAAAAATATTTATAGCAGCTCTTTTTGTGGTGGTAAAGAATTGGAAATTGAGGGGATGCCCATCAATTGGGGAATGACTGAACAACTTAAAGGGTATACATACATGCATACATATACACAAATATACCTATATATAATATATATACCCACATGCATAGATGATTATGATGGAGTACTATTGTTCTATAAGAAATGATGAGAGGATATTTTCAGAAAAACCTGGAAAGTCTTGCATGAATTAATGCAAAGTGAAGTGAACAGAACCAGGAGAACATCATACACAGTAATAGTACTGTTATAATGGCAATTGATATGAATGAGTTAGCTATTCTCAGCAATATAATGATCTAACACAATTTCAAAGGACTTAGGATGAAAAATGTTACCTATCCCCAGAAAAAGAACTGATGAGTGTGAATGCAAATTGAAGAAAACTTTTTAAAAAACTTTCTTTAGTTTTTCTGAGTTTTTTTTGTTTGCATTTTCTTTAGTCACAACATGACTAATATGAAAATATTTTGTATGACTGTACATATTTTACTTATATCAAATTGCCTGCCATTTTAGGGAGAGGGGCAGGAAGAAGGGAGGAAGAGGCTTTGGAACTCAAAATTTAACAAAACAGAATGATAAAAATTGTTTTTATGTGCAATTGGAAAAAATGTTGAATAAAAAAAGAACTGGGTTTAAATCCAACCTCTAACACTTGCTTAGATATGTGACCAGAGGTTAATTACTTAAGCCCATTTGACTCTCAGTTTCCTCATCTGAGAAATGCATTACAGCTCTGGAGCTGGCAGGGACTTCTGAAACCAACCGTTCCAACCTGCTCATTATACAGATTAGAAAACTGAGGCCTAGGAAAGCAAAGTCATTTGCCTAAGGTCACGTAGGGAATAGGCATCAGCAGTAGGGTTTGAATCTAGGAGCTCTGGCTCTGGAACAAATGCTCTTTCCACTGTAGCACAGAATTGTAGTGGGGTTCAAATGAGATAATGTATGAAAAACATTTTGCAAACCTTAAAAGCACCAAACAAATGATAAGCCTGGAGTAACCTTGTTATTTGCTACACAGCCTAGACTTAGTCAAGCTGTTTTATTCACTGTTACTTTTAAGTAGGTTCATTCTTAAAAATCAGGCATTCAGATAATCTGGTCTCTGTAAAAGCTTTTCTTGGATTTATTCTTATTTATCACCTTTCAACTTAAATTAAAATGTAACAGATCATTCAAGTATTTACAGAATTATAGCAATAAGATTTGCTATATTGAATTGTTCCATTAACCTACCAATGTGATTTCTTCTTTGCCTTTATATCAAAATATTCACCCACAGAAACGTACCTGAGGGTGTGTGACTTGTTCGATTTAGCAGGACAGGTACTTAAACATGATATTTGAAATATTCAGAAACCAAGCCAGGCAAAATCATGTTGTAAGATTGTTCCCAGAAACTTTAGATTATACATCTCTGCCAAATAATGGGTTTCTTTGAACTGAGGCACTTATGTGCTTAGTCTCAGACATCTAGGAGACTGATTATAAAATCCTAGAATTAGTGAGTTGGCAAGAACCTAAAGAGGTTATCTAGCCCAGTCACTTTATGTTTTGCCATCTTAATGAAATGAAGGGTTATTTCAAATCAATGAATATTTAATGAATGCCTATTATGTACTATGGACTGTCGGAGGTACAGAGAACTTCGAGACGTGGTCTCTGCTTAGGAGAACCTTACAATTTAGTTGGGCAAAGTGGGCATTAATGAAGAAAAAATAATTTGAGAAATGATCTCCTAATGGTACCGTGCCTCTACGATGTCCCCTCCAATCCATCCTTTATTACCACTCCCGGAATAATTTTCCTTTTTGTCACTCTCCTATAATGACAATTCTTTACCTCCTTATTACTAATGAATAAAGTTCTAACTCCTTAGCTTAGCATGGAAGTCCCTCCACATTCTGCCACTACGTAATATCTCCATCCTTCAGCCTAAATAATACCTAATATTTCTAGCTTTCATTCACATTATACCACTCCATTCATTCTATGATCTACCTAAACTGGGTTACTCTTTGTAATACCGTACACCTTTTTTTCCATTGCTCCATTGGAACATTCGCCAACCTCTGCCAATTGTAGCTTTCCTACCCATCCTTTGATAGCTAACTTAAATGCTATCTCTTTCATGAAACCTAACAGTCAGTAACAACCTTTTCTTAAGGAGTTTACATAGTATCTAAGGCAGAATTTAAACTCAGATCTGTTCTCAATTGAAGTGCAATGCTCCATCTACGGGTTCATCTAGTAACATGAAATCTCCATATCTCATTTAGATTTTGGTATTCTCTACACCAGAGGTGTCAAATATGTAGCATTGTCCCTTTCTACCTCCTAACATTCTGGACTGCTGCCCAGACCAGATTAAAATGTAACTTGGAAGTGTTTAACAAAATAAAATTTAAAACTATAATAAATGATTTTATACACATAGATGCAATAATGTTAATATGTGGTTTTCTAAGTCAATGTGTGTCTTTACAGGGATCCTTATGCACAGCTGAGTAATCCTTTATTTCTCACTGAGTTTGACATCATTACTCTCTCACTAGTATGCACAGACTGGCCCCTATAACAAATATTTGTTGAAATGAATTGACACAGTTAGAATTTTGCTGGGCAGGAAGGAAATGGAAAGCCTTATTGGTAGGGGAAATTGCATGAACAAAAGAATAATGAGGGAAAGAAAACATAGGACATATTTATAAGACAGACAATTTGTCTGGAATAGAATTTTTAGAAAGGTTAGTACTTCGTGATATGGCTAGAGAGGAAGTCTCTGGCCATATTGTAGAGGTCCTTAAATGCTAGGATTTTTGAGCAGAGCGTTGCAAGATCAAAGTTATATTTTAGGGAGATTAGAATAAAGTATTTTGGATTGGGGCAGTCAGGATACTAAGAATTAGTTTTATTTTCTTTAAATGGGCCTGTAGTAATAAGCTCTTGAACTAGAATATGAAGCCTTTTCCAGTTCTTCCTCCCACTTCCCCAATCATCCACCACTGCAAGTTACTCCCCCATATAAACACACATAATATTGAGTGTTTATACACACATATTATATATACAAATTATATATAATGTATATACATACACAATATTGTGTATATATAATGTACATGGAAGAAACATATACATAATATTGTGTATATATATATAAACACTTACATATACATATTATATGAAATATACATAGTTATTCCGATTTGTGTCCCCCACTATAATGTGAACCTTTAATATAAAGGTAAAGACCATATTTTTGTTTTTCTTTGTATAGCACAGTGCTTGAAACATAGAAAGCATTCAACAAATCAATAAATGCTTGTTGATTCACTGGAAGAAACATTTTAAGTAAAATAAAACAGCTCCAAGGTGAGAAAAGAATTGGAAGTTGACAGCATTGAGTTAATATAATTGTTCTGTGAAAGTTCATAGTTTGCTACCCTTGATGCCCTGGAAGCATACTCATACCAATTTATAGATTTCTGTAGCATATTGGGAAGGTTTCTTTACTAAATGATTTGGGAAGAATTATTCATTTTTTCCCATAAAATATTCTTATAGGTTCAGAATATGCCAAAATAATCATTATTGCTACCATTTTAGGTATGCAGAGAATCTCTGCCTATCTCATCCAGTTGTAGAAACAGGACATATTCTCAGAATGTACAATACTAAACTTAGTACCTCCTGCTCTCAGGTTGACTCCTCCTGACTTCCCTATTTCTTTCAGTGACACTACAATTTTCCCAAGGTATCCAGACTAGAAACCTTGGATTTGGACCAAATTTTGGACCAAACCTTGGAACAGATCTTTGATTTGTTCTTTTCTTTTGCTTCTCCACTCATTTAGTTTGTTCTCAAGTCTTCTAGAATCTCTTTCCACCATGTCTTTTTCATCTATCCTCTCTTTTCCAATGTCACTTCCATTCCCATTATTTGGGCCTCCATTAATTCTCTCCTGGACTATTTGAGGAGCCCTGCTCTTCAGAGAGTTCTCTCTCTACTTCCAGTCTGACTTCCCTTCTCCAATACAATCTACACACCAGACTAGGAATTATTCTAAAATGCAGCTCAAGAACCTTTAAGGGCTCCTCATTATCTATTAAAGTACACTCAATACACAGATTTTTCATTAAAGGCTGTGGTTCCAATTTTATTTCCTTTAGATGTAGTTGTTGATTCAACCAAACTGCACTGCTCATGTTTTCTTCTTTTTTTTTCTTTAAAAAAGAGATTATGAACTTAATCAACAACAAATATCAATATATCCAATGTATGAAAATGTATATTTCCTTTTCTACCTCTAGCCCATCACTTCACTGCCAAAAGCTGGGTAACATACTTCATTTCAAGTTTTCTGAAGTCATGACTTGTGAATGTATTGAGGAGGGAAGGAAATAGGCATTTACACAGCCCTACTATGTGCCAGGCATTGTGCTAAATGCTCTACAGACATTACCTCATTTGATCCTCATGATAATCCTGGGAGGTAGATACTGTCATTACCCCCATTTCACAGATGAGGAAACAGAAGGTCACACAGCTAGTAAGTGTCTGAATTTGAACTCAGGTCTCCCTGACACCAGGCCCAATGCTCTGTCCCCATTACCACAAGCTACACAGACCTTTCAATGCAGTTTTTCTACACATTTCTGCAGTCATCATGTAAATCATTCTCCTGATCCTTTGAATTTCATTCTACTTCAGTTTATCCATGGATCATACTTTTATTTTCTTGGTTAAATTTTGTTTTCTTAACCAGCTCTTATTATCTTCTCCCTAACATTTTCTCCTGTCCCTGAAAAAAGAAAAAACAAAACAAATATGTATAGTCAAACAAAACAAATCCCAAACTAGTCATATTAAAAATGTGTTACATTCTTCATATTAGTCCCTCACCTCTCTGTCAGGAGGTGGGCAGCATGCTTCATTGCTTGTTCTCTGGAAGTGCAGATGGTCATTGTTATAGTCAAAGGTAAGCCTTTCAAAGACGTTCATTTTAGAAAAAAATCATTCTAAGACTACTCATTTCCCAACAGACTTACCTACATCTATTCCACCGTGAACACTTCTGCTATATTTGTCTTTTCCAAATCTGCTATGATTGTATAACTCCTCTAATTATATAAAACCTGCAGTGACTCCCTATTTCCTACCACATTGAGTCTAAAGTCTTCTGCCTGGATGTTGGGGTCTCTACAATTTGGCCTCCTGGGCTTTCTCTCTCTGTCTCTGTCTCTCTCTGTCTCTCTGTCTGTCTGTCTGTCTGTCTCTGTCTCTGTCTCTCTTTCTCTCCCTCTCTCTCCAGGTGTGTGTGTGTGTGTGTGTGTGTGTGTGTGTGTGTGTGTGTGTGTGCGAGTGTGTATTCACACACATGTATATTACTATATGGGCAAAGAAAGTTTGCCATGTGGCATTATTTGAACCACAAAGCAGCTAGATATGGAATAGCAGAGATTTAATTATAAAACCTGACATTTTTACTGTGTTTATGGTTTGCAAATAACTTTCCTATGTGACTTCATTGCATCTTCAGAGCAGCCCCAAGAGGGAGGTGTTAGAAGTATATAATATCTATTTTACAAAGCAGAAAATTTAGCCTCAGAGAGTAAAGTGATTTGCCTACAGTCAAGCAAACAGTGAGACAGGATTCAAACCCAAGTCTCTCCTGACAGGATATCTCACAGTATTTCTACTATGCCACACTATAGGTGGTCTGCTCAAAGAAAGGCCAAATATAAAAATCTAAACAAACAAAAAACCCAAAGAAAACCATTACTATTTGCATTACGGATGTAGTCTTTGATTTATCCAAAGGACTTATTGTGGCTCTCTTTATGAAGGCTCAAAGAGAAATGTAGAAGGAGTCCTGGATTCGGAGACGGCAGACAGATTTAAATCCTTCTTATTTCCAATCGTGTCATTACAACACAGTGTTGACTCTTTCGACTTTAGTTTCCTTGTCTATAAAATAAGGGTAACAATACCTGTAGCTCCTACTTTATAGAACTGTTATGAGGTTCATGTGATGTCATGAATATATAGTTTCTTGCAAACTTTAAACTGTTGTGAGGGTCATGTGGTATCATGTCAATAAAGTATCTTGTAAACCCTAAAGTGCTATGTTAGCATCAACTATTGAGTAGCCAGCACCCATATTGCATTTAAGCTATAACTTGAGCTACTTTGAGTCCATTTTCATGCTCCATCTATTACATAATGTGTATTACACCTGTAGTTTCATCATATAGGCTGCAAAATAAAGTACATTACATCACGGTAGAGTAGATGGATGGTCAGCCTTAAAAGAGCAAGAAAGCTAGGTCCACATCATGCCTCTGACATAATACCACAGGCAATTTTTGAAGACTTGTTACAAGTGCCAGAACCATGACAATGACATAAATGTCCATTCTGGTTATTTCCTATAAACCACTGAAATAAGAGGTCCCAACTATGCTCCTCCCAAAAAGATGGAAAAGGGTGCTTCTATACTTAAATCCCATGTCTTTAACAGCACGGATGTAGAAAGCTTAGAATTTTACTTTGTAAATATAGCTTTTAAGAATTTCTTAGGAATGGGACTTCACAATCGGAAATGAAAAAAATCGATTTCACTTTTAATGGGTTGGGGGCCCAAGATAACAAACAAGTCAAATCTAAATGGGCCCAAGAGGAGCTTTCCATTGCTAGTGTGTATACCAATTAAAGAGAGCCAGAGCTTTGAAAATAAAATCTCACCACCCACCAGGAAGCATATGTATCCCATATTTCTGAGTTGATGGCAGTCCTAGCAATGATGCTTTGTGCAGCTCATTATAGAATTATAGCTCTTTTGACAAGAAAAATCCTCTGAGGGGAAAAGCAAAGCAATATCCATATCTACACATGAAGAAAATCCCAAATCTAACTGAGTTCCATCCTATTTCTTCTCCCTTTGTTTTCATGAAATTGTATAAATGAGGAAATAGTGCCAAGAACCTATTAGTAATAGTTATTTCCTAATTGCAGTGGGAAGCATCCTGCATGTTTAAATAAATATTGTTAACTCTGACCTCTTGCTAGGCCAGGACTGATAAGGCAATTGTTTGACCTATATGAAGCCCATACAGTATGCTTGGAGTGGGGCACAGCAGGAAAACAGGAAACAATAAATCAGAAATTAGAGCACTGATTGTTGTAGCTAATTACATCAGACTTCTGCTTAATTTCTCACTCTGTCATTCTAACCTGATTTTCTGGCCAACAGACTTTGCAAATTGCTGGTGTCACGTACAGGCAGCAAATAATAATCCTTAGTTATTGTGACTGACAAATGAATGAGCAAGAGAACATAGTTTATTAGGGAAGGATGAACTGTGACATTCACCAGATACCTGCTCAGATGCTTTTTTAATTCATTTACCTTGATGGGCTGCATGACGCATTTCTCCAGGAGCAGAGATTTTGGAATCGGGTCTGCTTAATTGGGTTTGGAACTTGGCTTGATAATAGTGAACAAAGTAGAAATGAGAGGCTATAAGGAAAGGCAGGGAGTCAATTGATTTGGAGGGCAAGAGATAAAGTAGTAACTTGACCATTTAGGTCAAATCTGAAAATAATATGTTTAGGATAAGTGAGATTAGTCAGCACATCATTTAATCCTATTATTGCAGCCTACATGCTGGATGGGTGGGGGAGAGGGGTGTCTAACCTGATATTTTCTACCCACTGTGTTTTGATCATTACAGTTTAAAATAATCTATTTTTATTCAACATATACTTTAATACTGAAAGGATAAAAGTGACATTTCTATTCGAATTTATTTTCATGTACCAAATATATTATGTATTTATTCTGACAATGTATATTTGAATGCATGGTTCAGTGGAATCTCTCTTGAAAATTTGAGTTCAAATCCATCCTCAGACATTCCCTATATGTGTGACCCTGGGCAAGTCACCTAACCCTGTTTGCCTCAGTTTCTTCATCTGTAAAATGAGCTAGAGAAAGAAATGGCAAACTACTCTACTATCTCTGCCAAGGAGACCCCAAATAGGGTCATGAAGGGTCAGACACAACTGAAATGACTGAACAAAAATGACAACATACTCTTTGACAGGTAGTGGATAGAACACTTCTTTAGTGTCAGGAAGATCTCTCTTCAGGTCCTATTTGACCTTTCTCATTCCCTGTGTAACCTTCCTGGGTCTCATTCTACTCATCTGTTAAGTGGCAGACTGAATCTATGATCTATCAATGGTCACACTGCTAGCTGAATGACCACTTAACCTCACTGCCCTAGACACCTCTTAAAGATTCTAAGTTTCAGAAGTATTGGCAATTGGTGAGAGTGGAGGAAACTCTCACAATGGGAGTTCCCTGCCTGAATCACATTGCAGGAGACCAGAACCACACAAACCAGCACAAAAGCATGTTTTTGCTCCTAACTCTTCCATTGTGACATACCACAAATCCAATTTTTCTTCCTATTAACTCTTCCCCAAATGCCTAAAGTGATTCTCAGAGTCCTCTGTACACTGGTGTCTTAACATTTTAATAGATTTTGTTTATTCTTCACTTGAGTATGTGTTCCATCCTTGCCTGAGTTTTTACTGATTAAAGACTCAAGACTTCTTTCTCTGCAGGTACAAAGCCTAACTTTACCTCTCTTCTATCAAGGTCCTGTGCATTGCTAGTTGTCAACAACATCCATTCAATCACAAAACTATCTCCTGTGACTGAAGGTGCTAAGTATACAAGTTGCTGGGCAGGAAGGATATTTATGATTTTAAACTCAAGCTCACTTTGTGGTTCCCATTCTTAGGGGACCTACTGTCTACCCCCATCTCATGCCCCAAGTCAAGGGAGAAAAAGATGTAAGGCTACACAAGGATGTGAGTTCAGACCCTTAAGGCACAAAGGAGTTTTGTGCCTTTTCAAAATTTGCTCCACCTGGTAAGGCAAGAGTTTGGAGTTAACAATATTTATTCAGATATGCATATAATTGTCCAACACTTCACTGAAACAGGTGGAATGCTAGCCAATTAGGCCTCCCTGAAACTGTGGCAGAAAGGCGGGGGAGAGAAAAAAGCAAACTATTTCCAGTGTTGCTGCTGACCCAAAGGTCAGACACTGTAGAATATCTCATTCCCAGTGTCTTCAAACTAATGTGTGTGCACAAAGTACTCAAACCTCCCCAGCTCCCAAGCTTATTTTCCAAGTGTGCTACTTAACGTGCTTTGTGGCCTCAATTCAATTCAGCAAACATCTATTAAGCACATGCTGTATGCTCGTCTCTGTACTGGGCCCTGTCCATTTGTTGTTACTCTTTACTCTTGTATGATTTGCCTACCTCCTTTTCCATTCACACATATCTTTGATGAAAATCTTTATGTGATTTCTGGTGTGTAATTCATCTTTGGTTAAAATGCAAGAGATTAATCAAAACCACCATAAATCTTTCCATTGCCTTTTTGGATGACCCATAGTTTTGGTTCTCTGGAGATAGTTACTGATGGAACAATGCAGTGAACTATCCATCCAACTGCATATTATAGCTCATAGGAACATAGGTCTAGAACAAAAAGGGCCTTATAGGTCATCTAATCCAACTCACTAATTTTACATATGAGGAAACCGAGTCCAGGAGTTACTTAAACTGTAACTGATCCAAAGCAACATAGGTAGTAGGTGGCAGAACTGAGACTTGAACTCAAGTCCCATGCCTTCAAGTTCAGCACTTTAAATTGATTGAGTGCTTTTTTCACTGTACCATGATAGCCCACAATAGGCATTCTTGATCCATCTTTTTTTTTTCTTATGTGGATTTCTGAACTGATCTTTGTTGAGAGAATGCAATCTAATTGAGAGAAGTAGAACGATTTTGTTTTTTATTTCGTAGCTTTAGTTCCTAGCACAGTACTGAGTACATAGTAAGTGCTTGATAAATGCTTGCTATAGAAGCACATGAATAAATGAATGGTTGTGGGCCTGATTTAGTTAGCTTTCCTATGTTATGAGGCTTCCTGCAATTAATGTAATGTTATTTACATCTGAAGAACCTTACTATTTGTATCCCCCAAATTAATACGGTGCATGGTTAATGAATTATTTTCATTCATTTGGCCTCTGCATTAGATATCATCTATGATAAGAGCAAACACTTTTGTAGAGAAAAATCTCTCTGTTTTATGACGTTCTTGCTATTAACAATCAGAGCACCACAGGACAAAGAAATTTCTTTTGTGTATCTATCAAATAACTTTGTATGATCTTACATATTCATGTGAAACATTTTTATTGAAGGAAAATCCTTTATGTCCCCATTTTGCTCTACCAAATTGAATCATTTCTTATAATCATCAAACACTCATAGTATGATCTTATATTATCTTTAACTTTCAGTCAGTTGTGTGAGTATGAAGGAGGGGGAAATGAGATCTATGAAAGAAAGAATTAGAAAAGAGATTAACAGCTCGGGGCAGCTAGGTGGCACAGTGAATACAGTACTGGGCCTAGAGTCAGGACGACCTGAGTTCAAATCCGGCCTCAGACACTTAGCACTTACTAGCTGTGTGACTTTGGGCAAGTCACTTAACCTCAATTGCCCTGCCTTCCTCCCTCCAAAAAGAAAAAAAAAGAGAGAAATTAGTAGCTTTGCACAAGAGGTACAAAACTGGTAAGACACTCCCTAAAAATCAGAATGGACCAAATAGACTATAAAACAACAAGAAATTTTAAAACAAAGTCAAAAGACTGAAAATTATATATGTATATATGCATATATATACATATGATGTATATTATATATAATCTGCAAAAATAAATACATAAAAACATGTTTCAAGGAGATAATTTAAAAATTGCTTGACTACCTGAAAGTCATTATATAGTCTATTTCAAGAGATCAAAAAAAAAAAAAAAACTACCCAGATCTCTTAGAACTAGAGGGTGAAGTACAAATAGAAACAATCCACAGTTTACTTCCTGAAAGAAATTCCAAAATTAAAACTCACAGAAAGCTCAAATCAGGAGCTTCTAGGTCAAAGAAAAAAATACTTCAAGCAGACATAATGGAAGAATTCAAGTACCAAGGAGCCATAGTCAGGATCACATAAGATTTAGGAATCACAATTCTGAAGGAGTGGAGAACCTGGAAAGTGATATTCTAGAAGTCAAAGGAAATAGGTTTATAACTAAGAATAATTTACCCAGCAAAATGGAGTGTAATCCTATGAAGGAAAAATGGACCATTAATTAAATATAGGACATCCAAATATTCCTGATGAAAAGATCAGAGCTGCATTGAAAATTTTAAAGTGTAAATACAAGTCAAGAGAATCATAAAAAAAGTAAACATGAACAATCATAAAAGACTAAATAAGGAGGAGGGAAGAGCCAAAATGGTGGAGTTAAAGCAGGAACTTGCTTGAGCTCATCCCCCAATCACCTCCAATACTTGCAAAGAAATGATTCTCAACAAATTTTGGAACTGCAGAACCCACAAAATGACAGAGTGAAGCACATCTCCAGCTGAAGACAGCCTGGCAAGCCAAAATGAAGGGTCTATCACACCAGTCCGGGAGCAGAACATGGTCCTGCATAGGCCACTACTGCATAGATCAGTAGAACAGACGGGTTGAATAGACCCCAGGAGACTGAATCACTTGTAGCTATGGAGGTTTCCAGACTTCTCAACCCACAAACACTAAAGAGACAGCAAAAGGTCAGTGAGGAAACTCTGTGGGACTTGGGTGAGAGAAAAGTGCAGTCTGACCCTGGCCCCTGGGTTGGTGGAGGTGGTGGCAGCTGTGGCAGCAACAACAGTAGTGGCAGCAACAGTTGCTGCTTTTGGATCATCAGCCCCACAGGTGGTGGGGCAACTAAGTGATTGATCAGAGGGCAATTGCAAGAATCTCTTTGCTTGGAGCTGAGGCAGGATTCTCTTGCTTTGCCCTGCTTGGATCTGGGTCACAATCTTGGGTAGTGGTCCTGGGGTGAGCAGAGCTTGTGTTGGCTATGGAGAGGAAGTCCTCCTCACAGTTGTGAGGCAGGTGCCTAGAAGTAGCTCTGACAACAACTGCACAAAATCCCAGAAATTAGAGACATAGCACTCTCCACTTTGAAGCAGAGTTCAACTGTGGCAAAGAGCTCGAAAGTCAAGTAATTGGCTGGGAAAATGAAGAAATAGAAGAAAAGAAGTCAGACTACAGAATCTTTCTTTGGTGACAAAGAAGATAAAAACCTAGAACCAGAAGAAGACAACAAAGTCAAAACTCTGGCATCAAAAGCTTCCAAGAAGGGGGAAGAGCCAAGATGGTGGAGTAAAAGTAGGAACTTTCTTGAGCTCATGTCCCAACCACTTCCAATACCTGTAAAAAATTACTCTGAAATTCTTTGGAGCTACAGAACCCACAAAATGAAAGAATGAAACAAATCTCCTGCTAAAGGTTGGCTGGCAGGCCAACAGGAAGTGTCTATCACACCGGGTTGGGAGTGAAGCATAGTCCTGCATGGGTCATACTGGCACAGACTGGCAGCACAGACTGGCTGGAGCAGACCTCAGGAGACTGAATCACTGACAACTGTGGCAGTTTTCAGACTTCTCAACCCATAAATGCCAAAGAGAAAGTAAAAGGTTAATGGGGAAACTCTATTGGACCTGGGTGAGAGAAGAGTGTGGTCCTGCCCCTGCCCATATTGCAGAGGAGGTGGTGCTGGTGGCAGCAGCAAGCAGAGACTGTTTCCCAGACTCTGCCAGGCCCATAGATAGAGGGGGGCACCAAATGGCTGACCAGAGGGCAATTGGAGAAATCTCTTTGCTGGTACTGAGGCAGGACTTTCTTTCTTTGCCTTGCTTGGATCTGGGTCACAGTCTTGGGTGGACTCCTGGAGTGAGGAGTGCTGGTGTGTCAGAGTTTGTTGAGGCTGTGTAGAAGCAGTTCTTCTCTCAGTTTTGAGGCAAGTGCCTAGAAGAATCTCTGACAACAGCTGTGAAAAACCCCAGAAATTTGGGAAACAGCACTTTCCATTCTAAAAGCAGAGTTCTACTGTGGCAAAGAGTTCAAAAGTGAAATAATTGGATCACAAAATGAGCAAACAGAGGAAGAGAAATCAGACTAAAGAATCATTCTTTGGTGACAAAGAAGATCAAAACATAGAACCAGAAGAAGACAGCAAAGTCAAAACTCCTGAATCAAAAGCCTCCAAGAAAAATATGACTTTGTTGCAGGCCATGGAGGAGCTCGAGAAATAAAAGAAGCAGAGGAAAAATTGGGAAGAAAAATGAGAATGATGCAAGAAAATAATGAAAGCAAATCAGCAGCTTGTTAAAGGATACAGAAAAAATACTGAAGAAAATAATAACTTAAAAATAGACTAATTCAAATAGCACAAAAGGTCCAAAAAGCCAATAAAGAGAAGAATACCTAAAAAACCAGAATTGGCCAGATGGAAAAGGAAGTTCAAAAGCTCACTGAAGGAAATAATTCCTTCAAAATTAAATTGAAGCAAATGGAAGCTAATGACTTTATGAGGAATCAAGATATTATAAAACAAATCCAAAAGAATGAAAAAATAGAAGGCAATGTGAAATATTTCATGGGAAAAACCACTGATCTAGAAAATAGACCCAGGAGAGATAATCTAAAAGTTAATGGATTATCTGAATGCCCTGATGAAAAAAGAGCCTAGACATCATCTTTCAAGAAATTATCAAGGAAAATTACTTTGATATTCTACAACCAGAGGGTAAAATAGAAATTGAAAGAATTCACTGATTGCCTCTTGAAAAAGGCCCAAAAAGAAAACTCCTAGGAATATTATAGCCAAATTACAGAGTTCCCAAGTCGAAGGAGAAAATATTATAAGCCATTGGGAAGAAACAACTTGAGTATTGTGGAAACACAATCAGGATAACACAAGATCTAGCAGCTTCTACATTAAGGGATTGAAGGGCTTGGAATATGATATTCCAGACATCAAAGGAGCTGGGATTAAAACCAAGAATCACCTACCCAGCAAAACTAAGTATAATACTTCAGGAGAAAATATGAATATTCAATGAAAGAGAGGACTTTCAAGCATTTTTGATGAAAAGACCAGAGTTGAACACAAAACTTGACTTCCAAATATAAGAAGCAAGAGAATCATGAAAAAAGAAGCCACCACTTGCAACAAAGTTAAACAAAGTAATCTAACTCATGGACCATATCTGAAAATGTTCATCTTGTCTGTACCTCTAATCCACCAATCACCTCTTTTTAAAGAGATGGGGTGGCATGCTTCATCATCAGTCCTCTGAAGTTATGATTAGCTACTCATTGATCAGAATTCTGTAGTTTCTTAAAGTTGCTTTCTTTACATTATTGTGGTCATTGTGCAAACTGTGCTCCATATTCTCCTCATTTCACTATGCAATTATATATACAAGTTTTTCCAAGAGTCTTTCAAATTGTAATCTTGATAATTTCTTACCAATAATATTTAATTACATTTATATGCCACCACTTGTTCAAGCATTCCCCAATTGACCAGAACTCATTTTGTTTCCAATGTTTTGCTATAACAAATGTGACTATAAATATTTTTGCTGACATATGTTTATATATGTGCTGCTATAAATATTGTGTATACATTAATCTGAAAAAAAGTTTCCAAGAAAAATATGAATTGATTGCAGGCCATGGAGGAGCTCAAAAAGGATTTTGAAAATCAAGTGAGAAGTATAGGAAAAACTGGGAAGAGAAATGAGAGTGATGCAAGAAAATAATGAAAAACTAGTCAGCAACTTGTTAAAGGAGACCAAAAAAATGCTGAAGAAAATAATACTTTAAAGTAGACTAACTCAAATGGCAAAAGAGGTCCAAAAAGCCAATGAGAAGAAGAATATCTTAAAAAAGCAGAATTGGCCTAATAAAAAAGGAAATTCAAAAGCTCACTGAAGAAAAGAATTCCTTCAAAGTTAGAATGGAGCAAATATGAACCAATGACTATTAGAAATCAAACAGATCCAAAAGATTGAAAAAAATAGAAGACAATGTGAAAAATCTCATTGGAAAAACAACTGACCTGGAAAACACATCAAGGAGAGATAATTTAAAAATTTGTGGGACTACCTGAAAGCCATGGCATCATCTCTCAAGAAATTATCAAGGAAAACTTCCCTGATATTCTAGAACCAAAGAGTAAAATAGAAATGGAAAGAATCCACCAATTGCTTCTTGAAAAAGAGCCCCAAAAGAAAATTCCTAGGAAAATTTTAGCCAAATTCCAGAGTTCCCAGGTCAAGAAGAAAATATTATAAGCAGTCAGGAAGAAATAATTAAAGTATTGTGGAAACACAATCAGGATAACATACATTAAGGGATTGAAGGGCTTGGAATATGATATTTCAGACATCAAAGGAACTAGGATTAAAACCAAGAATCACCTACCCAGCAAAACTGAGTATATAATACTTCAGGGAAAAATATGGATATTCAATGAAATAGAGGACTTTGAAACATTTTTCATGAAAAGACCAGAACTGAACAGAAAATTTTACTTTCAAATACAAGGAGCAAGAGAAGCATGAAAAGATAAACAGGAAAGAGAAATCATAAGGAACTTATTAAAGTTGAACTGTTTACATTCCTACATGGAAAGATGATATTTGTAACTCATGAGACTTTTTTCAGTATTAGTATAGTTGAAGGGAATGTGTGTGATTATGTGTGTGTGTGTGTGTGTGTGTATATGTGTGTGTGTATGTGTGTGTGTATGTGTATGTATGTATGCATACATATGTATATGTGTGTATATGTATACACAGAGGGCACAAGGTCAGTTGAATATGAAGTGATGATATCTAAAAAATGAAATCAAGAGGTGAGAGAAAAATATATTGGGAGAAGGAAAAAGGGCGATAGAATAGGGTAAATTAACTCATATAAAAGAGGCAAGAGAAAGCTATTTCAATGGAAATGAAGAGTAGGGAGTTGAAAGGGGATGAGACAACATTACTGTCATTGGACTTGGCTTAAGGAGGGAATAACATACACACTTAATTGGGTATCTTACACTGAAGAAAAATAGGAGGGAAGGGGATAAGAAGAGGAGGATGATAAAAGAAGGGAGGGCAGATTGGGGGAGGGGGTAGTCAGAAGCAAACACTTTTGAAAAGAGGCAGGGTCAATGATGAAAATAGAATAAATGGGGGATGGGAGAGGATGGAATGAAATATAGTTAGTCTTTCACAATATGACTACTATGGAAATGTTTTGCATAACTACACATGTATGACCTATATTGAAATGTTTATTTTCTCAATGGGGGTGGGTAAGGAGGGAAGAAGGCAGAGAATCTGGAACTCAAAGTTTTAAAAACAAATGTTAAAATTGTTTTTATATGAAACTAGGAAGTAAGATATACAGAAATTCATCTTGTCCTACAAGAAAGTAAGGGGGAAAGGGGTGATAGGAAGGATAGAAAAAAGGTCAGACAGAGAGAAGGGATAATCAGTATTCTTACCATCCTGGGGTGGGGAGTAAGGGAGAGTTGAGGAGAAAATTTGGAACTCAAAATCTTGTGGAAATGAATGTCGAAAATTAAAAATAAATGAATAAATACCATTGCAAAGGAAAGACTAAATAAGGTTAAAGTGTTTATATTCTAATGCTAGGAGACAATATGTATGTTTCCTCAGAACCCTATCATAATTAGGGAGCATAGAAGTCTATGTAAATAAGGAGGAAGGGGTAAGAGGAATAGAAGACAATTGAAATTATTTTCATTTGAAGTCATTAAAACAAGGAATCATACATATACACACAGAACTGGGTACAGAAATACATTTAACTCAAAAGGAAAACAGGAAGGAAAAGGGGAAAGGGAGGAAGGTAATAAGAGGGAAAACGGATTAAGGAAGGGATTAGTTCTAAGCAAAACAAACTCAAACTGAGCAGTTTTATGGACATATTTATAGCAGCTCATTTCTTTGGTGCAAAGAAATAGAAACTGAAAGACCATCAGTTACAGAATAGGTGAATAAGACTAGGTGTAAGAAGAATAAGGCAGAGGGAGAGATAGAAGGAAAGGATATTGTGCATAGAGAGAAGTGGCCCAGGTGTCTCAGACTATTTCCTTCTTTGTCTATTTGCTGTTGCTGTAGCTACTGCTCCACTCTCTGAACTAAACTAATAGAATCCCTACCTGGAAGAGCTAAACTACTGGGCTCTATAATCTCTGGGACCTACAGTCATTATTGTCATCCTGGTCACTTTTCAATTTGCTTCGTCTGCTCCTGCTACTCCATTCTCCAGGCTGGATTACCAGAAAACAGTCCTATGAGAGGCAAAACCACTGAACTCTGAATTACCCGGGACCATGCAGTCACATTTTCTCCTGAGTCGTTTTCTAGTCTACTGCTACATATGGAGTCTGCAGTATACCCCTCCTGACACACACTTCATTCTTAAAAATAAAATTATTTATTTATTTTTGTTTGTTTTTGATTTTTGAAGGGGGGAAGACAAGGCAATTAGGGTTAAGTGACTTGCCCAAGGTCACATGGCTAGCAAGTGTTATGTCTGAGGCCAGACCTGAACTCAGGCCCTCCTGACTCCAGGGCCGGTGTTCTATTCACTGCACCACCCAGCTGCCCCACTTTCATTTCTTGCTCTGAAAACTGTAATAAAATCAATCCTAGGAATGACTGAACAAATTGTGGCATATGATTATGATAGAATACTATTGCGCTGTAAGAAATGATAAGGAGGATGCTCTCAGAAAAACCTAGAAACACTTATATGAACTGATGCAAAGTGAAATGAGCATAATATTGTACGAAGTAACAGCAATATTGTATGATGATCGAATATAAATGGCTGAGCTATTCTCAGCAATACAATGACCCAAGCCAATTCCAAAGGACTTATGACAAAAAATGCTATTGATCTTCAGAGAAAGAACTGATGGAATCTGAATGCAGATTGAAGCATACTTAAAAAAAAACATTTCTTCTTTTTGTCTCTATTGTTCCCTCTCCCCACCATGACTAGTATGGAAATAGATTTTGCATGACTGCACATATATAACCTATATAAAATTGCTTCTCAATGAGGGGGAAAGGGAGGAAAGAATTTGGAACTCAAAATTAAAAAAATATGAATGTCATAAAATAAAATATTAAATAAAAGAAATAAAATTAATCCTACCATTGCTTCTAGAATGTGTGTGTCACTTGACTTCCTCTTATTCTGTTTACTTTGTCACTTCCCAGTCTGTAGCTCCCTTCCCTGGCCATCACTCCCCTATATATGGTGTCTTCCCCATTGAATTGTAAGCTTCTAGAGTGCAGGGGCTATTTCCCTTTTACATTTTTATCTTGAGTGCTTAGCACATAGTAAGTGTCTGATAAATGCTTTCCAATCACTTATTCATAAGAATGAAAAGTTATGGGTAATAGTGAGATAAGGAGATTGACCCTATCTTTTTGCAAGCAAAATTATGGAGCTATATACAGAGGTATTAATTTGTTCCTGTTTAACAATGAGAAGAACAGATGATTTCTGTCTCCCTCATTAGAATGTAAATTCATTGGGGATGAGAAATTTTTAATTTTTTATACTTGTATTGCTAGCACCTACCACAATATCTGCCACATAATAGGGGTTTCATAAGTACTTTTGGATTACTTGACTGGGGAGTGGGCAGAGAGACATTTTTAGCAAGATTCAGATTTTGAGAGTTTTATGTTTTATTTTGTGCTTTCCATTCGAGTATGAATAAACCTACTTTTGGAAGATGTGAATACAATTTTGAGATGATGAGATTTTGCATTTTATGGTAATAGTAGCAATGGAGAAGGAGGGACAAATTTAAGGGATGTTATAAAGTAAAACTTTGACAGAACTTGGTTACAGATCAAATATCAGGTATAACAAAGAAGCAAGCTATGATAACTGAAGTTTAGAGCATGAAAGAATGACAGTACCATTGACAGAATACGAAATTTGTTTGGATGAATGTGGTTTCTATTGGGCCCAGCAGGCCAGCTCACTGCCTACTTGCCCCAGAGATTTTCAGCATTTTTAAAAAACCTAATTAGCTAGTACTCATGACCTAGCATGCCTGTAGGGCCTAACCACCTGCTCCTACTATTTTGTAATTGACTGCATCCAGGTGTCATGCTAACAGGTTTGGATCAATGAGTAATTGAAACTGAAGCTGGATGCCACTAATTATATCATTAAATTCATGTGACCTCCACAGATGGATTTCTGATCATGGATTCCTCTGGTGTAAGAAGATGATGGGGGTCACCAGTTTCCAAAGGGAGGAGCAAGGAGAGGGGACAAGAACTGTTCTCTGGTCTTGGCAGAGAACCACATGGTTCACCCAACTTTGTTATTTATTGCATGCATGTGTACCGAATGAATCACAGTGCTTGTCTGCAATAGACACAAAGACTGGCCAGAGGTCTATGGGCATCCTGGCTCTGTGAAACATGCCACAAAATCAAAAAGAAAGGAGGGGAAAAGATGATAAGAAAACATCTCCTGCATTCCTTCTTTCCATCTGAGTTTGCCAAGCTGTTCCACTAGGTAACTTTCAATTGTTTTATTGCCATTTTTAGGTCACCTAGATGACACCAGGCCTGGAGTCAGGAAGACTCACTCATTTTCCTGAGTTCAAAGCTGGTTTCAGACACTTATTTGCTGTGTGACCCTGGACAAGTCACCTAATCCTGTTTGCCTCAGTTTTCTCATATGTAAAATTAGGTGGAGAAGGAAGTAGCAAACTACTCCAGTATCTGCCAAGAAAACCCCAAATGACCCCAAATGGGGTCCCCAAGAGTCTAAAACAACTGAACAACAACAATGACAAGGTCTGGTAATTTAGAGCTTTCCTTACCCTTTAATCTCTCTCACTTCTCTCCCCTGCGCCTCCTTCCGCCCCTCCCCCAGGATAAAACTATTAGGGATGTTTCAATTTAGCAAATTTGTACACTTGTATGTGTTCCCTAGATCTAATTCTACATATCAAAAGTTTTTCTTCAATGTAAATGGATGTGTGTGCACATATGTGCAAAACGACCCATGTTTATATGCTGGACTTCTAGGCTATGAACTAGAAGAACCTTCAATTCCAGCCCTGGAACAAGGCTGCCCCCAGTGGTGAGACCTTGCTATATCTTGTTGGTCCAGGCCTAAACAAGTTTTTTTTTTTTTTTTTTTTTTACCCTGGCTACTGACCTGCTATAGCAGGAGTCCTGTTCCTCTCACTCCTACTTCACTATTTTCTCTGAAAGCCATAATCAAGCTAACTCTATTATAACGGTGTGTCTTGGATTTCCCTGTTCCATTCACCATCACTGTAACTCCCCAGACTGGAATGCACTTCCTAGGCCATAAGTCCCCTCTATATGCTCTCTCTTCCATTAGAAAACAATCTCATTGGTGGTCAACTCTAATTCTCTCTCTCTCTCTCTCTCTCTCTCTCTCTCTCTCTCTCTCTCTCTCTCTCTCTCTTTCTCTCGATCTCCCTTCTGTCCTTACAGTGTTTGGCACATAGTAAATGTTTTTCATATATACATATAGTCATTCATATATCCACATAAAGTCAAAGATCAATTTGATCCATTTTAATGAAGCAGATTTCAGCTCAATATAATACAAAACTCCCTAGCATAAAAGTTCTAACATGAAATTAGTTGCCTGGAGGGAGGAAGTGAGCTCCCCATCACTAGAGGTTAGGTTATTACATTAGAGATGTCATCAAGAAGATTCCTGCTCAGGTTCAGACTAGACTAAATAATCTCTAAGATTAGGCAAGTCTAGGAAAGCAAAATTTTAGAAAATTAAGTTTCCCTCAGCTTCCCCTATATGAATTCCTCTTTATGGTTGCCTTTGACTGTCTTGGGGAATATAGGGAGCAGATTTCAGCCTGACTTTACATAAGTGCTTAAGAAAATTAGAAAGGAGAGAAATCAAGGTGAACTGCAATAGTTAATGAAGACTTCATAAGGGTAGGTGGGATGGAAGTTCTACCTTGAAAAGACAAGTAAGATTAAGCTGGTAGTATGAGATGAGCAAAGACCAGAAGCTGGGATGAGAATGAAATATATGATCTGGGTATGTTGAGGAACAGACGTCCTCAGGCCAAGAAAAGCCAAGAATTGAGATTATTCTTTTAAACACTTTGGCTCTTTGTCATAAGTATTGATTAAAAGTCTATGAGGCCAATGCTTAATAGAACATATATAAACGGAGCAATATGTCTGGCAAAGTCTGTTTTGGATCTAGAAACAGTCTTTGCTTTAGGTAGGCCCAGACTGACAAAACAGGGCACCAGTGGCTTTGTTAACATAGATTATACATTGAGTTGTAGAAACTTTCCAACAGAATTTAAAACATTATTTGCCAATGGATTTTTCACTGCAGAAGAGTTTGCTATAAATGGATTTTACTACAATAATCCAAAGAAGTTTTAGTCATAGTTCCCAGAATCACTGCTTTTAAAAGAGCCCACCCCACCAACTTTTTTCCAACTCAACTACACTATATGTATTTACTTCTAAGTTTCTTGGACTCTGATAATTCTTTAAATGAGAATATAACTAAAAGCATATGCTACTCATTAGTATAATTTTTAGCACACCTGTACAACTCCAATGTCTTTAAAAGCTCTGTGTTAAGGCTGCATTGGTTCCCTAGGAAGCACCATTTAACTGAGGTTATTGCAAGTGGAATCTCTTGGGGCCTGGGGGATAAAGCTCTTCTTTTATCAATCTGAACAGACGCTTCCTTCACAGAAGAAGAGAAAAGTTACTAGAGCGAGAAAAAAACTGGCTGAGCCATGACTCAAATAACTTTCCCTTCTCTTCAAGGAAAAAAAAAAGAAGACTTTCTTTGTGGAATGAATCAGTATAAAAGAATCAAAACTGGTCTCCCTGATTTTAACTTTTCTGCTTCTGAAGTTCAGCAGTCATAAAACTTGGCTCTTTGTAAGTCAAAATGGAGGCCATTTGCAAAATGCCCCCAAATAATCATGTAGATCTCAAAAGATAATTTTTCTTGATGGGTCTAGGAGTGATCATGAGGTATTATGTGTATTTTAAATAAAAATGCCAAAGCATCCCTTCATACTATAATCATTGATTAAAAGTTGATGGCATAATAGAATTTCCTGAACTCGTTGTTTGTTTTAAGTAGGCCTCATAAGAAGCATATCATTAATAAATGGCCTGAGCTGGTGATTTGGTAAGCCACTGTTGGTCCCTGCCTCAGCCTCTCAGTGTGCCCTGATACATCTTAGTTGGGTGCCAAAGGGCCAGAATCTCACCCTTCACCCCTACTGTCATTATGTGTGTTTATATACATAGACCCAAATAAGTAGTTACTTATTTGTGAACATGTTATATTTTCCTTGAAAGCAGCAACAATTTCATCTTTGTCTTTACACCCCCAGTGCACAATTCCTGGCTCAGGGCAAGCATTTAATAAATGTTTGTTGATTGATTTATTAGGTAAACCACATATAGCATTTATTATTATTTTTTAATCTTGACCAGGAAATGGCAAGACCTCTTCTTTATATGCATTCTGGATACTCTAAGGAACATGTTGCATGTGCTTATATTTGTTTTAAAAGCCTCTAGCATGAAGAAAAACTGAGTCTACCAGATTTATTATTGTTGTTGAGTCATATCAGTTATGTCCAACTCTCCACAGCCCCATTTGGGGTTTTTGTGGCCAAGATACTGGAGTGGTTTGCCATTTCAGTCTCTAGCTCATTTTACAGTTGAGGAACTGAGGCAAACAGGTTAAGTAACTTGCCTAGTGTTACACAGCTCATAAGTGTCTGAGGCTGGGTTTGAACTTGAGTCCTTCTGAATCCAGGACCAGCACTCTCTTCACTGCACTGTCTAGCTACCCATTCCAGATATATCTATGTCTATGTCTATGTCTATGTCTATATGTATATGTAGTATATAAAGTATATTTTATATATAACATAAATTTAATTTTATTTGTAATTTATAATACAGTGTAGGGTATGGGCCCTACTTGATACTTCAGTGGCTCTGTAAGCTCATCAATGAGTGAATGCTCTTTCCAACTGTATAGATCTCTCTTTAATTGTTCCTTCTTATCCTATTTAATTCTTGTCCATTTCCCATAAATCCTCACAAAGTGTCCTCCCATGTCTTGGCATTGCCTGGACACCATTTGAGTATTCAGGCTGTCCATTAACTATGGCTCACTCTCATTACCTAACAAGTCTACTTTCTTTGCTTGCCTTACTATCATTTTCATCACCATCATCTCAGTGGCTTTAAAGTAGTCATTATCTCATTCAATCTTCATAACAGTGCAGTAAAGTAGATGCTATTATTTTACAAATTATACAGATGAGGAAACTTAAACTGAGAATTTAATTGATGTGTCCAGGCTCATACAGCTTGTAAGCATGGGCCATCTCCAGTCATCCTGATCTATATCTTGCCACTGGACCTAGGTGGCTCTGAAGGAGAAAGTGAGACTGGTAACTTTGCACAGCCCTCCCTCACTTAAATCCAATTAATTTGCAAGTCATGACATTACCTTCCTGATGTCATAGTCCTCTTTTGAATGAAGGACAAACAACAACAATAAAAAAAAACCCACAGACCTACAACTCACTGACCTATGGCTTTACCAGATGAATATTGATAGAAGATGGAATTTGTGATTATTTGGACTAAGTCAATCCAAGATCAGGCAGAAAGACTGCTGATCTCAAAAGGCCAGCTTTATTTATATTTCTATATTTCTATCTATATATACACACAAATATATAGATGTATATGTGTGTGTGACTAGGTATGTATATATGTATGTATGTATGTATGTATACAAAGGCCTTAAAAAACAGGCTCTGAATGATGAGATGAAGTAAGTTAGGTTAAACACAATATACATTTATGTTCATTCAGTACTGAGGATATAGATTGTATGAATAGGAAATTTCTCTTTAGAGCAATGAACATTATTTAAAAAAATTTAATGGCTTAAAGGATGAGATTTCCTTGTGGCAGGTACTGAATCACACCTTAATCCCTGCCTCTCTCCCTCTCCAATCCTATATCTCCTGCCAAAGCTAGAATGCTTTGCAAAGATTTAACTTTTAATCGGGGAGTTACAGATAGGACAGAACCTAGCTCATCACATATGGTATACATTGCATATTATTACTAAATTGGTGGGTTGTTCTTTTACATTCTCACTAATGTATTGCATAGATAAAATAGATTAAAACTACTTATGAATAACCTAAAAGAATTCAAATACTCCAATACTCTTTTCTGAATAGTTTTTTTTTTAAGTTGCTGAAAAGTCAGAAGTTCTGTGTGTAGGTCATCAGACTAGGAACATAGATTATGTGCAAAACATGACCCTAAGCAGCTGATCAATTATTGGAAAGAATGTACATAAAAATATGTATCTGTGTCCAGTAGAGATTGACAGGTGATAGAAGAGATACTGGGAGGGGAATTTTAATATGGAAAGTCCCCTTTATGGATGTGGGGTGAGTTAAGATTAAAAGAGAAAAGTGTCAAAGCACATGGAATATGATGATAAAAGCTATTATATCCCAGGGGAAAATAATGGTTGTGGTATTTGCCTTATAGGGTTGTCAGGATCAAATGACAAAAATGCTTTGTAAATCCTAAAACACCAAGAGAATATGAACTGTTTTCACTGTTGATAGTAAGTAATAGCCTGGGTAAATGCAGAGAAGAAATTCTGCAATATACACAGAGACTGTCAAGCTGAAGTTAAAGTTTTCAGATGGCAGGAAAGGAAGACAGCCAAGCACCAGTAGCCACACAGATGCCAGTTATTCCCTGGACTTTTCCCCAGACCTATTTAGGAGTGTCCGGAAGTTGCCTTTGGATGATGTTGCTTGTCAGAAATAGGCCTGGCTCTGGTGAAAGAAAGAAGGAACATGGCCTGATATTTCACAGTCAGAGTGACAGAATCAAAACATGGAATGAGAGAGCAGGAGTGTGAATGACTCGGAGTGTATACTGGGGCACTGATTGAGAGAGCTTTGAAAGAGTGGGCTTAAAGAAAAATCTCTAGTGAGTGGGCTGGTCTAAAGAGAAACTGAATGGCATGCCAATGAAGAGCCAGTCAGCCCTAACTGCAAGTTGAGAGCACAACAGTGTACCTACCATTATAGAAGAGCTGTGATGATAAGATTTGGTCTCATTCCACTTATCTGAAGTTTTCTGAGCTTTCTGTCTGTTTTGGTAAAACAGTGCACCAAGGTATGCAGGGTCACTGATGTCGTAAGATAATGCAACTGAGAATATTCAGATTATGACTCCTGAGATGGAAGATGAAGAATAAGTGAAGGAACTTTACAAAGAGAATTTCCAAGAATTATAATCATCAAGGTGATAATGCATAATGAGTTGAATCTACAATCAACAAGACTTGAGTTCAAATCCAGCCTCAGATACTTACTGGCTGTGTGACTCTGGGCAAGTCACTTTAAAAAACCCAACAAACCTCTATTTGCCTCAGTTTTCTCTTCTATAAAATAGGAATAATAATAGTATCTCAACCCCAGGGTCTTTCTGAGAATAAATGACATAACATTTGTAAAGCATTTTGTAGCACTATATAAATGGTAACTATTGCTATTTTGCATTTGGGAAAATGTGATGTTCTTTCAGTGATCCCAAATTGCTCCCTTTAATTTTAAAATAAAAAAAGGATTGGAAAATATGTTTTTAATTCCAATGTTTTTGCAGTGATACTATGTGGCTGTGAATCATTGAATTATAGACCATAAATAGTTCAAATTATAGATGATCCAAATGTCAACAGAGAAACCTATGTTGGACTCAAATAGGTTGTTGCATATTACTAATGATGGTTTGCATTTAAAGAATGGAACATCACTTAGGAAAAGTAAAACCATAAAAAGGAGACAGGCCAGTAATGGAATAAGAGTGAGAGATAACAGATAGCCCATGTGCTGTGCTATCTTGGTACCACTATGTCTTGGTACCATTTTGGTACCAAGTCATCTAAGCATTTATTAAGAGCCCATCATGTGCCAGGCACTGTACTAAGCACAAAGAAAGGCAAAAGATAATTCACAGTCTAAAGGGAGAGACAACATACAAAAACATACAAAAAGAGAATATTGAAAATAAAATAAAATAAAACAAAGCAAAACAAAATAAAATAAAATAATACTTTCAGATAAAGGACTCCAGGGAATTGGGTAGATGCTTTTGTGGAGGAATTATTCAAAGGCATGGGCAAGAATTGCATAAGGTGAGCATTGCATTTGCTATGTAGTCATGAAAGACTCCTTGACAATATAATTATGTGAAGCTTAGTTGAGACCATGGATTCACTGAAGAACTGAAATATAAGGGTTTTAAAAATATATTTTTATTTTATTTTATTTTTTTACTTTTACTTTTTTCCCCAATTACATGTCAAAACAATTTGTTTTAGGTTATATGTGTTCTATCTTGTAAAACATAAAAGAAATTGGTGGTGTCATTCTCACTTCTACAATGTTTCTTGAATTAGAAAGCTTTTTTTCTATTCACAGTCATGGCATTAGTTCAGGCTCCTATCACTTCTCACCTAGACTATTGCAAAGGCTTCCTATTTCAGAGATGTCAAACACATCTAGCCTGCAACACTCCCAAGTGCAGCTGAAACCAGATTACAATATAATAGGGAAATATTTAGCAAAATAAATAAAAATACAATAAAACATAGATAACATCGCATTTTAAAATATTAATATTAATAATTAATTAAATCTTCATGGGGTCTTTCTGTATGGATTGGTGGCCCCTGTTTCTATGGCACAATTGTATTCCTCCTTCAAGTCTCTCCATATTCCAGTCAGTCCTCCACATAGCTGTCAAAGTGATTTTACTTAACTGCAGATATGACCAGTAACTCCCCTACTCTACAATATTCAGGGACTGACTATTTCTTTCAAAATAAGTTATAGGCTCCTCAGTTTGACTTTTAAAGCTTTTTACAACCTGGCTCCTATTTATCTTTCTAGCCTCATTATTTCCTGTTCCATATTCTTCAGTTCAGTCAAACTGTTCTCTCTTCACAGACATCATATTATCTCCCATCTCTGCCCCTTTGTTATAACTGTCCCCCAAACCTGGGATATACTCCCTTCTGACTTCTACCACAGAACCTCTTTTTTCCTTCAGAAGACTTTTGTGATTCACTCAACTACTAGCACCCTCCTTCCCTAACCAGTGTGTGTTTCACTATGACATTTTTATTTAGTATTTATTTTGCCTATAATTATTCCTCATCTGTAAATGGGGATAATAATATTTCTAATATGTTACTATGTATATATTATATTAATATACATTAATATACTATGTACATATGTATGTATATTATACTAATATACTTATACATTAATATAATATAAAATAGCATCAGATGTAGAAGAAAAATCTGCTATATATGAACAGTACCTAAGATTGAGAGAACTGGTCCTGAAAGAAAAAAAGGAATAGTACAGGAAAGAGATAAGGGGTGGTAACCAGAGAAGAGGAACTAGCAAAGAATTTTGACATAGCAGGGTCAAAAGAGAGAAGCAAGAGATAGGTCATCAGGATAGGCAACTTTGGTTTACAGGAAAAATCAGAGGACATGAAGTCAGAAAACAGCCTTCCTCAATAGAATATAAGCTCCTGGAAGTTTAGATTTAGGGATTTACTCCTTCATTCCTCCCTTTTTTCCTTTCTTCCATCTTTCCTTCATTCCTTCCTATCTTTGTAGCTCCAGAAACTATTATAGTGCCCAGCACACAGCAGACACACTTAATAAATATTTTAATTGATTTGCTTGAAATATAATACCAATAAATCAGTTTGGGAGAAACTAGGTATTGATTAACATATCACACTGTATGCCAAGATAAGGTCAAAATGGGAACATGATTTAGACATAAAGGGATACATAAGCAAATTAAAGGAACATGAAACAAAATTGCCTGTAAGATTTCAGGATAAAGGAAGAGCTTATGATTCAATAAGAGATAGAGAGGATCATGGGAGGTAAAATCAATCATTTTGATTATATCAAATTTAAAAATTTTTTTACACAAACAAAGCCAAAGAAGCAAAAAATTAGAAAGAAAATGTAGGGACAATTTACATTCTTTCTCTGAGAAAGGTCTCATTTCTCAAATAAATAGGGAATCAAGTCAAATCAGTAAAACAAAAATAGGAGCCATTCCCCAACTGATAGAGTAAAAAAAGTGACAACAAAGGAAAGTCAATGAATAGACAGTTTTCAAAAGTAGAAATTAAAGCTATAAATAACTACATGAAAATTCCTCTAAATCACTAAAAATTAGAGAAATGTATATTAAAACAACTCTGATGTAATACCTATCAATTTGACTAACATGATAGAAAAGGAAAATGACAAATGTTGGAAGGGATGTGGGAAAATGGGTACACTAATGTACTGTTGGTGGAGCTGTGAACTGTTATGAACATTCTTGAGAGCAGTTTAGGACTATACTCAAAAAGCTATCAATTTTTACACACAGTTTGACCCAACAATGTTGCTACTAGATCTGTATCCCAAAGAGATCAAAGGAAAAGGAAGGGGACCCACATGTACAAAAATATTTATAGCATCTATTTTTGTTGTGGCTACTGAGGGAGTTGAAGCTAAGGGATACCCATCAGTTAGGGAATGGCTGAGCAAGTTGTGGTATATAATTGTGATAAAATACTATTCTTTGTAAGAAATGACAGAGAGGATGGTTGTCTGGTAAGACTTATATGAACTGATGCATAACCAGGAGAACATTGCACATAGTAGTAGCAATATTGTAATGACAATCAACTATGAAAGATTTAGCTACTTTGAACAATAAAATGATCATGACAATTCCAAAGGACCCATGATTGACCACAATCAACTATGAAAGATTTAGCTACTTTGAACAATAAAATGATCATGACAATTCCAAAGGACCCATGATTGACCACAATCAACTATGAAAGATTTAGCTACTTTGAACAATAAAATGATCATGACAATTCCAAAGGACCCATGATAGAAAATGCTATCCACCTCTTGAGAGAAAAATGACAAATTCTAAGTGTAGATAGAAGCACATTAAAAAAAAACTTCATTTTTCGTTTTTTTTTTTAATAAGATGGCCAACATGGAAATGTTTTGTGTGATTTCACAATATATAAGGGATGTTGCCTATATATTCAATGGGCAGGTGAATGGGTTGGCATGGATGAAGGGAGGGAGAGCATTTGGAACTGAAAATAAAAGTAAAAAATACTGAAAAAGAAAGATAACACCAAAAAGGATTAACAGGTAAGACGGTAATGACAACAGCAGGGAATCTAGTAATAGAGAGATGATTGTATTATGACCTATGATATAATGGGATTGAACACTGTCCTTGGAACAGTAAGAAGTCTGTGTAGCACAAGTGATTCTAAACAACTTGAGTGAAATAGTGTCAGGTGTAGAAGAAAAATCTGCTACATATAAACAGTAGCTAAGATTACGGGATTGAAAGAATTGGTCCTGAAAGAAAAAAAGGAATAGTACAGGAAAGAGATAAGGGGAGGTAAACAGAGAAGAGGAACTAGCAAAGAATTTCAAAATAGCCGAGTCAAAAGAGAGAAGCAAGAGATAGGTCATCAGGATAGGCAACTTAAGTTTACAGGAAAAATCAGAGGAGATGAAGTCAGAAAACAGATTCTTCCTTACTAGCTGTGTCACTGTTGTATTTGCTTTGCTAATAAATTCATACTGCCCTGGTACTTTGGGGGAAGGTATTTCTCTATAGTCAAAAAAGAACATTTAATAAGAATCCACATCAGGATGTTAGGAATGATAGTACTCCATTCAATTCATATACCACAACTTATTCAGTCATTCCCCAATTGATGGGCATCCCCTCAACTTCTAATTCCAGAAAAGAGCTGCTAACACATATTTTCTTTTCCTTTTTGGTTTTTATCTCTTTTGGGATACAGACCTAGTAGTGGTATTGCTAGGTCAAAGGGTATGGATAGTTTCATAGCCCTTTGGGCATAGTTCCTAATTGCTCTGTAGAATGGATGGATCAGTTCACAACTCCACCAACAGTGCATCAAAGTCTCATTTTCCCCATGTTCTCTTCAACATTTGTCACTTTCCTTTTCTTTCCTATCAGCAAATCTAATAGGTATGAGGTAGTACCTCAGAATTGTTTTAATTTGCATTTCTCCAATCAATAGTAAGATTATTTTTTATACAGCTATAGTTTTGATTACTTCATCTGAAAACTGTTCATATCTTTTGATCATTTATCAGTTGGGGAATGGCTCTTATTTTTATAAATTTGACTCAGTTCTCTGTATGGCTGAGAAATGAGGCCTTTATCAGAGAAAGTGGCTTCAAATTTTTTTTCACAGTTTCTATTGCTAACTGCATTCCCCTCCATCCTATTTCCCTTTCTTTTATTCTATTCTCTCTCCTTCCACACTAACCCTCCTCAAAAGTGTTTTGATTCTGACTACACCTCCCCCAATTTACCCTCCCTTCTATCATTCCCTCAGGCCCCACACTCACCCTTCTCTTATCCTCTTCCCCTCCTACTTTCCTGTAGGGTAAAATGGATGTCTATACCCAGTTGTCTATGTTATTCCCTCTTTGAGTCAATTCTGATGAGACTAAGGTTTGTTTACTCCTTCTCACCTTCCCCCTTGCCCCCTCCACTGCAAAAGCTTTTTCTTTACTCTTTTATGTGATATTATTTACTCCATTTTACCTCTCCCTTTCTCTTTCTCCCAGTATATTCCTCTCTCATTCCTTAATTTTATTTTTTAGATATCATCCCTTCGGATTCAACTAACACCTGTACCTGTGTGTGTGTGTGTGTGTGTGTGTGTGTGTGTGTATGTGTATTCCTTCTAACTACCCTAATAATGAGAAAGGTCTTATGAGTTACAAATATCATCTTCTCATGTAGGAATGTAAACAGTTGAACCTTATTAAGTCCCTTATGATATCCTATTCACTTTTTTATGCTTCTCTTGAGTCTTGTATTTGAAAGTCAAATTTTCTATTTAGCTCTAGTGTTTTCATCAAGAATGTATGCAAGTCCTCTGTCATACTGAATATACATTTTCCCCCTGAAGGATTATACTCAGTTTTGCTGAGTAGGTGATTCTTGGCCATAATTCTAGCTCTTTTACCCTTCAGAATATCATATTCCAAGCCCTCTAATCCTTTCATGTAGAAACTGCTAAATCTTGTGTTATCTTGACTGTGGCTCCACGATACCTGAATTGTTCCTTTCTAGCTGCTTGTAATATTTTCACCTTGACCTGGGAACTATAGAATCAGGCTATACTATTTCTGGCAGTTTTCCTTTTGGGAACTCTTTCAGGAGGTGATCAGTGAATTTTTTCAATTTCTAGTTTACCTTCTGGTTCTAGAATATCAGGCCAGTTTTCTTTGATAAATTTTTTTTTTTGCTTTTTTGGAGGGGGGTGGGGGAAGCAGGGCAATTGGGGTTAAGTGACTTGCCCAATGTCACACAGCTAGTATGTGTTAAGTGTCTGAGGCCACATTTGAACTCAGGTTCTCCTGACACCAGGACTGGTGCTCTATTCACTGTGCCACCTAGGTGCCCCTGATAATTTCTTGAAAGATGATATCTAAGCTCTTTTTTTTGTTCTTTATTAATTTGTTTGTTTACTTTTAATTTACAAGATTCAATTCCACAATTCCTTGAGTTTCAAATTTTCTCTCCCTCCATCCACTCCCCCCCACCACTGCCATGACAGCATACAATCAAGTATAGGATCTGCAAATACTTTCACATTAGACATTAGTCAGATTATAAAGATGGATTGTATCAGATGGAATGAAAAATGGTAAAGAGGAAACAAAACCAAACAACAACAAGAAAAAGATCAGGTAGTTTGCTTCAATCTGGATTCAAACTTAGTTCTTTCTAGTTCTTTCTCTGGATGTAGACATCTCTCTCCATCGTGAGTCTTTTGGGATTGACTTATATCACTGCATTGCTGAGAAGAGTCCAGTCTATCAAAATTGGACATCACACATACATTGTGCTTGTAATTGTGTACAAATTTCTCCTGGTTCTACTCTTCTTACTCAGCATCAGTTTGTATAAGCCTCTCCAGGTGATTATAAAGTCCATCTGCTCCTCATTTCTTATAGCACAATAGTATTCCATTACATGCATATACCACAACTTGTTCAGCCATTTCCCAATTGATGGGCACCCCCTTAATTTCCAATTCTTTGCCACCATAAAAAGAGCTGCTATAAATATTTTTGCACATATGGGCCTTCCTCCCATTTCTATAATCTTTTTGGGATATGACCCTAGAAGTGATATTGCTAGATCAAATGGTATGAAATTATTTATAGCGCTTTGGGCATAATTCCAGACTGCTCTCCAGAAAGGTTGGATCAGTTCACAACTCCACCAGTAATGCATTAGTGTTCCAATTTGCCCACACCCTCTCCAGCATTTGTCATTTTCCTGTTTTGTCATCTTAGCCCATCTGACTGGTGAGATGTGGTACCTCAGAATTGTTTTGATTTGCATTTTTTCTAATCAATAGTGATTTAGAGCATTCTTCATATGCTTATAGATATCTTTAATTTTAGACTCTTTTTTGGGTCATGGCTTTCAGGCAGTCCAATAATTTTTAAGTTCTCTCTCCTGGATCTATTTTCTAGGTCAGTTATTTTTCCAGTGAGATATTTCACATTGTCTTCTATTTTTTTCAATCTTTTGGTTTTGTTTTATTGCTTCTTGAATTCTCATAAAGTCATTAGTTTCCATTTCCTCCATTCTAATTCTCAAAGAATTTTCTTCAGTGAACTTTTGGACATCCTTTCTCCACTTGACCAATTCTGCTTTTAAAGGCATTCTTCTCCTCAGTGGCTTTTTGGACCTCTTTTACCATTTTGCCTAGTCTGTTTTTTAAGGTGTTATTTTCTTCAATATTTTTTTGCATCTCCTTTACCAAGCCATTGACTTGTTTTTCATGATTTTCTTGCATCATACTCATTTCTCTTCCCATTTTTTCCTACCTCTCTTAACTCGATTCTCAAAATCCTTGTTGAGCTCTTCCATGGCCTGAGACCAATTCATATTTTTCTTGGAGGCTTTAGATGTCAGAATTTTGACTTTGTTGTTTTCTTCTGAATGTGTTTTGAACTTCTTTGTCACCACAATAACTTGTAATAGTCGGATATTTTTTCCCATTGTTTGCTCATTTTCCTAGCTTATTAGTTGTCTTTAAGATTTTGTTAAAGTAGGACTCTGCTTCCAGGATATAAGGCACACTGTCCCAAGATTTAGGAGTTTTGTGCAGCTATTTTCAGAGATACTTCTAGGGCTCTGTAAGTTTTCAGTTCTTCCAAGGTGGTGTGATCAGAGGAGAGGTGTTTACCTCTCTCCTGGCCTGAGCTCTGGTCTGTGAGTGACCACAAACTCTCTTTTCTGCCCTGCAACTGTGAGAAGGGTCCCCACCTCTACTGTGGCAGAGCTTGCAGCCACCTCTGCTAGTGCTAGTGCTTCTCCTCACCCTGAAACTGCCACCCAGGACCCAGATCCAAGTATGGGCAAAGCAGAAGAATCCTGTCTCAGTGCTAGCAAAAAGACCCTTGCAATCTCCTGACCAATTGTTTGATATCCTTACCATATGTAGACTGAGTGCTCCAAAAGCAGTTCTTGCTACTGCTGCTGCTGCTGATTCAGTCACTCCCAAGGCCTGCTCCTGCTTTACTGGGACTGGGACTATGCTGGCATAGCCTGTGCTGGACTGTGCTCCACTCTCACCCAGGTGAGAAGAACC
Organism: Gymnobelideus leadbeateri; assembly: GCA_011680675.1. NCBI lineage: Eukaryota > Metazoa > Chordata > Mammalia > Diprotodontia > Petauridae > Gymnobelideus > Gymnobelideus leadbeateri. Next base: position 107,371 of record WOXC01008816.1, read on the forward strand.
TTTCCCATTGACCTCTCTAAGTTGTCTTTGGTGTCTATGGGCTGAAATATCTGGAAACTGCCAGAACTGTAAGTTATTGAGTTGCCCAGAGGCCTGCTCTGGCTTTGCTGGGGACAAGTCTGTGCTGGTGCAGCCTATACTGGACTGCACTCCTCTCTCATCCTGGTGCAACAGACCCTTCCTGCCAATCTTCCAAATTGTCTAAGTCTGGAAATTTGTTTCACTCCATCTTTTGTGGATTCTGTTGCTCTAGAATTTATTTAGATTCATTTTTAAAAGATATATGGAGGGTTTTAGGGGAGAGCTCAGGTGAGTGCCTACATTTACTCTGCCATCTTGGCTTCATCTGGGGTAAACTTCTTGACCTTTTTCTGTGTCTCCATTTTCTCTATAGTAAAGTAACAGTGATGTCTGTGTTAATACAATAACAGTCTGTATTAATAACCTAGTGATGGTAAAGTTCCTGGAAAAGTCTAAATGCCTTAGAAGCTAAGGCCCTGTAAGAATACAAGAACAAAGAAGGAAACAAATCTTAAATAATGCACCCAAAAGATCTCTTTTGAGCCCCTGGTCTCTGTGTTTTTCAAAGTTCTACATGGCAGTTCAGCCCAAGGACTACCCCTCAGCAGGTAAGGAAGGATATGGAACTCTAGGTGTTTTCACAATGGATGAGAATAAATTAACTTGTTGCAGGTGTTGCAGGTGTTGCCCACTGAAGGGGAGCATTTGCAGCGTCCTGGAGCCTTCACACTTCTGTGGTGGTCTCTTCTGAGGAACCTCTGGCCTCTAATAGAAAACATGTCAGAATACCAGCTGGCACACACTTTGTAGAAAGATGCAGTTCACTCTGGGGACTACTGGAGTTAATTTTGGTGCATCCCTGGATCCTGTGTGCACAGGGAAGACCTGGAAAACACTGGGAAGGAAGCTCAAAAGGAATCCTAATAAAGAATAAGGCTTGGAGAGATTGGAGCTTAATTTAGACTAGGACTATTCACTGCTGCTGTTGCTGAGCCATAAGATGTGAACTACAAAACACCCATGGAAAATCTGATTACCCTAGGATGGGCTAAATTGAGACTCGATGACCACAATTAATTTGAGAGAAATGAATCATTTTGATATTTCTTAAAGACTCACATTAGATACAAGAGTTCTTAAGGTAGAATCCATGAACTTCTCTTAAAATATTTTGACAACTCTATTTCTTTAAAATTGGTCCCCAAAACAAAACAAAACAAAAATTGGTTTTCTTTATCATCCTAAGTATTTTATTTTATTCATTTAAAAAGATTATTTTGAGAAGAGGTCTGTATTTTTCACTAGACTACTAATGGGGCCCATATCAACACACACACACATTCAGACACACAAATTTAAAAAAATATTGTAAGAAGTTAGCATCTATATGTGAGGATATTTAGGTTGTACTTGTTATTTGTGGCGTTGAAATCACTGAAGCAAAGGAAAATATTTTGAAGATGAGAAGAACTTTTATAGTAAGGTAGAAGTTAGAAGTTGCTGTGATCTAAAGTTGCCTCTGAAATCTTGAGATAGAGTCACCTAACAGACATGAAATAAAAAGATTAGTTCTTTGTAAATTTTTATTTACTTTTAGTTTCCAATATTCAGTACCACAAGTTTTTGAGTTCCAAATTTTCTCTCCCTTCCTCTCCTCTCTCTTCAACTTCTCCCTCCCCACTTGGTGGCATGCAATCTGAAATAGGTTCTACATATACCTTCACATTAAACATTAGTCAAGTTGTAAAGAAGAATTATAACCAATGGAATGAACGAGGAAGAAGAAACAAAACAAAACAAGAAAGAGAGAGAGCCAGTAGTTTGCTTCAATCTGCATTCAGATTCTGTAATTCAGTCTCTGGATGTGGATAGCTTTTTCCATCATGAGTCCTTTGGAGTTGTTTTATAACCTTGTATTGCTGAGAAGAGCCCACTCTATCAAAGTTAATGATCACAGATACAATGTGTCTATAATTGTGTACAAAGTTCTTCTGGTTCTGTTCCTCTCACTTAGCATCAGTTTATATAAGACCCTCTAGGTTATTATGAAGCCAATCTGTTCATCATTTCTTATAGCACAATAGTATTCCATTACATTCATATACCACAACTTGTTTAGCCATTCCCCAATTGAAGGGCATCCCCTTGATTTCCAATTCTGGGTCACCACAAAAAGAGCTGCTATGAACATTTTTGTACGTATAGGTCCTTTTCCCATTTGTCTGATCTCTTTGGGATACAGCCCTAGAAGTGGTATTGCTGGGTCAAAGGGTATGCGCATTTTTATAGCCCTTTTTGCATAGTTCCAAATTGCTCTCCAGTATGCTTGGATCAGATCACAACTACACCAACAATCTATTAGTATGCCAATTTTCCTACATCTTCTCCAGCATTTCTCATTTTCCTGTTTTGTCATGTTAGTAAATGTGACTGGTGAAATGAAGTACCTCAGAGTTGTTTTGATTTGCATTTCTCTAATCAATAGTGATTTAGAGCATTCTTTCATATGATAATAGATATCTTTAATTTCTTCCTTTGAAAACTGTGTTCTTATCCTTTGACCATTTATCAATTATCAACTTGTATTCTTATAAATTTGACTCAATTCTTTGTATATATTAGAAACGAGATCTTTATCAGAGACACTAGTTGTAATATTTCAAAAAGATTAGTTCTTAAGGCCAGGCTGATTGCATCCATAGCAGAAGACAAATATATATATATATATATATATATATATATACATATTCATGGGCAAAGTATTGATGTGAGAGCATTTATTTTGATAACCAAATCTTTGCTCAAAAAGTTCCCCCGCCACTTCCTGAAAAGAAATAAATCTATTTTTATTAACCATTGGGGAGAGGTTGTATTTTATATGATTCTGGAATGACAAAAGCTTCAGTTTATTGTAATGATGGTTTATTTATATCAGAAACATTTACATAACCTATACATTTTTAATTATATGAAGTGCAGTGCTATGTGCTCCTAGAAGTATAGGGAAAGGAATTAATTGGGGTGAAAATCACCCTTCAGTTATGGAAAACACATTCATACACATGTATGCGTGCATCTGTATGGCTGATAATCTAGATTTAGGCATACACATTATAATAGCCTATTGATTCACAAAAATATATTCAGATAAAAAACTCCATGAAACTTGATACTGAACCCAGGAACATTCAAAAAGCATACAGCAAATTATTAGTATTTAAGATCTGAGCCTTCGAGATTCTGTACATAGTCAATGTAAGTGCCTGTTTTAGTCCATGATTTATAACCCTGAGACATAACTAGGATACATTTCCAAAGTGTCCAGTCTGGTACAATGTAACACTCTTAACAAGAGAATTTCTCTAGAGGGTTCAGTGTCTAAAATATTCATTTGCCTTCTTAAAGTGAAGACTCAATAAAACCTGTTAACTGAGTCGACTGTATGATACGAATGCAGAATGTGGCTATGGGGATAAAATCTCAGAAACTAATTTTTCTCTGGAGAATTTTTATCAGTATCTTCCACTTGGTGGAAAAGATGATACAGCAAAGAGATAGAATTTTCCATCCTTGATTGATTCAGGAAATATTCATTAGGATACACACACACACACACACACATATATATGTACACAATATATACACAATACAATACTCATGCATATGTATATATATATACATACACACATGCATATATGATATATATGTATATATATACACATATACAGACATATATATGTCTCCCAGTAAGGTGCTATCATTATGCCCATTTGATAGCTGAGGAAACTGAGGCAGACAAAGGTTAATGGAACTTGCCCAGGGTCACACAGTTAGTAAGTGTCTAAAGCTAGACTTGAACTCAAATCTTCCTGACCATGGTTCAGAGCTCTATCCACTGTACCACCTAGCTAGGGAAGACTTTACAGAGCTAGTGACACTTAATTTGTGTCTTAAAGAGAGGGAAAGATTTCAAATGGTAGAGATGTGGAAGGGATCTATTCTAGGCTTGGTGGATAGCTTGAACAAATGTACAGAGGGGAGAACAAAATTAGGCGATAATGAAAAGTTACTATGACGAGTAGATTGCATGAAGGAAAATCATGTACAATAAAACCTAAAAGATGGGTTGGAGTCAGTTTGTAAAAGTTTTGATCAAGTAGGCAGTGGCTACTAAAATGGGGCAGGATATGGCCAGATATATACATTAGAAAGATTATTTTAGTCACTGATTTCTCTTATTTAAATGATTGTTTCCATTTTATATATGATAACCAGACAATTTATACTCAAATTTATACTCACAAAGGACCTCTTCAAATTCCAATTTTTTTGAGATGTTCTGTTTTTCTTTATATGTATCAGATTTCTATTTTATAAGCATTAGTAGAAATGATACCAAATCTCTCAGACACTAAAATTGTTTGAGAACATTTTAAAATGACTTTGACATTCTGAAGATACATGTATATATTGTTATGTTATGTTCTATGGTATTATATGAATACATATTAACATATCAAATATTTCCTCACATATATTTCTCAGAGAATGAATTATTTGACTTTTTTGGAGTGTCTATATCTATGCATATATGTACGGAGTGTCATTTTGTGTGCCTATATCTATACATATATGTATACATGCATTTATTTCTATATGCTTGAAAAATTAAATAATATATACTAATAAATATGACATGCATGTAAATACATATATGTACATATGTATATGTATATGCACATACATATGCATTTCTCTACAGACATACTTTTTCATTAGATTCATTTTCTTCAATTACAAGGCAAATTTATCAACTGGGAATGATCTTTGCCATGTCTTTTTAGCTATATATTGCTTACATAAGAAGTCAGAGTACAAATATACTATCAATCAATTAATCAATAAATATTTATTAAGGACTCCACTACTTGACAGTTTTTTTTTTAGGTGATAGAAATATAATGACAAAAAGAAAACCTCAGGGAACTAATATTCTATTGAGGAGATAAAATAAACATATAACCTTATAATACCAAATACATACAAAGTAAATACAATGGAGTTGGTGAAGCAGGGCATTACTTGCTGGGGATTGATTTTCATGAATGAGATTGTATTTAAGCAGAACTTTGAAAGACACTAGTGACTCTGAGAAGTGGGGGTAAAGAGGGAGTGCATTCCAGGCATGGGAGCTAGTCTGGGCAAAAACTTGGAGACAAGAAATAGTAAAAAAAAAGTCAGGCTGGATTTTAGAGTGTGGAGAAAGAAACCAATGTAGAATTAGGCTGGAATGGTAGTCTGGGACCAGGTGGCTAAAGAGGATTATAGGATTAGATATGAAGAACTCAAAGGGGACCTTAAGTGCCATCTAACCAACCCCCCACCCCCTTATATTACAGGTGAGGAAATTGAGTCCTAGAGAGGTTGATGACTTTTTCCAGGCCACACCATTGGCAGTCAGGATTTAAACCCTGGTTGTCTGACTCCAAATCTGGTGACCTTTCCTTTGTACCACACTGCACACACAATCAAAGGACCTCTGTTCAAATTCAAGCTCTGGATCTGTGACTCTATTATCTTATTTTTATAGATTAATACCTCACCATACCACCTAATCAAAGATAATACCTTTAACTTAACAACTTTGTCTGAAATGTCCAGAAAGCAGAAGTTAGACTGAAGTATGTGAATTATTCCAGTAAGAGCTTCAGTTCTTCAGTTTATGAAACATACATGGACATAGCCTACCATGAACTATCATTTTCTTCTTAATATTTTTGCCTTATAACCTTACATATAGACATGTTTATTTCCATAAGTTTGACAGATAAACAAAATGACATATGTCTTTGCCCTTCTGTAAACCCTAGGCAAAGTTTGTGCTCACAATTTATGCCATATCTTAACCCAGTGGCAGTAATCTTCATTTACCTCATTATGGAGTCAAGATAAGATTCTCCACATTTCTCAAATAGTTGAATATAATTTATTGTCACCATAGAAAAATCAGATTTAAATCCCTCTGGACCCTGATGGCCCAGAGCTGGTCTCCAGAGTTCAAAGGGGGCAGCCTTCTCATGTGATTAAGTTATCACTAATGGGGCTTTGCTAACCTTTGCTTTGCTCTGGTAGTTTTGGGGCCTGCATAACCATATAGTGGTTATGCATATTTTGTTGTATAAATCACAAGTGTCATAGTAAAACACTCTAAATGAATTGTTTCCTGCCACTAGAAGCAAAAAAAAAATGAAATTGAAAATCTTGTTTCCTCATGAAGTCAAACTCCTCTGGACAAACCTCCAGTGCCAAATGTGGTTTCCATTTGCTGTTTTTGGATTTATTTGTCTGTGCCAAAGTTCAGGTGTGCCAGCTCTTTGTAATAAGCCCTTTGGATGAAAGCTTGGCCAGCTCAAAGGATCCTGATGGATTTTATTGCTGCCTTTTAAGATTATTGTTCAGAAATACCAAGTCTAATTTTGAAATCAATTAGCTATTCGGCCTGATGAGGTGTTGGCCCAGCTCAGGTTCACACCCGCTGTCCTCAGATTATTGCTAACTTGAGTCGGGTCCTCCTGAGGTACTGCTTCCCAGCATCTGGTGTGCATATGTGTGGTGTCCTCAGTGAATGCTGCTGATGGTTTAAATAGCAAAAAAAAAAAAAAAGGCAACCCTCTAACGAAGAAAGCTTTGTACATTTGCTGCTGTTGGCTAGGAAGACAGACCTTTTTAAAAATACTATGTAAAAGGGGGTAAAAAGAAACCCAACAAACTTCACTGTTTTCAACTGCGATATTTTTTTTTAAAGTTCTGGGTCCAGAGAATGTAAGTCTTCGAAATGAAAGGGAGATTATACAGGAATCAGATTATCTGCTACCTACCAGTACCAAACAAATGTCTTTTCTTCTTTGTGTCTTCCCCATTACCAGGCTGGAAGTGTTATAACTTTCCCAGAAGGGCAACTTACAAAAGGGAATGACATCTCATTGGGCAAGCAAGCCACACTTCTGAAGGTGTAGATTCAACTTTTTAATGGCAAAGAGCTCTGGGAACACGGCCAGAGTCTCCTAGGTACCACCCATGTAGTTCAAAAGGAGTGGTAGACAGTAAAAAAAAAACAAAACAATTCCCCACCCCCACCCTTTTCCTACTCACTGGCCTAGTTTCCCACTCACTGGCCTCTCAGCCTTTGGGGAAAGCAGGGTGTGTTGAATTGTTCTCTCACTTGACACCACTGAAATCCTGAAATGGGGCCATTATAAGACTGTCTCATGTGAAGCCAAACAATAAAGACATAAACACAAGGCATTTTCCATGACCATTTTTATAGACAAGAACATTTCATTTTTCTCTTCTTTTTTTGAACTTTATAATGAGGGACACAAGTATCAGAGCCATTTACAAATGGGGAATAAAATTAATTCCAAACATTATTTTTGTTGAAGACAATATAGCTATCTGTTAGATGACTTTCATGGATAAGTCCTCATGACTGGTGTGTTTTCTCTAAAGTTATGCCCCAGGAAAGGCACTTTAACAGAGTGAATAGAATATTGGACTAGAAGGCAGAAAGACTTGAGTTCAAAACCTTCCTTAAGATGCTTACTAGCTTCCTGATTCTGGACAACTCATTTAAACTCCCCGTGCCTCAGTTTCCTCATCTATAAAATGAGGAATCTGGACACAATGGCTTTGATAACTCAAAATCATGACTTTAAGTTCTAGCAGGTCCCATTAAACTTGCAGATTTGAGTATGTGCCTGAGTGCTGTTTGAATTCCAGCCTGGTTAAGTTCAGAGTGGTTCATTTCTAAAAGATTGGCCACTGGTAATGAGCTTTGTGCTGATTGTAATTCACAAAATTCATCTGCAAAGGTGTTGAAGGGTTGTGATTACCACCAGAGGAGGGCCTACCCCCAAAGCTGAAATCACAGCTCTGAGGAATTATTGAAAGGATGAGGATGATGATGATGATGATGTTTCACATTTAAGGCATGTAATAGTTTAGTAAGTAACAATATCTTGAATATAAGTAGTGATTTTTACCCTTATAAATAGATAGCTTTGCCATGTATTAGCTCATATAGTTTGAAAATATTTTAAAAAGCTGCATGGGGAATCAATAGAGAACTGGTCCCAGAACCAGGAAGACATAGGCTCAAGCCCTATCTCTGATATAGCTGTGTGACCCTGAGCAAGTCACTAAGTCTAGCCATGTCCACAACAACTAATATTTGTACAGGACTTATTATGTATTAGATTCTGAGCTAAATCCTTTACAACTATCATCTCATTTGATCAGGATTGTAAGTTGTAGGGGCAGTTAGGTGGCACAGTGAATAAAGCACTGACCCTTGAGTCAGGAGGACCTGAGTTCAATTCTGGCCTCAGATACTTGACACACTTATTAGCTGTGTGAATTTGGGCAAGTCACTTATTAAGTGCCTTGTCTTCTCCCCTCCAAAAAAGAAAAAAAAAGATTGTAAGTTGCAGAAAAGTTGCCAAATTGCATTGGTAGAGGAAGTTTTCTGGTCTAGGAGTTCCTTACTTCATTGTAATGCCAAGTTTACATCTATCTTTCTATATCACTTATGTCCTTATCCATTTTTCTATCATCTATATATAAAAAGCTATGAGGTGTTCCAAAAGTCTTAGTGTAGCTTTAATTACTCAAAACTGCATAAACTTTTGGGACATCCTATATTTATGCATGCAAGACAAACATATCCAGGGGAAAATATTAGATGGTAAATAGAAATAGGAAAACAATCTGCACAATGAGTAAACCAATGCAAATAACAATATAAAAAACAAACAAATATAAACCTCCTGAAAGGCTATCCTGTGGAATTATAATGGTCTCTGACCCAGAGATATCTCTACTAGGTCTATACACCAAAGAGATTAATGACAAAGGCAAAGTACCTATATGGACAAAAATTTATTTATAGCAACATTTTTTGCTTTAATGAAAAAATAAAAAAATTGATAATTGGAAAATAAGTTGATGGGTATCCAACAATTGGGGCTGAGCAAATTATGGGATATTATTGCTCCAGAAGAAATGATAAAAATGATTTAAAAAGGAATGATAAAAATGATTTAAAACGATAAAAGGGGAGATTCAGAGAAACACCAGAAGACTTACATGAAGTGGTGTAGAATTAAATGAACAGCACTAGGATAACAATTATATAGTGACTACAATATTGTAAAGAGAGTATCTTTGACAGACAGAACTCTGATGAAGCTGGAAATAATCATGTTTCCATAGATGTCCTAAGATGAAGCATATTCTTCACATCCTGAACAAGAGGTAATAAATAAGAGTTGTAGAATGAGTCTACATTTTTAGATATGGTCAATGTCTGATTATGTTTGGCTTCATTGAGCTTATATGTCATAAGGGAGAAATTTTTTGTTTGTTCATTTTGTTTTTAGTTGAAGAGGATTTGGGGGGGGAAACAACAATTGGTGGTGATATAAAAAAAAGAAGAAAAGAGAAAATGGGGTCATTAGAGCATTTAAAAAAGACAAAAAAAGAACAAAAAAAAAGATTTGAAGGAAGACACAAACAAGGAGGTCAGTTTTCAAACTAACATTAAAATTTATTATATGCTATTTCAAAAATACAAGCTGCTTATAATATAATTTCATGGTTTTCAATGTAACACACTTTTTATTCCTAACATATGGAAATGTTTATATTAATTGGTGTTTTCAAATACAGAATAATAGAAAATTAAATGTATGAAAATAATTACAATCAAATGACCCTGAAGAAGAGAAGAAAAAATGAAACTTAATCCCTTATTTGCTGAGGTGTCTATGGGTGTGGAAAATTGCATATATTCTTTCCATTCAGGTCAAATAAGATAATGGATGTAAATCACTTCACAAACCTTAAAGCTCCAATTAAATCCCAGTTATGATTATTGTTGTTGTTAGCCTATAGTTACCAGGTTTTCAATCTGGTGGTGATTTAATTACCTGAGCCCTCTATTGTACACCTTCTTTGCTCAAATGTTTATAAAGCAATACAGGAGTGTGCTGATAAATTTTTAACAACCAGATCTCAGTGGGGGGGTAGTATGTATACATTTTAAAGTTTAATCTTCATTATTAATATTTTCTTAAGTTTAGAAAATATAAAACAATAAATCAAGACCAGATTTGTGGCAAGTATGATTTCTGAGTTGTAAATGTGGTATAAATGCTTACATTGAAAATTTAACAACCAGCTTTCATAAGCCTATTAGAGCTGATTCAAACATAGCTCTGGTTCAATTAAGGATTCTATCAGAAAATGACTGGTATAAAAATACAAAAAGACACAAATAAAACATTAAAGAAAACACATGAACAGAAGTGGCATGGTACTTACTTGGTAATTGTGAACTTAAGGGTTTTTTGAGGATAAAATAATTTGCCTAAGTTTGCATACTTGGGCAAGCTTGATATGAATGAGACTGACCAATGACAAGGACTTTTAGGGACTAATGATGGTTACTCTTCCACCAAAAATCTGCTGCAGAACGGGAAGAGGAGGAGACATTATTTACTGAATACAATGTCTAAATCCTATTAATGAGACTCCAATATCCTGCATATGTTAAGGGTTGGTACTTTTTACAGTTAGGGTCCTCCTCAGCAATGACCAACTGAGAACCCAAAAGACTGAATTCCACAAAAGAGCCAGGCAATTTATCTAGAGTGAGAAAGAGATTTGACAGAGGCTTATCAAGCAAATAGACTATCCAGGGAAATGATGATGATGATGATGATGATGATGATGATGATAACAACTGACATTTCTTTAGAGTGGAGTGGTTTGCCACTTTACTTCTCTAGCCCATTTTACAGATAAGGAAATGGAGGCAAACAGGGTAAGTGACTTGCCCAGTGTCACACAGCTAGTAAGTGTCTGAGGCCAGATTTGAATTTGTATTTTCCTGATTCTAGGCCAGTGCTCTATCCACTGTGCCACCTAGCTGCCCCTATACTTAGAATAATACAAGGCCATTTTCAGGGAGGAAACACTAATGGCTGGAGGCACCAGGAAAAGCCTGAGGTTTGTAGATTAATTTGTAGGGATTTAAAGAGGTGGGGGTGAAGACTGAAACAACCCAGAAGCAGGAGATAGAAGGTTGTATATGAGGAACATAGCAAGAAGGATAGTTTGGCTAGCCCAAAGGGCACTTGTAGAGTAATGTAAAGTATGGTGCTTAAAGAAGACCAAACCTTCACAATTCTTACTGATTTGATTCCTTCCTATTTAGAAGTGGATGTTCTTCTAGCATCTCGGCATCAGGCAGGTTGAACCTTCACTCCTCCAGACTTCCATTATGGGTGCTTACTTCTATCTGTCAGTGATAAGCAAAACATCTAACATGAGGGGCAAGGTAAACTTTATTTCTGATATTATTCTGAGTACACAAGATCCTTTTGAGTGCTTAATACTATTAAAAAGAAGGGTAGTGAGTTTAAAGCATGGCAAACAAATTAATTCAATGATTACTTATCATTTTTAGCATGTTGTAGGGAAAATCATACTAGTCTTGCAGTCAGAAATTGTTGTTTAGTCAATTTCTGTCATGTCTGACTCTTCCTGTATGTGTCCTTTAGCCTCCCTGCATTTCCTCCCTACATCTGTAAAATGGGTATAGTCATACTTTGCATATGAGCTTCACAGGGCTTTTCTGAAGCAAGTGTATTATAAATCTTGAAGAAAAGTAAAGGTTCAAGCTACTATTTTAGTGTCATTCTCAATAGCCATGGTAATAGGGGACTTTATAATTATCAATAATAATAATTATGAAATAATAATTATCAATCCCTCTCATATCATTCTTTGGCTCTAGTTTAACAACTGTCCTCATTAGACACAAGTTGGACATTTTCAGGGACAGCACTTTTGCCAACTTTAGGTATTAAAAGACTAGAAGAGATACCTGAAAAGGTAGACAAGGGAGGAGAGCTAGAGTTTTACATGGAGTCATTTGAGGTGGAAAAGTTCTCCTGCCAACCATTATGCTCAACCCTTTTTGTTTAACCAAAATATGGTTTTGGTTTTCTTTGCTAAGGAAATATATTGACGAAAGTAAGCAAGTCACTTCCCCCTTCCCTTGGGCCTCATCTTCCTCATTTGTAAAAGTGAGGTGAGTCAGGTGATCGTTAGGGTCTTTTCCATCCCTAAATCCTTCAATTCAATAAGGAAGTAGAGAAATAGCATCTTTTGTCTTTGTCTTTCTAAGAACAAAGAAGACGGAGCCACATAATGTCAATAACTCACTTTTACATGTCTTTAAGGTTTAAGAAATGCATTCCCTAATAACAACCCTGTGAGAAAGGCAGTGCAGTTGTTAATATCCTCATTTCAAGAGTTTGAATGACTTAAGCAGTATCACATAGGAATCAGTAAGGGGCAGATCTATGGGGGCAGCTAGGTGGCACAGTGGATAGAGGTCTGGGTCTGGGTCTGGAGTCAGGAAGACTCATCTTCCTGAGTTCAAATCTAACCTCAGATACTTACTTAGCTGTGTGATCCTGGGCAAGTCACTTAGCCCTGTTTGCCTCAGTTTCCTCATCTGTAAAATGAACTGGAGAATAAAATGGCAAACCACTTCCAACGGGCTCACAAAGAGTCAGACATGACTGAACAACAAGAACAACAAAGGGGCAGAACTGGGACTCTAGGGCAGGTTCTCTTGTTTAAAAACCAGGGTTCATTCCTGACTATATTGTTGTAGTTGCCTTTTTGCTCTATTGTCCCAAACACAGGCTATCAGGAGGGCTGCAATAGTGAAAGGAATTATTCTCTCCTTCCATGTCTTCAGATATTTAAGATGCAGTAATTTTATTTGAGAGAGACAATGAGTAGAAACTTCTCTCCATTCCTACCTAAAATAACATTTAAATAACATTTTCCCTAAACTCATAGCAGCTATTTTGGCCATGGCAACTCATGAACACTTCAACTGGTAAGGGTCTACAATTTGCATTAGTGGCACCCACATCAATGAAATCGCAGATCTTTGGAAGAATTGAAGTTAGCAATATGGGATTAAATATCCCACTTTTGCTTTAAGAAATATATACAACAGCTGTGTGGAAAGCAGAAAGAGCCCAGGATTTGGAGTAAAAGTGCATGGGTTTGAAATGCAAGATCTTGCTATACTGCAGAAGGCACTTAAAGTTCTCTAGACTTTGGTTTCATTGTAAAATAGACTAGGTATTCTCAGAGGTCCTCCCCAGGTTAAGGTCCTACGATAATTTAGATCTGCAATATTTTTTAAAAAGTTTTTTTCTGCTACCTCAACAGATACGGCATTAAAGCATAGAAGGGGAAAAATGTCTTATAAGTTCATATAATTGGTGAAGCCCAAAGTAGGATAATTTAACAAACATGTTAAAAATCTTTAATTGTTTTATTCTGAACTTAGCAACAAAAAGATAAGCATATCCCTATGCAAAGTATAACAGAAAGGGAGGGTTGCGTATACAGATAGCCTGATTCTCTAAGTATTCAATAATTTCAGCATTTCTCCCCAATCCATTCTGCTGGTCTGTTTCCTACTGATCTCTTCCTTCTGCTGTCTTCTGTTCATTAAAACAAAAACAACTTTAATTATTCTATTTTCCCACTCCTTTTTTTCATTTTGGTAACCATTTTCTTCAACCCCATCCCAATCCTTTCCTCAAATTGAAAGGAATAAAAATAACAACACCCCCCAAAATCTTCTATCAAATATGCATAGACAAGGAAAACAAATCACAATGGCCAAATCTCATACTGTGTCCTGAGTTAGTGGTCACATTGTGTGAGGGTGGTAACACATTTGCTCATTGGTCTTCTAAAATAATGGTTCAGCAAACTTTTATTAAGCATAGATTCATCTTTGTGAGTTCAAATCTGGCCCCAGACACTAGCTGTGTGATTCTGGGAAAGTCACTTAACCCTATTTTCCTCAGTTTCCTCATCTGTAAAATGAGCTGGAGAAGGAAATGGCAAACTGCTTCAATATTTTTGCCAAGAAAACTCCAAATTGGTTAATGGAGAGTCAGACCCAACTAAAACAACTGAATGATAAGAACAAACAAGGCTCAAAGATAGTCAACAAAGGTCCTGCTCAAAAGGTACATGCATATATTGTCTCTAATTTACCATATATACCTATATATGTGTATATGTGTATATGTATATCTACATATGTGTATATTTATGTGTATATATCTATATCTATATATCTCTATCTTGTTTGTGCACAGTTGTTTTCATATTGTTTGCCCCATTGGACTGAGTTCCATGAGAGAAAACAGACTACCTTTTGTCTTTTCTTCAAATGCCCATCACTTAACACAGTACTTGGCATGTATTATACAAGGAATAAATGATTGTTGACTTGACTAGAGATGGGATATGAACCCTTGTCTTTTGACTTAGAATTAAGCATTCTTCTCCCTTAGGCCATTGTTGTCTCTAAGAACTTTGTAATACCTTTATGAAAAGTCTAAAGGACTGCAATTCTCATCTCATTCTCCAGGTTATTTCAGAGAAAGACCAAAGCTTTGTAGATATAGTTTCAAAGATAGATTGGCACAAGAGAAGTAGCTCTATATTTAGACAAAAATGACCTAGTTTTGAATCCTGTCTCTCTCCTCTTCACTGCCTGTGTGACCTTGGACAAATCACGTAGTCCAGCTAAGCCTTAAATTTCTCATCTTTAAAATGAAGAGGTTGAACTAGATGGTCTCTGAATCCCTTGCTGCTTTAGTCCACGATCTTTTGAAAGTCTGACAAAGATATTTTGTGTTTTTATCAAATGATACAGGTTGTGGGACACTACTGCTTGACTGAGAGAAAGCAATTTGGTTAAAACATACACTAAACAAGATAGAAACAACGCTTGCCAAAAGATGTGTGCTGGAGAGGAGACAGAAAATGCACCCATGCCTTGGTGCATCTAGGATTTTTCTGCTTTTTGTGGTTTCATGTGGGAGGAAAAGTGTTTAAATAAAGTTCATTTCAGTTGAAGGTGGTCCCAGCGGCTAATGGAAATTGTAGTAAAACTTCCACCTGGGTCACCGACTATGGGAAACTTTCTTATTTATTTTTATTTGTCACAGCAGGTTACATTCACAAAGTCCAGGTGTCACATGGCTTTAGAACTGAAATGAAGGTCCAGTAGATCTGTGGAAGGTAATCAGCTTAGGACCCCTACATTTGAGGGAAATAAAGAAAATGAATTTTATCTAGTATTACTGGTCAAGATATGAATCTGGTGTTCCCCAAAGAAAGACATACAGTTATCCCTTAAACATTGGGGGGTTAGGGACAAGGTGCCCTAGTGATTTGTAAAATTTGCATAAAACTTTTGGCCCTACTTTTGTACTAGAGAAGAAGTATAAATTATTATGGCATTAAAAGATAAAATATATTTATATTATACAATACTATACACATATTTTATGCATTTCCAAGTTACTAAACTTTTTTGTGTCATCTGTTGGCCTTAACGTGTTGTCTGCAAAACTCTCCCAAAATTCCCTTTAGTTCCTTATGTTGATCCGCCAAGACATATCAACGCCATGATGGGGAAAGTCATGTTGTGGAAGGGATAACTACATTGAAGACAACAGATTTTGGATACTTATGGTCTGTTGTCTCAATTGTTCAATTCTCTGGTGGAGATGGCAGGAGAATGAAGACAGAAGGAAATGTGGTTTCCTTCATAATGCATTCAGTGGTGTAAAACTTGGGACAAGGTAGGGATATTTTCTGGATTCCACAGAAAGATAAGCTTAGCAGTTTTATCTGAGCTAACTGATTGCCTATGCTATTAAGGCAAGCCTATTTATTCGTAGCTATCAATTCCAAATCCATCATGCATTAAATTTTTTTTTCTCTAATTTCATTACAGTATTAAATTTTACTGAAGGCTTTTCTTAAAAATGAAAATAGGACTTCTTTAAATTCTCATTTTATTTTCATTATGTGTTATTTTTTTCCAAAGTCCCAAGCTATATTCACTGAGAGGGGAAAAAAGCACATTTTGCAACATGAATTTCCTGCATTGAAAAAAAATGTTTTTCTTTTGGAGATTTTGTCATATAAGTCTTTACACAAAAATTTAATCTCTGACATTTTAATTTGTGTATAGCATCTCTAAATTCACTGGTATAATGTAGACTTTTGGAAACTCCCACTACCGATATAGGTAGTGCTCCCTCCCTCTCTCTCTCTCTCTCTCTCTCTCTCTCTCTCTCTCTCTCTCTCTCTCTCTCTCTCTCTCTCTCCCTCTTTCTCTCTCTCTGTCTTCATATATATACCTGCTCTATAACTCACAGTCCTTCCTATTCCTAGAACATGTAGAGGATATAGACGGTGTAAGTGAATTGCACAGGTTCATATAGCCAGGATGTGTCTGAATAGGGACTCGAAGCCAGGCCTTTCTCATTGGGAGACAAGCTCTTTATCCACTACAGCATATAATACCAAGCAGTATTATTCTCTATCACTTTCTTAAGACAGTAGAAAGTTAAATTAACGTTTAGTCTGCCCCTGATCATTTCTCAGACGTCCTCATTTTACAAATGAAGAAATTAAAGACTAAGGAGGCTAAATTACTTGCTCAGAGTTACAAAGCTAGCAAGCCCTTGAAATGGGATTTGAATTCAGATCTTGACTCCAAGTCTCATGCTCTGTCTATATTGACTCCACAATGACCTCTACCTGTGATCATATATCTAATCAGGATCCAAATAACACCCAAACTGTTCAAGTTGTTTTTTACACATATTCCACTTTTCTTCACATTGTACTTGCTTTTCAGGGTTTTGCCTTTTTCTAAGCTGTCAGTTTGTGATACATTCCAGTTATCAGAGACTTCCATGGACTCTAGTGAGATGTATATAAATGCATGTATCAAATTGACCCATCTGGATAACAGAAAATTCCCAGACAGACCGTTTTCAGCTGAGCCACTTGCGTGGTCTGCTGTAATATTGGATTCTGTTCTGTTTTACATTTTGATGTGACATTTCTATTCTACTTCCTGTACATCAACAAGGATTCAGAATTCGCTATCCAGATTATCCCTTAGGGTGTGTCTACACTCACTTGTCACCGATACATCCAAAATACAATGATTGAAAACAGTTGAAAATTTTGCCCAGGTTTCAGTCCTAGGGTTAGCCAATTGATCACAATATTTTGTTGCTTAAAAAAATGGTTGTATAATGAGGTACCATGTTTCAAATTGTATCACTTTAGAAGGGAGAAAGTGGTGTGTGTGGGGGGGGAAAATAAGCTTTTCTATGAGGCATTGTAAGCATCAGTAAGCAGATTTTAAAAATTCTTTCCAAAAGTGGCTCAGTGGCATTAAGTAGTAGAAAGGTAATGGGAAAAATGAACTCTATAACAATTCAGTGATCTGAGAGTTGCAAACTTTCATTAATTTACTTCTTCACCAGAAGACTGACTCATGAGCAGTCAGAATTATATTTTACTAGCTAAAATTATTTTTCTGCACATTATTCTATTACTTATTATGCCATTGGGATCAGGCATGCTTATTGTTCACACTTTCAATGCAAAATGTTAGGCAATTCTCAGAACACCCCATTTTGTCAAGTTCGATCACTTAATGGGCAAGTTTATTTTTGTTATCCTTTAGGAGACACTATATTTCTAATAATGATGACTGTGAAATTAAAGGAAAACTTTGATTTTTTTATATTTACGTATTTAAGTATGGCACAGAGGTAGCTTAGTAGAGTGAAAGTGAGCATACCTGCATTGGTAGAAGGAATTTTTTCGCCTAAGAGTTTGCTATATTAATGAAATTATAGTTCTAGTCTCTATCCCTACATATTTTCAAAAAAAGATATCTTAGACATCCTGTTATGGATGGAACACTAAAACTGAGGTATATGAACTTGTTTTTGAAGCTATTTTGATTAATTGTATATCAACATAATTGGATTTCATCAAAATCCTATATATTTTATGTGGTTAAAACATTATTCTGAGAGGGGGTCTATGATGCAAAAATATTAAGAAATCTTGCTCTAATGAAAACCCCTCTTTTTACATATAAGGAAACCAAAGCCCAAAGGGATTGTGACTTAAACTTGGAGGCTGTTGGAAGTAGAAGAGAATTTCATTTAGTTTACTTTCATTTAAATTGTATAAAGTCTATCAAGCACTTTTAGCAGTCACAACTCAAGAAAAAAAAAGAACTGGACTCATCCCAGCTAATTTCTATCATTTTTAGAGATGAGAGAACTGAAACTCTGAGATATTAACTGACTTGCCCAAGGTCAAACATCAAGTTATTGGGAGGGTTGGGACCAGAATCGAGAACTCGACTCCAAATCCAGTTCTTACGTCCTACCATGTTGTTTGCATTAATGAGACCTTACTTCTTTGGGATTGTGACCTTCTGTTTGTTTGTTTTATGCCACATACACTTTAGATCAAAATGAATTAAAATTAATTTGTTTTTTGAAAACATTACCTTAATCATTTCAACAAAATTGGAGAAGACCCTAGGAGTGTTACAGAACCAGAGCTGGAAATCACTGCTCCAGACCATGAACTCCTTGCTTCAAGTCCTTTGCAGATGTAGCTGAAAATCACATTGGCCCTTTTCACTTTGTTAACTCATTTGTCATTTCCCTGGCAAGTGAAATTAACCAATGGATATTGACTGATGAATGGGAGTTATGGTAAAGACTTCTCTTTGAAGCCCGAGGCATTTGTTTCCAAATAAACCAAATGAGTTAGTGAGTACTCGTGTAATTTATGTTTTTTCATTTATATGACTTATTTCCATGATGATGTGGAGATTAGTCCATTTTACAAAAGACAAGAGAAACTGGATTTAAAGAGCATTAAGGCTTGCAAAAAGCCTACCCAAACCTGGTAATTCAGAGTTATGGTGACAGACAGACTGTGACTCATGCTTTATTGGAGACAAAGAAAAAAGATTTCACTTAAGCGTGGGCTGGGACCTTTTCATGTTTAAATGGCTTTAAAACCTTAGTTTAATAAATGTTTTCCCTTCCCTTCCACCCTTCCATTCCCTACTTTCCTTTCCTTTCCTTTCCTTTCCTTTCCTTTCCTTTCCTTTCCTTTCCTTTCCTTTCCTTTCCTTTCCTTTCCTTTCCTTTCCTTTCCTTTCCTTTCCTTTCCTTTCCTTTCCTTTCCTTTCCTTTCCTTCCCCTTCCCTTCCCTTCCCTTCCTTTCCCTCTTCTTCCCTTCCCTTCCCTTTCCCTTTCCAAATTAATCCTTCCAAATTATTAGCTCCATTGCTAGTACAGTGTAGAAACTGAAAAATTCCTTGTATTTGCAGTTGGAGTCTAGCCTATGTGAGGATTACAGTCTGGAGGCCACAGTAATGTCATGATGAGATTGAGGGGGATGCATTTTGGCAAAATTGAAACCAATGCCAAATTCATGACGCCCAAATTTATGATTGAACTCAAGACTTCCTACAAATTCATGACTACCTAATTTATGATTGAACACAGGGCTTCCCAGCTTATAGTTTTAAGCTCATGCACTAATAAATAAAGTTTCCTAGACCTCAAAGTACATCCAGTGGCCTACAATTTGCTGTTCTTGCTTCACTGTAAAATCTTCATCCAGAAATAACCAATGCAAAGATGGCATGATTTAGGTTTGGGAAGGTGAAGGAATATGCAATCTTGTCAAAAATAATTAAAAACATCAAAACTTATAAAATTATAAAAATCAGATCTGGAAAAGACTCATTATATCTTTTGGACTAGTTGGGGTTGTCTTGACAATTCTTTAAAATTTATGTTTTTAGTACTGTTCTCTTTTGGTAGTAAGTCTCAAAGAATAGTGCTGAGAATGCCCCTTCCCCCAGCCCCTTGAATGAGTACTCCAAAATCCAATTCAGATTTTTCTTGACCTTTAGCATAGGTTTAACCTTTTCTGATTTTTATCTTAAAACTCCTAGTCATAGGCTGACATGATGCCAAACATCTGGATGCAAATGGAAATATACAATTATTTGATATTTTGTTTGGGCGATGCCAAGCATACTTAGCCTAGCATTCAAAGATCTCCACAGTCTCACCTACCTGTCCTGTGCCACCTTTTTGTTCTCTACTCCCTGAAAAGAACCTTATGACTCACATAGCACTTAACACAGATTTTATTTTTTAATTTACTTATTTATTTTTATTATAACTATCTATATTTTATTTTTAAATATTTCTTTATTTTATATTTTTATTTCTTTATTATAACTATCTTTTATTTCTTTTATTTTTTATTATAACTTTTATTTCTTTATTATAACTATCTATATACCATAGCTCCTGTACACATTTCCTATAACCTCCTTGAAGATAGGGATCATTATTATGCAATTTCATATTTACATAATGGCAAAGATTACTAAATATGAAGTTAGGGGAGGAATCCTGGGAGGTTTACTGAAAAAATTCCTGAGAAATCCTGAAGGTTGGCACCATGATACCTGGGACAGGACCAGATTGTGGATGGACAGTGGAAAGAAAGGTCAACCACAGCTCTGAAGCAATGGGGACCCTGGATTGTGGGTAGGGAACAGAATGATAGTGACCCGAGAGAACAGTAGTCAAAAGAGACTAGGAAGGTTGGAATGGAGGGAGTCTGCCTCTGAAAGGATTTCAAGGTTATGTAAGAAAACTATGGCCAGACATTTCAAGCCAAAATTTAATAGTGCATCGGAAAATTGCTTAGTTTATTTGAGGACTATCATAAGTGAGTTTCCTCTGCTCTTCTGCTTTATGAGGTCTGGTTGAAGAAACTATAGATGTTTTGCCTAGAAAAGAAAAGATTCAGAAGGAAGAGGAGGATTGTCTTAAAATATCTGAAGGTTTATCCTAAGGAAGAGGGATTATGCTTTTTTTACTTGACCCTAAAAGGCAGAATTAGGAACAATACGTGGAGTTGCAAAGTAACAAATTTAATCTTGAGGTCAGGAAAAACTGTCTGATTACTGGGGCTATCCAAAACTTGAGTGACGCTTTTGACAGGAAGCGAACCTTCAAGCAATTGGTAGATGACCACTTGCAGAATCTATTATAGAGAGAATTCTTCTTCAGGTATAGGAGGATCTAGATGATTTCTGGTTCCTTCTGACTCTAAAATACTGTGATTCTGTTAGGACAGAGGTCATCTGGAGTTGGGTATGTGCTCTGGCTTTATGGAGATAGATATGAGAACTGGCCTCTTTCTGTGGAGTGTGTTCTAGCCTCCAGTCAAAGAGACTAAGTGACCATTCAAAAGTTGCTATATCATGCACATCCACTAGCAAGAGGTTGGAGCATATGTCCCAGAAAGCTGTCACTTATTTTACATTTATAAAGCACCTCTGCAATTCTAGGATTCTGTGATTCTGTCTTGACTAAAGTTTGGGACACTAAAGGTAACATGCTATCTTTTATTTATTTTCCCATAACAGAGAAACTAGTATTAAAGAAGGAAATGGCTTCAGATACATTAAGGTGCTATTGATACTTGTAAGACATTTATGCTTAATTTATGTGCTTATATTTATAATATACTATTATAAATGGTATAAATATATATTTATATGATGGCAAGTTTAATAAAAGAGACCTTTTTCCATTATGAAGTTACATGCCCAAAGAAAGTATCCCCCTGTTTAATGCCCTTATCCTTTTTATTTCCCTCTCAGAAAGCTCAATTAAAAAATATTAAAAAGCAATATAAGAATCACTAAAATCCCCTGAAAACATTATCTTTCACTTAACTGATGCTGAAACTGTCAAAAAGTTTTATAGATTAAATATGTTGTGCCATTTTTTCAGAATAGAAACCTCACAAATCAGTATTCTAATTATTCACGTAAAATAGTTCAAAATTCTCCAGATAGGAATGTATTAAGAGAATACAAACCTAGCATCTTAGATAAAGATTTTAGATAACCCTGTTAAAAATGGTATCATACAGAACCCCATTTCTAACATTTCAGGATTGGCATAGAGAGAAAAATGTTTTATCTGGTATCCTATATCGTTATGTCAAACAAGAAATAAACTTCCACCAAACTTCTATTTCTTTTAAAAGATTACTAAATTTAATTTCAGATTTGAGGGCAGAATCGAGCCTACCAAAAAAAAAAAAAGGGAGTGGTTTGGCTGCCTCTGCTCTAGTATGAAATGTTTGAGTTAACTTTTGCTAGTTCCTGTTAGGTCTATTAAATATCACTAGTTTTCTTTTATTAGTTTTGTTAAGAAGTTTTCAAGTTTTACTAGTATTATTCCTTATTTTATTGTTTAAGGTAGATTAGCATAGGCTGTGGCCTAACACACCAAATCACGATGTGAAAGCATTTGGGATTTGTTCATTTTGATTTGTCTTAATGATCCACAGGAAGCAATTCTGTCACAAAGACAGGTCCCAATTTTGAAGAAGTCCATAGTACAGTTCATTTATTTTCATGTGGATGGATGTGGGCTCAGTAGGGCTATCTAAGTTTAACAGAAGTACAGCCTTCTCCAAATTTCATTTCTTTCACATTTTTTTACCTTATTATAAACTTAGCAACCATAAACAATCCCTCAATATACAAAATGTACTCTAAAACCCACTGTCCATAAAATGGTAAATTTTTGTTAGTTTGCTTTTAAATGTATGTTTTATGCAAACTTACATAGTTATATATTTATTCTGATTCTTCCGTTCCATTCTCCTTCCTTACTTCTACTTCAGATAAGTCTTCCCATATTTCTCATGTTCTTCACATTTATCAATTCCAATGCAGTAATATTTGATAAGATTTGTATGCCACCATTTCTTCCTGTCACTAATGTTCCTGGGTTTTGTCCTAATAATGAAATGAGTATGTCAAAGGATATGAACAAAATGATATTGTAGCATGTCAGTGAAATGCAAGTTCCTTGAAGGCAGGGAACATTTTTGTGTCCCTAGTGCATTACACATAGTAGGTGTTTAATAAGTATTTGTTAAATTATATTTGATTAGGAAAAATATTTATATATTTTTGTCTTGATGCAGAAAATACCCCCTAACATGCCCATTTACAAATTATGTTATATTAAAGGACAGTTTGTTATTGGTTATTAACAGAATGAAGAGAACTATTTTTTAACTATGACAACGTGCTATTGATATCAACTTAGCTGTGTATCCCTGAGCAAGTCACTTAACCTCTCTGTGCTTCAGTTTCTTCATTTGTAAAATGAAGAGGTTGGACTCAATGACCTCTAGACTTTTCCAGCTCTAAAAGTTGTCAGTCAGCTGTGTGGCTAGAATGCTGGTCTTGGATCCTGGAAGACCTGAATTCAAATTTTGTCTTAGATACTTACTAGCTATATGATCTTGAATCAGTTATTCCACTTCAGACAAGCCTTCCCATATTTCTTTATGCTCTTCACATTTATCAATTCTAATGCAAAAGTATTTGATAAGATTCTTATATCTCCATTTGTTCCTTTCACTAATGAACAAAATGATATTGTAGCATGTCAATGAAATGCAAGTTCCTTAAAGGCAGGGACCCTTTATGTGTCCCTAGTGCATTATACACAGTAGGTGTTTAATAAATATTTGCTGAATTACATTTTAGTCTCAGTTTCATCATCTATAAAATGGTGATAATAACATCAATCTCCCATGGTTATTTCAAGGATCAAATGATATAATATATATAAGGCACTTTGCAAATCTTAAAAGGGCTATGCTAATTATTATGTTGATGATGATCTATGATCAGTGTTTTCTTCAAAAAGAATTTTGTTGTGACTCAATATTTACTGTTTATATTGCTAGAGTAATTGTCTCTAATTCTATTCTGACCTTGCTTTCCTCACTATATCACTTCATATAGGTCTTACTATATTTCATTGTATTCTCTACATTAATAATTACTTATAGAGCAGTGATGTTCCATTACTTTCAGATACCAAAATTTGTTCAGTCATAATCCTGCCTCTGGCTTTCTGTGATCAAGAAAAATGCTTATGTGAACATTTATGTAAAAATAAACCTTTTCTTGATTTCAATAACCAAATGAGGTCCTGGTATTAGACTTTTGGTTCAAGATATGAGCAATTCAATAATATTTCCTGAATAATTGTAAACTGTTTTTTAGGGTAGACCCACCAGCTGTGAATCTACCAGTCCCACTATAAATTTTCCCATCTAATTGCATATAGATATCATTTATTTCCCTAAAGATTTTGGATATTAGATTTTTATTAGAAACACTGAATGAAAATATTTTTCTATTCTATATATTACCTGCTGAATCATGTTGCATGTTTTATTTACCCAAAGCCTTTAAAAGTTTACATATGTAACAATTGTCTTATTGTTCTAACACTTTTAGCACCATGCAAATAATAGTGGAGAAATGGACATCATCCTATCTTATTAGGAAATCCTTCAGTAGTTCTCCATCAAAATTATCCAGCTTTTAATTTTAGATAGATACTTAAATTGTAAGGAAGGATCCTTTAAAAAAAAGTCATTTTAACAAATGAGTGCTGTATTTCACCAAAAGCTTTTTCTTACATCTATGACAAGGTAAGACGCACAGTGGATAGAATGTTGAGTTTCCAGTCAGGAAGACCTGAGTTTGAATCCTGCCTTAGACATTTAGTAAGCCAAATGATCTTGGGCAAATCACTTAACCTATCTGACAAAGTTTTCCCTTTTTAAAATGGGGATAATAATAGTAACTACAGGGTTGTTATGAAGATAAAATGAGTTAACACACGTAAAACATTTTGCAAACTTTTAAGCACTATAAAAATGCTAGTTGGGGGCAGCTAGGTGGCACAATGAATAGAGAACTGGCCCTGGAGTCAGGAGGACCTGAGTTCAAATCCGACCTCAGACACTTAACACTATTACTAGCCATGTGACTTTGGGCAAGTCACTTAACCCCAATTGCCCTCCAAAAAGCAAAAAATAAAAAAATATATATATTAAAAGAAGCCTCCCTAAGCTTCTGGGGAGGCTAGGCGGTGCAGTGAGTAAGAGTGTTGGCCCTGAGATGGAAGGACCCGGGATTGGTTTCGGCCTCAGAAAATTAGCACCTACACATAAATAACAACTAGCTGTGTAACCTTGAGCAAATTACTTAACCCCAATTGCTTTTAAAAAAATGCTAGTGGGGGCAGCTAGGTGGCACAGTGAGTAAAGTGTTGGCCCTGAAGTCAGAAGGACCTGAGTTTGGATCTGGCCTCAGACACTTAAGGCACACACAAACAAAAACCTAGACCTGTGACCTTGGGCAAGTTCCTTAACCCCAACTGCCCTCCAAAAAGCAAAAAAAAAAAAAAAATGCTAGCTATTATATTATTGCTATTTTGTTATTAATGTGATTATGCTTATATTTTTTTAATACTGACCCTTTCTTTCATTGCCAGTATAAGTCTAATCTTTTCACAGTGAATAATTTTTAATATATTTTAATGTAGCCTCTTTGCTATTTTGGTATTTTTTCATCAACAATATTGATGCCTCTAATTATTATACCTCTCTGATCTTTAATTTATTTTGGCATATTTTGACTCAAAGAAGAACTTTGGAAGATGTTTTCTTTTTTTCTGCAAACAGTTTATTCAAAATAGAAGTTACACATTCTCTAAATGTTGAATAGAATTCATTTTTAAATTCACCAGGACCAAAGCTCTTTTTTTCTGCCCTCTGGCAATTGATCTGTCATTAAAAAACAAAAAACCTAGGGCCTCCCCCCCATATCTTCAATTTATTTTTGCTATCAATTTTTACAAATCATTCCTTTGCTTGCATTTGTGTTGCCAGCACTGGGAACATAATAATCACTTAACAATTCTTGTTGAGAGATTGATTTGAGATTATTCATTTCTTTGTTTTCAAGTTTCTTTTTTTATTGCTTGCTCAATCCATTGATCTTCTCAATATTGCTTTTGTTTACATAAATTTTGTTAATATAAATGTTCAGAGCCATAGATTTTTTCCTAAGGATTGTTATAATTGCATTCATTCCCTAAATTTGTACATTTTGTTTCACTGATATGATTTTAAGATAAAATTATTTGTTATTCCTATAATTTGTTTTTTAACCAACTCTTTTATATTCCTCTTACTGATTAGAATTTTTATTGTCTCATGATCTATAAGGGATATATTCAACATTTCTTCCTTCTCCATTTGTTTATGACCAACCACATGATTGACTTTTATAAAGGCACCATACAATGTTGAAAAATATGTATACTTAATTTACAATTCAATACCTGCCAAATGTCTACCATATCTAGTCATTTTCCACTTTGCATTCTGTTTGTAGCCTTAGATGGTTAAAAAAACAAAACAAAACAAAAAACCCAACTTTCTATTGATTTTACCAAAGTTCAAAGAATGAATGGTCAAAGATGATACAAAAGTGAAAATGAAAGTGCAAATGAAAACTATTAACCACTTGAAAAATTTTCCAAATCACTAATAATAAAGGCAAAAACTCCAAAGAAGTTTGACAAAGGAAAAGAACTGAAATGTACACAAAGTATTTTAGCACCACTTTTTTGTTGTAATAAAGGATTAAGTAATAAAGTAGGTGTCCATCAGTTGGATAATGATAGAAAAATTATGTTATATGGAAGTAATGGAATATTGCTGTGTCATATGAAATGATGAAAGGGGCAGATTGAGAGAAAGCTTATTTGTATGAACTGATATAGATTGAAGTGAGAAGAACAAGGAAAAGGCTTCGTAAAGGAAAATGACTTTGAAACATTTTAAACTCTAATCTGCATAACTGATCATGCTTAAGACTGATCATTAAGCATACTTCCTACCTCTTGGCAAAAAGTTTATGGATTAAAATTCAGAGGGAGATATAAACTTTCAGATATGGTGAGTGTGTGGATTTTTGCTTGACTAATCTGTTACAAAGGAGGGTAAGTGGGAGGGTGGGTAGGTTGGTAGGTTGCGATAGTGATACAAAATAGGAAAAAAGAGCATTAATGAAACACTTAAAATACACACACAAAAAGAGCAGAAGGATTGTCAGAAGGGGTCCCAGAAAAGGACATTTTTGTTATTATCATGTTAAACAACATTATAGAGGTAGCTAGCTGACATGGTATGGACCTGGAGTCAGGAAGTCATGAATTCAAATTCGTTCTCAGACAATTATTAGCTATGTGACCCTGGGCAAGTCACTTTAACTTCTAGTCTACCTCAGTATCCTCATCTGTCAAATGGGAGTAATAATAACACCTGCCTCCTAGGGTTGTTGAGAGAATCAAATGAGATAAGGTTTGTAAAGTGCTTTGTAAACCTCGATGCATTCTGTAAATGTCAGCTATTATGTTATAATGTATATTAATATACACTTTAAATATTATTATCCTTAGTAGTAGCTACACACCTTCTTTGATACTTTGATAGATCTGTGTTCTCATTGATATGTGTATTTTCTTCAATAGTGTAGATCACAATACATACACACCTCTTTGTCCTGTCCAGCTCTAGCACAAGTCCTCCCATAAATACTGCATAGGATTTACCTCTATAGACATTACTCAACATTCTGGGGAGATTTTCTCTAGATCTCTTGATGTTATGCAAGCATCCTTGGAGCAATGGCTTGTTCACTGGTTATTCCTTTCTTTCTGACCCATCTCCTTTCCCAGACATCCAAATCATATGATTTATTTGATTTCAATTTTCTAGAACCGTGGCCTACTCACCGCCACCATATACTTTTCCAATGCTCTTTGTAACCTGAATTCTTTGGATACTGTAGCATTCTATAATTCACAGTCACGTGCCATTACTAGAAGAGCATTAAGTTTATGAAAGATGAGTCTTTGTTTCAGATAAAAGTTTGAGGGTGTTTAAAAAAATAACATTGCATGATTTTCCAGATGTTTTACAGTCCATTATTTTTCTAGTCATCCTGGGTCCTAGTTTATTGTCTATCTGCCATATTTGTCCAAGACATACATACTGATAGATCAGGTCTATTGGTTGTTTTTATGTTATAACCTAGACAAGAGGCTTCTTTTATCCACTTGGTTTTTCCTGTGTAGATAGAGATGCCTAACACTGGAAGAGTTATGAATATCATTTAGGAGATTTTTCAATGTTGTGATGCTTGATACAATTAAACATGTAGTCTGCAAATGGGAGCACATAAAGGACATCACCATCTGCAAGGAATCACACTTCCCCCACTCTGCTTTTCCATTTTGTTCTTTATTGAATATTTACCATGATAGCAGCAAGCACCTTTGGTGATAAATCTTTCCCTCCTTTTTATTCCACATGATGCTTACAATCAGAGGGTAACCAGATGAATTTATCTCAGATGTTTTATTTTTTAAGGTCCTTTAGATGTTCCTGTTTGTGAAAAACATTGTGTTGTTTGCATCAAACTCCAGAACACTAAGAACTTCCTAAAAGAGAGGCATTTAAGAAACATTGAAGGAAAGACTTTTTTTCCCAAAATTTTATTTCAGACTCAAACACCAGAACACAAATACAGATTAGAGGAAATAAACAAAACTTAAATACAAAGTTAGAAAGAAAAAAAATAGCATGTTGTGTGCATAGTAGAACATAAGGGAGGATTCAAAATACGTAACAATAAGCTTTCATTTCAAGAAAGTCTATATGGCAAAGTCTTGAAAGTCTGAGAGTTTATCAAATGTCCATTTTGTTTTTTTCATTTAGGATAATACTTAACTTTGCAGAGTATGATATTTTTGGCCAGAGTCCCAGTTCTTTTGCTCTTTGATATGTTGTGTTCCAAGACCTGCAGTCCTTTAATGTCTCTGTTGCAAGATCTTGTGTAATTCTAATTGTGGCACCATCATATTTAAATTGTTTTAATCTTGATGCTTTTAACATTTTTTTCCTTGAGCTGGTGGTTTTGTAATTTGACTATGATGTTCCTATGAGATTTCCTCATAGGATCTCTTTTAAGTGGTGATTGATGGATTTTCTTTTCTATTTCTACTTTCTCTCCTTGTTCTAATGCTTCAGGACAATTTCTCTTTAGTTATTTCTTGTATTATTGTATCAAGATTCTTTTTTTGATCATAACTTTCAGTTAGTACAATTATTTTTATATTTTGTCTTCTTGATCCATTCTTTAAATCTGTTGTTTTTCTTATGAGATATTTCACTTTCTCTTCCATTTTTTCATTATTTATATTTTGTTTGTTTCTTGATTTCTTATAATTTCACTGCCTTCACAGGGACCAAACTTCATCCTGGGATTTTTCTGCAGATCTTTTCAAATTGTCCCAGGAAGATCATAGTTATGCCCCTGTTCTAATTATCTCTATTTACACTTTGTTTGCCCTAAGGTGCTATTTCAACTCTTTTGTGGGGAAAAAATCATGAAAAATCAGGTGGACCTAAGTTTGGTTCCAGCCTCAGACACTTAACACACACACACACACACACACACACACACACACACACACACACACACAAGCTAGCCATGTGACCTTGGGCAAGTTACTTAACTCCAATTGGCCTCCAAAAAGCAAAAAAAAAAGAAAGAAAGAAAGAAAAGAAAAAGAAAACATGTTGCTCAACTGAATTAAATACATTTCTTGTAGTTAATGAACAATAAAAAGAAGTGGGACTTTGTACTTTATGTTCCCTTCAGGAAGGCAAAAAAATTCTAGAGACACATGTTATGGTGTGGTGTAAAGATAACTGATTCTGGAGTTAGAAGATCTAGGTTTGAAGGCCAGCTCTGCTACTTATTTCTTGAGTACTTTTGGGAAAGTTACTTAATCTTGGTAAATCTTTGTTTTCTCATTTGTAAAATTAGGGCATTGTAATAGATGAACTCTTAGGGACCTTCTAGTGCTAAATTCTATGGTTCTGTACAGTTGAGTCTTTTCCCAGCTTTTTATCTGCTAGTCACTTAAAATAGTTCTTAGGTGTCTATCTTAGGCATAGCATGGGGTCTAAATTGCTGAGGATAGGGAGAACAAGGTCCCTCCTTTTGAGGAGCTTGCCTCTGATGGTGTGAACACCCAGCCCATATTGTATGCTTGCCTATGCTCATTTTGTTCTTTATGTTCTTTACTACACTAGGAATTTTGGGACATCCAATACTGTTATAGGTTTAACTCATGTAGTTTGAATGTCAAATGCATGCTTACCCAAAAGGCTATTTTATGGAGAACACACATGGTAAGGGCTTACAAGGTAGTCAGAAGAAGGAGTATAAGCACATTTTTAATATATCTCTGAAGAACTTCAGTACTGACTGTGAGACATGGGAAATGCTGGCACAGGACCATCCATCATGGACTGCCCCAATCAAAGATGGCAGTATGATCCATGAGCAAATAGACCTGCAGTAGCACAAAGGAAGTGTGAGTAGCACAAATCCAGAGTCACTTCTGTGCTAAATATTCTAACAAACCACTTGTGCCCAATATGTGGCCGTGCCTTTTGAACTTGTATTGGTTTGATCAATCACAATCAAACACAACTTACCCTGACTCCAATGTTGTGACATCATTGGTCTTAAAAATGAAGGATAAACAAAGGCAACTGTACAGTGTGGCTATGGTTCATCCTACCTTCAATAAATTAGAGAAAAACATTTGTTTTAAGGGAGAAGAGGGGCAAGATAAGAAAACTGGTCACTACATAAATACTGCACCAATATTTCTCCTTAACTACAGGGTGTCCCTAAAGTCTGGACATAGAGGACATCTCCTGAACTATGCATATTTTCAAGAAATGAAATGAATGAAATTTTCAACAACATCTTATTTAATTAGCATAAATTTTAGCCATGACAATTTCATATTGAATAAAAGCTTTCATTACCTATTGGGGACTATTTTCCTATTAATGAGATTAATTAAATTAATTAATGAGATTTCCTACATGTATCCTATGTTTTCCTATGAAATCTCATTTATGCTAATTAAATAAAATGTTGTTGAAAATTTCATTCATTTCATTTCTTGAAAATATGCATAGTTCAATGAGATTTCCTATGTGTCCAGACTTTAGGGACACTCTGTATAACAAAGTATATGTTAATTTATCCAGTAGATGAGAACAACTCTCATGGCACTTATATATTCATATATTTTTATTCTTTTTGAAAACCTGACAAGTATATACCCAAAAATCATAGTGGATTTTAAACACTCTTTTTTTCTTGCTCTGGTCAATGTTCCATGACTTATAGCCTTCCACGCACATAGTGATTGAGAGCAGGAGGCTGTTTGTGGGGTATGTATGATTTTCTCCTCTTGGAGGTGTGGTGTTAGAAGCTTTTTTTATCTTCTACCAGTCAGATAAATCCCGGCATTCAGTAAAGGAATCCATTGCTTCTTTCTCATACCTAACATGGTATATGTTTGTGTTGATGTGTATGTGTATAAACCCACATGTCCTGCACAGGCCTATATTTTACATATGGGAAATACCCTCAAATATTAACACTGTTTGCAGAAGTCAGGGTTTTGATGGGCTTTTGTAGCACAACAGCCTACCCTTTTGCTTTTTTTCTTGATTCAGGCCCTAAACTAATGAAGTTTGATATGAGTCCTCATTCTGTTGCTCCAAAGACCTATAATTCTTCCTAGAGAAATCTGTTTTGCCTTAGAGTTATTGAAACGGGCAGTCTCCCTTCCCTTATCAAGAATGAAACCTCTGATAGTCTAATTCATGTTGCTGGTTCAAAAATTAGGGCCACTTATTATAAGACAAGACCAGGACAGAGAGTATGGGGATGATTCAGTATAATTAAAGACTGTTGCTTGAAAAAAATACATCCCCCCAACTCAAAGTATAGAATTTATTGTAACAAAATGTTGTTGTAGTTTCTATAGGCCATAATCACAGAATTATAGGATTTCAGAACTGTAAGAAACCTCAGAAGTCATCCAATCCAACCTATACCTGAATAGGAAGCCTCTCTCCATAACAGAAGTTTCTACTTTAAGGCTTTCAGTGATGGGAAAATCACCACTTCATAACAGCTTTTTCTACTTTTGCACAACTAAATGTTTGGGATAGGGAGGGAGAGGGATTTTATGTAACTTACACTTGGTTCTGCCCTTTGTGAACAGGGAGAGTTTTCAGAGTCTGGAGTGATAAATGTGGGAGAACAACTCTAAAGTAGGTCAAACTTGAGGTTTGCTTTTCCTGTGCCTTTGATAAATGCATTTATTTTTTCCCTGCCAAAATTCTTCCCCCCAGAAGTGCACTGAACTTTATTCTGAGATGAAATAATCACTGCACGATACACTTTAGTGCTGTGATAATCTTTAACTATGACTTCAATTGAAGCAGGAGGAGCACAGGTGGAGAATGTATGTTTCTACCCTTGGATTTCCTTTATTTAAATGTCTCTAAGTAAATTGGTTTTCTATAACTGATATTGCTGTAACCACAACCTTACTGAACAGATTAATGGCTCTTCTTTAATGGGTATTATTCATAGTACAGGGAAAGGAAATGGACCTAGGATTTAATTGATATCAGTGTAGCAGGTCAGCACCTTTGTACAAAGTTATAATCTTAAAGAGATATCTGGAGCACTGGTGTAAAACAAATAGAAATAGGGCCACTCAATCTTATATAAGGATCCCTGCCACCAAAACATCAACTTAGAAAATCACACATTAACATTATCTATGTTATATGTATTTTTACTTATTTTTGCTAAACATTTCTCAATGGCATTTTAATTTGGCAACAACACATCAACTTAGAAAACTACCTATTAACATTGTCTATATTGTATTTTATTTTTACTTATTTTTGCTAAACATTTCCCAAGGACATTTTAATTTGGCAGCATCATATTGATTTTGAAAATTATATATTAGCATTATCTATTCTGCATTGTATTTTTACTTATTTTTGCTAAACATTTCCCAATGGTATTTAAACCTGGCAGTAAGTTTAATATCTTTAATCTAATCCTAGAGGAAAGAGAAGTTAAGTTTGGTAACTTGCCTGGGCAAACACAGATCATATGTATCAGAACTGGGTATCCCACTTTTTTTCATTAATATCCCAGACTTTGAGGGAAGCTCCCTCTTTCCTGCACCATATTACTTCTTATTCCATTTATACTAGGAAGCATTTTAAAAAGCAAGTTAATTGTTGGCAAATTAAGCCAGAGGTCATGTTCATTGGTCTGATGATTATAGTGCCAGTGACTGATTTATCTCTCACTAACACTTACCTCAGTTTTGCCTGTCTCTATCTCTTGCCTTTCTTCATTTATCCCAAGCTGTCTCCTCCCATACTTATTTTCTTCTTCCCTAATATTAGAGCCACAATATCAAACTAAAAAAATGGTTTCTACATATTAAATAAAAGTTTTGTCTTCTATTCTTATAAATTGAGCAAGGTGAATGATTTATCTTTATTTAAAACAAACTGTTCTTTAGTTTTGTTTTCCTTAAGGGTAAAGATGATAACCTTTATCTCGCTAAGGAGTGATGGGAAAGCTGAGACAGAGCCATCATTTGGTTTAAGGAGTGCACTTCTAGTAAGAGATATACCAGGCAAAGCAGAAAGGGTTAAGGATGTGCTTTAAGGCAATTATCCCAACATTTGACAATGTGGTTAGCAGATGAATAGCACGAGTAGATTGCAATGATGTGCATTATTTCTAGTTAAGTCCATTTAAATTGATTTGCACAAAAGTAACCAAATGAAGTGACAGCTATCTAGAGAGGACCATAAATAATGGCTAACAATGAACACTTTTTTATTTTACCTCCTTTGACTTGGTTATTTTTCTCAGGTCTCTCTCTCTCAATTTAGAATATATCAGTTAAGATAATATATGCCACACTTCAGTTATCCTTAAACAGATCTCTCAGAAATCCCATCTGTTCCATAAAGCTACATAGACCAATTAAGGTGCCAACAATGACTCTCCATTATTCAGGGCATACTCTTTTTGCCTGTGTCTGGGAAGCATGACCCTCCTGGTTCTGCTTAATGTCTGTTCTTTTGCCCATTGGGAACTGGCATTAACAAAAGATAGGTGAGTGGAAAATCCTGGTTTTTATACTCAGGAAGGCCTTACTTTGAACTATTTGGAGTGTTTGGTTAGGGGAGATAATGGTCTTAGACTCAGATATAGACTGTGTGGCTTTGGGATAAAGCTAAGCAGCAGTTTGGTATTGTGTATTGTTGTTGTTTGCCCTTTGTTCTTGAAGAGGACCATGAAACCAAGGAGGTGATGCCATGACATGCAAATGAATTGGATTTAAGTAAGGGAGGGTTGTAGAGAGTAGCCAGACTCACTTTTTCCCCTGGTATAGAGGATTGAGCACTGGACTTAGAGTCAGGAACCCTGGATTTGAATCATGCCTCACAAAACTACCCATTACCAGCTATGATCTTGGGCAAGTCACTTAACCTGGGCCTCAGTTTCTTCATTTGTAAAATGAGAGGTTTGGATGTGACAACCTCTAAGGTCCCTTTCAACATCAAAGTATGATCATGTGACTTATAAATTGAACAGTTTTTAGAGCCACATGGGGATTTGGTCCCAGAAAAAACTTTATTACATCACAGAAATTTTTCCTCTTGTGATTTTGTTGCTCTACCCCCAGGAAAGAAATGTATTATACAGAATAGGAATGAGGTAAAGCCCTACTTCTTCTGTCTGTGTGAGATAGTGATAGCTACTAGCAAGAATCTCTATGTCACTTACCTGGCCCCAGCAGTGGTGAAGCAAATCCATATTTTGTCTTTCTGGCATCTTTTCTTTTGCACTGGAACTGCATCATGGAAGTGGCTTCCTTTGGATGAGAAAGTCTATGACATATATCTTTAAAAATCGAGACGGAAAATTTTAGGTCATATGACCAATAAGATGAAAGATGAGATATTTTCTCAAATCCTCATGACTTCTCAAATCTTTCCAAAATAAGAATTATTTGAAAGAAACAAAGTGATTGCATATGTCCCTACACCAGGTTTTAAGATACTAAGAACCCTAATAAGGTAACAAACTGAAGAACTAAGAGGCTAATTGAAGGCTAATTCAAATAACATAAAATTACACTATACCAAACATTACCACCTGCAGAAGGAAATGGAATATTGTATTCCAAAAAAGAAAAGGAGTATGGGATACAATCAAAGTAATATACCCTACAAACTTGAGCTTATCCAACAATGAAAAAGATAGATATTCAATAAAAGAGAAGCATCTTAAGAATTCCTAGAAAGAAAACAAGAAGTGAGCAAATTATCTGTTTTACACAACACCAGACAATAAAAATGCAATTAAAGGTAAACAAATTCAGCAATCAAGGAAAGCTAATGAAATAAATTACCCTAGAAATAATAAACTAAAAAGAAAAATACACCTACAGGGTTAAAAGCAACTACAGCAAGAAACAGAAACATAGCAAGAGAAGAACCATTAAGAGATTTCTTCCTAAAAGTACAAATAAAGTCCTATGAAATAGACTACAATAATTCATTTACGAAATTATTTTTATTATCAAGTTGGATTTACATCAGGGGTACTTGGGTAGTTTGACATTGACAAAATAATCAACACAATCATATTAAAAACAAAAACATAGTGGGGAAGAGCCAAGATGGTGGTGTAGAAGCAGGAAAACTCCCTGTACTTCCCCCATAACCACCTCAAATGCCTATAAAATATGACTAAACAAAGTTTAGAACTACAGAACCCACAAAGTGACAGAGAGAAACAAACCTCCCACTGAAGACAGCCTGGCAGGTCAGCAGGAAGAGTCAATGCAGCATGCTGGGGGCCAAGCCCAGCCCCACATGAGTCCCTGGATTTAGCCTCAGGGCAGCCACAACCAGCCCTGGCTGGAAGGACTTCAGGAAAGTGGATCACTAGCAGCTATTGTGGTTTCCTGAATTATCAACTCATAAATACCAAAGACAAAGTGAGAGGTCAGTGGACTTCTGTAACAGGGGGTCCTGGAGCGTGGTCTGGCCTGGCACCCCCCATACCCCCCAGGGAGAAGCGACTGAGGCACGGCTGCTGTGCAGCTGCCTCCACATGGCTGCTTCAGAGCTCCTGGCCTGCAGATTGGGGAGGGACCAAGTAACCATTCTGAGGGGTAATCATTCTTGCTTTAACCTGCTTGGTCTAGGGTGGAGGTCCTGGGGTGGGTGACCAGGTGCCAGAGTATGTCGAGGCTTCAGAGAGGGCAGTCAACTAATTGTTCCAACAGCTGTGAAAACCTCAGCAATTTGGGACAAAGCTGGAAGCAGAGTTCTGTGGCAAAAAAAAGTCAAGTAATTGAGTGGCAACATGAGCAAGCAAAGGAAGCAAAGCAAGCACATCAATCAAACCTTAGATTACTTTTTTGGGGACAAAAAGGATCAAAATATGGAACAGGAGGAAGAAAACAAAGTCAGAACTCCTGCACCAAAAGCTTCCAAAAAATATGAACTGGTTACAGGCCATAGAGAAGCATAAGAAGGATTTTGAAAACCAAATAAGAGAAGTAGAGGAAAAATTGGGAAGAGAAATGAGAATGATGAAAGAAAATAATGAAAAGAGGGTCAAAAACCTGTCTGAAGAAAATAACACTTGAAAAATAGACTAACTCAAATAGCAAAAGAGGCTCAAAAAACCAGGAGGAGAATAATGCCTTAAAAAGCTAAATTTGCCTGATGGAAAAAGAATCTCAAAAGTTCACTGAAGAGAATCTATCCTTCAGAATTAGATTGGAGCAAATGGAAGCTAGTGACTTTATGAGAAATCAAGATACTATTCAACAGATCCAAACAAATGAAAAAATAGAAAGCAATGTGAAATATCTCATGGGAAAAAACACTGACCTGGAAAATAGATCCAAGAGAGATAATTTAAAAATTATTGGACTACCTGAAAGCCATGATTAAAAAAAGAACCTAGAAATTATCCTTCAAGAAATTCTCAAGAAAAATTGCACTGATGTTTTAGAACCAGAGGGCAAAATAGAGGTTGAAGGAATCCACCAATCACCTCTTGAAAAAGATCCCCCAAAGAAAACTCCTAGGAATATTATATCCAGGTTCTGGAATTCCCAGATCAATGAGAAAATATTACAAGCAACCAGGAAGAAACAATTTGAATATTGTGGAAACACAATCAGGATAGCACAGGACCTGGCAGCTTCTACTTTGAGGGATCAAAGGGCTTGGAATATGACATTCTGGAA
The DNA here is from genome assembly GCA_011680675.1 of Gymnobelideus leadbeateri. NCBI lineage: Eukaryota > Metazoa > Chordata > Mammalia > Diprotodontia > Petauridae > Gymnobelideus > Gymnobelideus leadbeateri. The sequence goes on from WOXC01008816.1 coordinate 144,606, forward strand.
GTCAAAGGAGCTGGGATTAAAACCAATAATTACTTAGCCAGCAAAAGTGAATATCATGTTTCAGGGGAAAATATGGTCATTCAATGAAATAGAGGACTTTCTAGCATTCTTGATGAAAAAAACAGAACTGAATAGAAAATCTGACATTCAGATACAAGAAGCAAGACAAGCATGAGAAGGTAAACAGGGAAAAAATCATAAAGAACTTATCAAAATTGAACTATTTACATTCCTACATGGAAAAATGATAATTGTAACTTATGAAACTTTTCTCTGTATGAGAATAGTTGAAGGGAACAGAAATGTATATATCTATATCTATCTATCTATATATATATAGATATAGATACACACACATACATATGTCTATATAAGAGTATATATGGGTGTATGAATACATATGTGAGTGTGTGTATATATGTGTACAGGTATACATAGACAGAGGGCACAAGAGCAGTTGAATGGGAAGGGATGATACTTAAAAGGTGAAATTGAGAGTTGAGAGAGGAATATAATAAGAGGAGATGGGGAGAGACAGAATGGGGTAAATTATCCCATATAGAAGAGGCAAGGGAAAGCTGTTCCAATGGTGGGGAAGAACAGGAAGGCAAAAGGGAATGGGTCAACCCTGCTCTCATTGAATTTGGCTTAGGGAGGGAATGACATATACACTAAATATGTGTATAGGAGAGTAGGGGGGAAGGGGATGAGAGGGGGGATGAGGGAGGGGAGGGCACATTGTGGGGGGGTTGAGGGAAGTTGGAAGCACACACTTTTGAAAAGGGACAGGATCAAAATAGAGAATAGAACAGTGGGGGTCAGGATAGGATGGAGGGAAATATAGTCAACCTTTCACAGTACATACACTATGGAAATGTTTTGCATAGTTATACATGTATAACCTATATTGTATTGCTTATCTTCCCAGTAAGGGTGGGTGATGAAGGAAGAAAGGAAAAAATCTAGAATTCAAAGTTTTAAATCAAATGTTTAATATATATTTACATATACATATATATGTAATTTTTTTACATACAACTGGGAAACAATATATATAAGCACTGGGGTATAGAGATCCATCTTGCTCTACTGGAACGTCAGAGGGGATTTGGGGGAGGATATAGGAGAGAGCAGATTGGGGGAGGGGATATACAGTGGAATCACTGTTTTGGGGCGGTGGGTAGGGGAATGATGGAGAGAAAATTTGTAACTCAAAATCTTGTGGAAATGAATGATATAAACTAAAAATAAACATAAAATTTAATTTAAAAAAAGGAAAAAGGAACCTTAAAATAAATGTTCCATTGATTTAAAAAAAATAATAAAAAAATAAAACCTAGGTTCCTCAAAAACTAAACAAAACAAAAAAAACCCCAAAACTTCTAAAACCACATGATTATTGTGAAATATGTGGGAAGAATCTGACAAGACACTAACTTGTTTTTCCTAAAGAAAAACAAAATTAAAAAAAAGTAGAGGCACAGGACTATTTTAATATCATAAAAGCACCCATCTAAAACCAAAAGCAAACATTACTTGCAATATGGCTATACTAGAATCTTTCCAAATAAGTAGAGGAATAAAGCCATATTGTAAATAATGCAATACTTACATAAATTCAATTACAATTTGCTCCTTAAAGAGATAAAGAAAAAAAAAACATATAGCTGAAGGAACATGTGCCCATGTTAGGACATTCTAATATAATAAAAATGATAATGCTAGCAAATTAAAATCTAGCAAAAGTTTTACAGTTTTAATATTATAACAAACTATCAGATTAATAGTTTGCACAAAACAATAAAATAAAAAATACATTTGGAGAAACAAAACATTAAGATCAAAAGAAACAATAAAAAGAGGTAGGGATGAAGGGGGAATAGAACTTCCAGACCTTAAACTATATTACAAAGGAGCAATCATCAAAATCATTTGGTTTTGATAAAAAAAAAACCAGATAAATAGATCAATTGAATAATCTAGACAATAATGATAAAAACAACAACTAACACTTATGTATCACCTACTAAATGACAGCAGGTATTATACTTAGTGCTTTACAAAATATTTCCTTTTATCTTTACAATAACCCTGGAAGGTAGTTGCTATTATTATCCACATTTTAAGATGAAAAAACTGAGGCAAATAGTAGATGCTTGATTCAGAATCAGAAACAATGGAATTCAGTAACTCAGTGTTCAATAAATCAGAAAACATACATTTCTTTGGAAAGAGCTCTCTAGTTGATAAAAAAAATGTTCTGGGAAAACTTGAAAGTAGTTTGGCAAAAATTAGGCTTAGACCAATTCTTTACAGCATATTCCACAACACATTCTAAATTGGCATGAATTCATGCTATGAAAATTATAAGAAAAACAGATCATATATCTTTCATAACCATGGGTAGGATGTGTAATGTTAACCACACAAGAGAGTGAACTTGGATTATATTAAAATTAAAAGCTTCTGCATAGACATTATTAATGACTGAAGGTTTAGAAGAGAAGTGATTATATAACAAAATATCTTTTAATTAAATTTATCAGATGAGGATCTAGTATCCAAGACATGTAGACAGCTAACATAAGTACAGCCACACATATATTATGTAACCAAAAACCATTCTCCTATAGCGAAGTTGTCAAAGGGTATGAACAAACAGTTCTCTAAAGAAGAACTGCAAACTATTGATAACCATATGAATGTACCAAATTACCAATAATATGAAAATTGAAAATTAAAATTTAAAAAAATCTAAGGTTTCATTTTATACTGTGCAAATTGGCAAAGATAAAAACACATGAATAGTCAACTTTGGAGAGGTTAAAGGAAGCTAGGCTATCTATTGCATTGTTGGTAAAGCTGTGAATGATTTGTAATCCTTTTGGAAAAAAAATTCAATTATGTATTTTTTAAAATGTCAAAATGTTTATACTCATTTTTTTAAAGCAATTGGGGTTAAGTAACTTGCTCAAGGTTACACGGCTAGTCATTTGATTTATGCGTGGGTGCTCATTTTCTGAGGCTGGATTTGATCTCGGGTCATCCCAACTCCGAGGCCGGTGCTCTTACTCACTGCGCCACCTAGCCGCCTCTTTAGGGCAATTGGGGCTAAGTAACTTGCCCAAGGTCACACGGCTAGGTTTTTGTTTGTGTGGGTTAAGTGTCTAAGGCCGGATCCGAACTCAGGTCCTTCTGATTCCAGGGCCGGCGCTCTATTCACTGAGCCGCCTAGCTGCCACATAATGTTTATACTCTTTGACCCAGAAATTTAACCTTTTCCAGATATTATATCTAGGTATGACTTGTACCTTACTGGCACTGCCTTTGAGAAGCAAAGATCACCTCAGTACTGTAAGGAGGGCCTAGAAAAAGGTCTTCTCTTGAATCCCTATGGGGCGGTCAATGGTTTTAGGGAAAATTGGGTTTAGAAAACTAAATTATAATTCAAATAAAAACTGATTTCCTGGCTTATGGATGCTTACTTAACTTCATCTGTTTAAAGCACAGACTGCTAACACAGCAAAGCTACACCATGGATACAACATACAGTAGATAACACTAATGGGTCAAAGAATTCAATCTTTGCCACTCATATTTTCCAAGCTTGTTCCCCAACATCAATATTAAGATGCATCAAAGTCATCTTTAATGTGCAGAGAGGCAACATGGTACAGTGTAACATGTCCCGGATTAGGAATCAGAGCACCTGGGTTTTAGTCCTGGCTCTGCTGTACGGTCAGGGACAAGTCACATTCTCTCTCCAGGTCTCAGTTTCTCCTCCATAAAATCAAATGTTTGGATAAGATGACCTTTAAGGTCCTTTCCAGTTGTAAATATAGGATGCTATGAACATCCAGCCTAACTGTAAACATAACCAATAAGGAGTGTTCCACAGACCCATTCTATAACTTATTCCAGCATTGGCATCTTGGGGACAGTTACTGAAACATATTAATAATCATCACTAATTTGTGCTGGAATGAGTTATAGAGAAAATTTTGGTGGTTCTAGTTCATAGTTTCATACCCTGAAAGCTATGCTTTAATATTCCAATTTATTCAGATCTAGGAGTCACTTGAAGAGAAATAAGCAACAGCTGGCCAACTTGAAAGTGTGTGCCAGGCTTTACAATGGAACTCCATGTGACAAAACTGGAATTAGGCCATAAGCCTCACTAGAGTCAAAAGATTCTAGGCCCCCAAATTTTGTTGGCACATTTCCCATTATGTTGACATGCCATATGGTCATTTTTTTCTTAATATGTAGGAGGTAGACTCTTACCCAATCTATGAAATAAGCAACATAAACATTTATTTAAGCCCATATCCTGTCAGTTGTTAACCTTCTCACATGTAGATCAGAAAGCCAATTATTGTAGACACTTAAATGAAGAAAACCAAATTTTTAAAAAATGTTATTTACTCTTCATCAAAAGGCGATTTTCATTTTCTTGCCAAAGACTAATTTTCTTGGTCACTCCAGGTTTGAACATATGAAGTCATTTAGTCATTTGAGAGTGGGATTTCATTATATAGGAAAGGAGGAAATATTGAGAGGTTCAGAAAAGTGAGCAAAAGATCACTTATTTATTTGAAAATAATTTAGGCCCTTTTGGCTAAGAAATTGGAATCTTACAGAAAAGACTCAAACCAGATTTCCAAGTTTTCTCAGCTTTGGTCATATTAGGAATAAAGAGAAAATTATTCTTAGCATTAAACTTTCTTCACTGTAGCAACTCTCAATAGAACAGAGGCTAAATGGACTGAAGAAAAAGGCCAGACAATTAAGAAAAACTTTTAAAATTGTAAGTCTTACAAAGGGCCTGTGAGTACAAAAAATATTTATAGCATTTCTTTTTATGGTGGTAAAGAATTGGAAATTGAGGGGATGCCCATCAATTGGGGAATAGCTAAACAAGTTGTGATATATGGTTGTGATGGAATATTATTGTGCTGTAAGAAATGACAAGCAAGTTGATTTCAGAAAAACCTGGAAAGACTTGCTTACATGAACTGAAGCAAAGTGAAGTGAGCAGAACCAGGACAATGTTGTACATGGTAACAGAAATATTATATGATGAAAACTGTGGATGACTTAGCTGCTCTCAGCAATACAATGATCCAAGACAATCCCAAAGGACTCATGATGAAGCATTCTATACACCTCCAGAGAAAGAATTGATACTGTCTGAATACACACTGAAATATACTATCTTTCTTTTTTTTATTATTCAAGTCTTCTTGTACAAAATGACTAATATGGAAATGTTTACATATGCAAACTGTATCACATATTGCACATGTGTAAACCGTATCAGATTGCTTACCATCTCAGGGAAGGGGAAGGAACAGAATTTTTTAAATATTAAAATTGTTTTCAACATGTAATTAGGGAAATTAAAATACTATCACATATGGTAAGTCATAAAGCCACTATCTTCATATGTCTGTTAGTTATCATACTTCTTAATTTACCAAAATGAGCTCATCTTTCTCTCCCTAAAAGTAAGTGAAACTCTGCCCCCCCACCAAGTTGGCAGCAATTTTAACTTATGAAAATCTAATTACACTAGCTAGGTCTTCCAAACATCAGTATGAATTGTCTTATTCAGATTTAGCAGATTTAAAAAAAATTGTTATTGTCCTCTCCAGTAGTGTACTGAGAAATATTTAACAACTGGATCTTTGGGAGAAAAAATGTGCTCTTTATGAACTTTTAAGTTTAATCTGCATTTTTAACATTTTCTTCATCATTTTCTTAAGTCTAGACAATCAGGAAAACATCTAATTAAGATCTAATTTGTAGCATACATCAATTTCTAAGGTATAAATGCTGAATATTTAACAATTGACAGTAATCTAGTTCCTCCAGCATACCCCTAGTCCTATACTAGTATTTTTCTCTTAGAGTTGGTATTTCCTTCCTGTTCTAATGAATGGATTAACTATATTGAATATTTAGGTAGAGTTTTCCAGTAAGCATACCCAGCCCTGTCAAGGACCTATATATATGCGTATATATATATATATATATATATATATATATATATATAGTCAGTGATATTCACAGTTACAATAACAGGAAAATACACTCACCAGCACACACACCTGTAAACATATATGCAAAGAATGAAATACTGCTACTGTTGTTCCTTTGTAATCTGACATTTATATAGCCTTTGAAGACTTGCCAGTTAAGATCTACCACTTTCATGCACTGATGAGAATCATAGTTAAAGATTTCTGATTCTAGTGCTCCAAATTCCATCTTTAGACTTCTGATCTTCTCAGACAGAAGTGGGGGGGTCTGTGAAAGCTCATTCTTGGGCACATATCCTGACTCCTAACAGTGCCAAGGTACAGAGTCTACAGATTTGGTAGCTTAGGAATGTGTGGGATAAATGCAGTAGGCTCTTTTGGATTTCTCTGGCTTTTCCAATAAAGGAAAGTGGTATGCAGAGTCAAAAGCAGAAGAAAACTAAAGATGTTTAATACAGAGACTTCCCTAACTCATTAAGCACAATTGCCAGCAGTTGCTCAGAAATGACTGAATTGATAAGCTGAACATAAATACTCATAATTGGCTTTCTATGAGAGTATCTACCTTTCTCCAAGTTATCCTGTTCATTAATGATTCTTTTGAGGCAAATTATGATTCATTAAGAGTAGGAGAATAGCCTGAATTTTCAAGCATTTCATTGGAAACTCATGTCAAATGATCAAGCTGGAGACTTCACAAGCTATAGAACTGAAGGTCCTAATGAAAAGTCAAACTATGTAAAGAAACCCCATCTGATTTCTGCAGTTATGTGGTGGTGAACCTCATAAATAAAAGCTGTCCACTATGGTAGAAAACTGACTACTGACAATTCTAATATTCCAAACATATACCTTTGTAGTTATGTGCTAAATGATTGCTTCATTCATTTGGAAGAGAGAGGATGTCAAAGAATTATCTGAAATTAACAAATTCCATCAGGGGATAAAACCCACAGAACTCTATCAGGATTAGTATAGGTAGCTACATAGCATAAAAAAGAAAGTTACAAGATAGATATAAAAATCAGTCACTTTAATATTAGCCACCTTACCACTTAAATATGTAAATAATAGGAAAAAATTTATAGGTGATTTAGTAGGTTCAGTACAGAATTATCTCTTTGAAGCCTTTGTCTGTTGTCAAAATCATGCAGATAAAATAATTTTTATACACAGTTTAATTTGGAGTAGATTCCTTGCTGAAGGTTAGGTAAAATTATAAAATTTTGTCACTTTTACATTTGTTCAGTTTTCAAGCATTCATTCATTCAACAAAAGTTAATGACTTTCTTTTATATAGAAGACCTTATGCTGGTCTCATAAGAATAAAATAAATTTTAAAGAATACTAAAATTTTAAAGAACAAATTTTGTTAAAAATTTTAAAGAAATTTTAAAGAAATATAGAAGAACTTGACCATGTTAAAGGCATCAAATAAAAAGCTGTTCGAAGATTTTTTAATAACAGCACTATTGAATATAAAAAGTTGGACATAACTAAAATATCTAATTATAGGGAAATGGAAGAATAAATCATGGTATTTTAATGCAGGAGAGGCTACATAGTATAGTGTATAGCACTTTAGTCTTGTCTCTAAAAAATATAGTATTTTCCTGTTATTGTAACTGAGAATATCACTGACTCTCTCTCTCTCTCTCTCTCTCTCTCTCTCTCTCTCTCTATATATATATATATATATATATATATATATACACACACATGTGACCATGTGCCCATGATCTTTTAATCTCTATGATTAAGCCTTATGCAACTCTCTAAGACTATAAATTATATACCATTGTGATTGACATGTTAGAGGGATGTTGACATGACTGACAAAATCACAGTCTTTGATGTATTGAAAATTAATGTAATATAATACAAAAAGGCATTTAAAATAGTATAAGATGACTACAAAGAAAAGTGGCTAGATCTGTTGAAATAAGACAAAATAAACAAAGTAGAACCAGAAGAACTGAGCACACCTTCTCTCTGAGCATATAAAAGGGGAAGAAAATTAGAATGAAGGGGAAAAAACCTGATGGAGTCTCAGAGGCTCTTCATTCTTCGTAAGGCTGAACTCGACTCTCTGCTTTGATCTTTTCTACAATGCAATTGTACTGAATTGAATCTATAGTTCCAGAGACCTCTCCACTCTGGACATTCACTTCAGTTCTGGGTTTCATACAGTAGAAGTATTTCCCTTCCCGTGGCCACTCACTCTGGTGAGAGTAGGTGGTTCTGAATTAGCTGCTTCCTCCTAGAACCTGAATTTCAAGGAGGATGTCCAGATCACCAATGTCTTTCTTTCCAGGCTGTACTTCTGATTTATCTCCAAGACTTTCTTTATAATGTCCTCTTTCCAGGTACCTTCATCTTCCCCCAATCCTTTTCTACCTACATTTTACGAATTGTCTTTCCCCATTAGAATGTAAGGTTCTTGGGTTCCGGCAATGTCTTTCTTTCTGCTTTTATTTGTATTTCCAGAGCTTAGCCTAGAGCCTAGAACACAGTTAGTTCTTAATAAATAAATGCTTGTTGACATAATTTGCTAAGAGGCTTAAATGAGTTAACATAGACAAAATGCTATGCAAAGTTTAAAGCACTTTATGAGTATAATTATTGCTGTTGTTAACAGTAGTAGTTTGTCCTTCATTCTTGAAGAAGACAATCATATCACGGAGCTGATGCCATGACTGACACATAAATAAGATTGAAGCGAAAGAAGGCATTTTTCCAGTGATAAGATATAGATCAAGATGACTTGAGATGCCCCCTCTAGTAGTAGTAATGAAAAAGCCAAGGAATCAATGTTAATAATGACAATCAGAGTCACACTGCACAGTGGGCAGAGAATAGGCTTCAGAGACTAGAAGATCTGGGTTCATGTTCTATCTCTGCTACATACTGGTTGTGTTACCCTAGGCTCCTCATAGTCTCTCAGGCCCCTATCTGACTCTTTAAGACCCCACATTGCAAAGAAGGTGATGATGGGAGAGAGAGTTCCTCCTCACTGATAAAATCACAGGTCTGTTTTTAAAAAATTCAAATAATAACATAACTTAAATTTTGCATGATGCTTTATGGTTTATACTTTTTTATTTCTACTTTATATCTATTCTCTTATTTAATATTCACAGAAACTTTAAGAGGCAGCTAAGTAATTGGAATAAAAAGTAGATTGTGAAAATGCACAAGGGAAACTAGGGTCTGGAGTCAGAAACATTCATCTTCCTGAGTTCAAATCTCTCCTCAGACTCTTACTAACTCTGTGACTCTGGGAAAGTCCTTAACCCTTTTTGCCTCAGTTGCCTCATTTGTAAAATAAATGGAGAAGGAAATGGCAAACTACTCCAGTATCTTTGCCAAGAAAACCCCAAATGGGGTCACAGTCAGACATGACTGAAAAATGACTGAATGTGACTGAACATGTGAAAATGCAGTGAAAGGTATAAAATGGTATGTGAGCCCAGAGGAAGGAGAACACACGTTCAGTTATGAATATCATGAAAGGCTTCATGGAGGAGATAGTATTTGAAGTGAGCCTTAAGGAAGGACAGACTTTTTAAAAAGAGAGGGGGAGGGTGTTTTGGGCAGAATGAATGTTGTGAGCTTTTCCTTGAGGGCAGAAATTGTCTTATTCTTTGTATTTGGATCATTAATGATGGCACTGATGGAACAATTTCTGTTACCTCCAGACCACTACAGATTATTTGCCATTTCTAGATCCCCTCTAGATCTTCTCACAATCTTTTTCCCTATAAAAAGTATCACTCTTGTCCTTATGCAGACTCACTAGGAATCTTACCCCCCACAACGTGTCATAATAAATTCACTACTTGACTGAAAGTTTGAGTGGTAGAACCCTTTTGAGGTAGACCCCTGCCACATATCCTTGCATTTCAGGATTCCTAGCACCTCTATATCAAGGTGGTAGGGATCCTAAAATGCAACGGTACAGGGTGGGGGTGTGTCTCAAAAGAATTCGACCACTCAAGACTTCTTTTAGTCTAAGCATTTCAGTTCATTGTGTGGACAATAGAAGTGAATCAGATTCTAAGTGAATCTGAGGTATTTGTGACACCAGTATAAGAGAGTCAGATTTTAAGAATCTGTGCCTTTGATGAGGATGGGATTGATATTTTTATACAGGAAAAGAATGTGGGAAGATATGGATGGGATTAAGGAGTGGGGTGGTCCAGAGGTAACAGAGAATGAAGGGATTGATTTGGGTCCAGGATCCTAATGAAAGACCAGTTGAAAGGATTATACTGGGATGAACCAGATGGCTCAGGCAAACACCAAGGATCTGGGCTGCCGAAATTTGTAGGAAAGTTTAAGAACCCTTTTTTAGGAATCACATTGCTCCCTCAATCCTATCAATTAGCACCTAACAAAGTGCTGGGCACACAGTGGGTGCTAAATAAATGCTTGTTGATTGATGGGGAAACAGTGAATAGCCATGTATTCTGAACCATAGGGTCCATGAAAGGGATTTAAGTGATGTTTATCTAAAATACTGAACTCTTAGAGTTGTGTCATTTGGGGGAAGGTACACACCTTCTTATTATCACATCCTGGGCGGGCTACTTATCTAGGAATGTGTGTCAATCAAACATGGCATGCCATACTTTCCAATAGCCACTTTTATTCCTTTCAAGGTCAGAGGTTCTTAACCTGGTGAAGCCAAATATCTCTTAGAATAATGTTTTATTTTCTGTTTTCATAATGAAAGCAAATACTACATTCCAGTTAGAAGTTAGTGAAAATAGAGTTGCATTTTTTTTTCCTATCTAAATCCACAAACTCCTTGAAATATATCCATGGACCAGTCCAAGATTAAGAACTCCTATTCTAGGTTCAATTGTTTCTAGATGCATACTTCAAGGTCATGGTTAAGTGATAGTTCGATGAGTTCAGTAAAAACATGGTAAAATCAAGAAAATTAGTAGAATTATTAGCTACTGTTTGATAAAATTTGGTATTCCAAGCACTTCCCACATCCAGTGCCATGTGGCCCAACAGTACTCCCAAGTTGGAGCCCATTTTCCCTTCCTTTCAGTCTCCTGATACATGAGAGAGAGAGAAAGACAACCAGGAAGACTATTTACTTGATAAAACTTCCTACTCTACACATGGGAAGCAGAAGAATATAACAGTCAACTACAAACAGGTATGGCAGTCCACTTTCACTCTCACAGGCTGAGGTAGTAAGTTGTCATAGAAAGTCACACTTCCTTCTCCAGATCTCATTTCCCACTATGGTCAATTCCTGCTCTCTGATGCTACTGCCCCTGCCAGCAAGAGGGTTCTCATCTGTGGCTGTCTAAAATCTCTGAGTCTGGGAACTATAAAACCTGGTGCTGATGGCTCATGGGAGAAGAGATTCTCCTCCCATTGCCACTATGTCTATGAGTTTCTGCCTCTCTCCTTCATCATCCAGTTCCATGTCCCCACAATTCAACTAGACATTGCTCTTGTTCTGACATTTCTATGAAAATAATTTCCCTTTCCCTTATGGATGCATGTGCCAGGCATTGTGCTAAGTTCCTGGAATATAAAGAAAGGCCAAAGACAGTTTCTCTCCTCAAGGAGATTACAATGGAATGGGAGAAGACAATATACAAAAGGAAAAGGAAAAGGAAAAGTAGGGGAGGGGGCATGATGGGGAAGTCCAAACAAGTGTAGTCTGGTGGGAAATGGAGATAGCTGACCTAAGTACCTTTCTTAAATAGATGTTCTGGGGGTGGGCTGGGCTAGCTCTCTGTCATCTCTAATTAGATGGATGGAGGCATCACAGGGGTAGAGGGTACTGATTGAAGTGTAAATTCCAGGGTTGAAAAGATCTTGGATGAAAAAGTCCAGAAGAGTGCTACATCAATTCTGAGGAGGTGAGGTCATTGCTGATTGGGGAATCAGGAAAAGTTTCATAAAATGGCATTTATATTTGACTTTCAAAAATTGTAGAAATTCAACAGGTAGAGAGGGAATAAAGATAGGGAATTTTAAGGGTGGGAAGGAAGGAAGGAAGGAAAAAAGAAAAAAAGAAGGAAAAAGAGGAGTAAGGGAGGAAGAAAGGAAGGAAAGAATGGAGGAAGGGAGAAAGGAAAGAAAAAAATTATTGAATATCTACTTTTGTGGGGAAACTAGGTAGTACAGTAGATAATGCTCTGGGCCTAAAGTTAGGAAGACCTGAGTTCAAATTTGGCCTCAGTCACTTCTTAGTTGTGTGACCCCAGGCAAGTCACCTAACCCTGTTTGTCTCAGTTTCCTCATCTGTAAAATGAACTGGAGAAGGAAAAGGCAAACCACTCCAGTATCTTTGCCAAGAAAATTCCAAATGGGGTCATGAAGAGTTGGACACAGCTGAAATGACTGAATGACAACTATGTGCTAGTTAATAATAATAATATTATTTTATATTATATATGTATATTATTTGATTCTCTTGATATCCTTTAGAATCAGGTGTTATTATTATACCTTTTTACACTTGAGGAAACTGAGGCAGACAAATTAAGTGATTTGCCCAGGGAAAAGTCACACAGCCAGTAAGTGTCTGAGGCTGGAGTTAATACTTACTAGCACTGTGACCTTGGGCAAGTCACTTAACCTCTGCTAAGTGAAAGTTCTGTTTAAGAAAAGAAAATTCTAACCAAGAACAGGCTTGAGATAAACTTTTATCTACTTTGAAATTTTTCTGAGGCCTGGTATTGTTTGAGATCATAACATCCTAAGTAAATTGTTACTTCTTTGTTTTTACCAATTGACTTATAATGAATATTTTGGAGCTTCAATGGATATGTGGTCTCAATGTGAAAATGAGATGCCAATAAATTAAATGTTGTCCCTTATCATATCAGGAGTGGGAGCTTCTGGGAAGTGGGATGAAAAGAAAGACACAAGTATCATGAAAAGTGGGTGCTTTGAAGAAGGACCCGGGAATGTTGGCACTCCAAAGAGAGGTGCACAGAGCTTGGTTGCACCTCAATAATGGTAAAGACACTGCTACACTTGATTAAGTATAATTGTAAGCAGTTGGAGCCTTGCTGGGTCACTAATCTGCTTAAGGGGTGATCTGCCTGGTTGGAACTTGCTGTTTACCTGAATTGCTTGCCTTGTGTTTCTTCTGAGACCTGGTGAATTTATCTCCTCTCTATTAACCCACTCCTACCTACCCCCCACCCCATTTCTTCCTGATGAATGGCCATGGCTTACCCATTCAGAATTTCCTGCTCTTTTAAGACCTTGTTTATTTGCTGTTAGTACTTTTATAATGGGTTTTGTCTCCAGTTAAAGAGATAAGCTAAATTTTATTGTGTTCTGAGTATGTGCTATAGAGGAGTGAAGTGGTTAGCAGAGTTTTTTCAGAGATCTATAGAGAGGCTATTCTCTGAGTAGGGGCTATGCCTCTAAGGAAAGGGATAGAATTCTTGCCTAGTCTGAGGGCTCTAAGGTTACCGAATTCCATGAATATTCAGCATAACAAGCTCCAAGAAAAAGCCTAGCAAATGTATAAAAGAGAGCCCATGTGAACAACTGTCTTGGACTTTAAAGGGAAAAAACCAACAAAAAACAGCTGAGCACCTACTTTTCGCCTTCTGGTGACACAAAATGGTGGGGGGGGGGGATTAATAAATAACAAAATAACAACCTTTGTTTAAGGTATAGAAATCACACATAGAAAGAGCATAGAGTAAATTGGCTAGTGCTAAACAGAGATTCAACTGCTCATATCATGTTGTTTTATTCAAGCCTCTCTGGACCAAAATTTTAAAGGAAAAGTAATCTTGTTTAAGTAATAACAATAGAAACTGATATAACACTCAGTTTGCAAAGCACATTATATATATTATCTCCTTTAAACCTTACAATCACCCTGTGAGGTAGGTGCTATTAGTAGTTCCATTTTCTTGGTGAGGAAACTGAGTCTCTGAAGGACTGATTTGTCCAGGGTCATAAAGGCACTAAGTAGCAGAATTAGAACTCAGTTCTCTCAGTCTAGCACTACCACTGCTCCAGTGAGGTAACACTTTTGATTCTAAGGGTCCCAAGGAGTTAATGAGCTTCATTATAGACAATTCTAATTATATGAAAGTTTTTCTTACATAAAGTTGAAATATGCCTTGTTGTAACTTCCAGCCATTATCCCTAGTTCTGAAGTTTGAGGTCAAGCAGAATGAACCAAATCTTTCTGACACAGTGCTATCACATGTTTTCTTCTTCCCACCATTATAACAGTATAGAATCTTAAAATCTCTAAGCTGGATGGAATAATACAGAGAATTTTAGCCCAAGTCACAAACAAAATGTGTTTTTATTGAGATGCAGAAAATATTTTTTTCTCTAGAGCAACATTCAACTTAATGTCACACTCCAGAAGAACTGTTGATCATCATTGCTATTTTAATAATGTATATTGATATCTTTTGGTTTTTATCACCTTCATTTCCTAAGGAATCCTTCTTTCCCCCTCACAAAAAAATCATCCCTCACAACAAAGAATTTCTTAAAAAGAAGAAAAAAACAGTACATCAAAACTAATCAATACACTAACTGAATTTGAGAGCATATTCAATGTTACACTCATAGTCTCCATTATCTGTGAAAAAAGGAGGTACATTATCTCCTTTTTTTTCTTTTGGGGTAAAAATAGTCATTATAATTATACAAGTGTTCCTTTTCCATTTAAAAAAAAAAATCTTGGGGCGGCTAGGTGGCGAAGTGAGTAGAGAGCCGGCCCTGAAGTCAGAAGGACCTGAGATCAGATCCGGCCTCAGACACTTAATGCACACACAAATAAAAATCTAGCCCTGTGGCCTTGGGCAAGTTACTTAACCCCAATTGCCCTCCAAATTGGAGGATGGCAATTGGAAAATGGCAATTCATTTCATTTATCTATCTATGTATCTATGTATCTATTTATTTATTTATTTATTTGCTTTTTGGAGGGGGGAAGGCAGGGCAATTGGGGATAAGTGACTTGCCCAAGGTCACAGGGCTAGTAAGTGTTAAGTGTCTGAGACCATATTTGAACTCAGGTCCTCCTGACTCCAGGGTCGGTGCTCTAATCACTGCTCTACGTAGCCTGCCCAGCTTTTCTGAGTTTTTAACATTCATTATATCTTATGTCACAGTAATATTCTATTAATTTCAGAATGCAATATCTATTTTCCAGTTCATATATATCTACTTTCCTCCCTCTCCCAATGCCCCTCATGCTATTCCTTGCTGAAAAAGTGCTGTTTCCACTATTTTACTATATATTGGACCTTTTTGTTTTTTAATTCACTGGGGGCATATTCAATTCAATAAATATTTATTAAGTACTTGTTATGTGTCCAGGCACTAAGGGCTGGAAATGCAAATAGGAAAAAAAAAAGATAAACCTTGCCCTCAAGGAGCTTGCAATCTAATGAGGAAACACCACACATGGACCACCAGATAAGCCTTTGGAGGAAAATGCAGAGTTACCTAAAAAGTTTTGAGTTCTTTATAAAGGAAGACTTTGGGATGACTTTATTGCCCCACTCTCCAGTCCTTTAATCGAAGCAGAGAGGCAACTGAGGGAGCTGGGAAAGTGCTGAGTATTAAAAATGGACTCAATTTGTATAGTGAAGAGATTTCAGCTGATCACCCTATCCTGGGGCAAGCAAGATGTTCCTGGAATCCAAACCAAACAGAGTGACTGCTGGAAAACGGGGAGGAGATTGATGTCTACCAGTGGAATATCTGGGTCAAAGGATATGGTCATTTTAGCCATATTTTTTATTTTTAGCACAATTCCAGTTGCTTTCCAGAGAAAAAGCCTACTGCAGTGTACTAATGTATTTGTCTTTCCACTGCCTCTAACACTTGACCATTCCCATCTATTTTTTTCACCTATGACAGTAAAAAGTGAAACCACACTGTTGTTTTGATTTATACTTCTCCCACTATTAGTGATTTTTCATATGGTTGGTAATAGTTTGCAATTTTTCTCTGGAGAAATGTTTCTTTGAATCCTTTGATCCTGTTGGAGGAATGACTTATTCATCATCATTATTATTGTTAACAAGCAATTTCTCTTATGCTCTTTAGATCACTGCTATAGAAAAATGGCATTCACTTTTCCTCAGCCTCTTCCCCCCTCCCCACCTTATACCCACCTTATAGTATCTATGAAGGGCATGATTTCCAAAAACAAATTTCATAACAGTTATATTCAATTAATACTTTTTGTGCATCTCAAAGGTTTTTGGAGTATAACAACTCTGCTTTGTAAGTACTCTACTCCTAAATACCAATAAAATTTTAAAATAGAAGCTAAGTCATGCTTTTGTTCAAGCATAACCAAAATGATAATCAGTCTTTCCCAGAACACAATGCCTTTCCACAGGAAAGAATGACCTTTGAATATTGTATGATTTTATTTTAGAGTACCAGACGTTGTAGATTACCGGATGGATAGTTTTCTTCCAAGAAGTCCTGTTAGCAGAACTTTAAATCTAAATCAAGTTATTAGATAAAGCCTACTTTTATGACTCTTAAGCATACAAACAAGTGTGAAAGTGATTCCTACACAGTTCTTGCCATTCACAAAACCTAAAAAATAAATATCAACTTACAAAATAACCTACTTTGGGACACTAATTCTAAAGCTAGAAGAGATTTCAGAGTTCATATACATAGTCCAACCATCCCAGTTCCCATGTAGACAGAGGAAGAAACTGAATTTCAGGAAAATTAAGTGACTTGTCCAAGTCCTCTGACCCCAAATAATATATGTTAAGAAAAAATATCTAAAAGAAATCAAAATTTCTTTACCTTACGTTATGGCTGTGTGCTCAGTGTTTGCTAAAACCATAAATAGAGATTTAAAAAATGAGTTAAGTTCATACAATAATCACAAGCTATAGGCAGTCCTAGTATGAACTGGAGTGTGTAATTATGATAAGGTGTTCCCATCTCCAGAAGCCTGTTTGTAGCTGTGTCTGTATCCTACTGGTATCTATATACACACAGAGAAGGCAGTCAGTTAGCAGTATATTTCCTGACATCCAGAAGTTTGGCACGATGTCATCAAACTATCCAGATATTTGAATGAGATCTTTGATTTTCAATTTTTTTTGGTGGTGTTTAAATATAGCTTGTTAGAATTTAAGGAGCTTTGGCAAAAGTTCACCTAGACAAGGACTTTTAACCTGGAGTTCAAGAACTGGTTATGAACTGTGCTCCAGGAATTTGGCTAGGAAAAATTACATCTTTATTTTTGCTAATATCTAAGTGAAATTTAAAATTTCCTTCAAGTTTAATTAAAAGGTAATATTCTGAGGAGTTCATAGGTTTTAGCAGATTGCCAAAGGGTTACATGAAACAGAAATGTTTAAGAATCCTTGACCTAGAGCTGAAATTTCTCTTAGGCTCAATCGAGAGTGGGTTGGGCTTTCCATCATGGTAAGGTTCTAAAATTGAACATTGGGTTTCCACTGTACTAAAGAAAAAAATCTTTTCTTCCTTCTGGAAAGAAAAGTATTTGCCTGGTAGAATCAGTCTTGGGCTGTCACAATCATCTGCTACCATGGCTAAATGTTGTTTGGAATACTCTGGCCTTAATGCCCCTATCTCCTGTGGAATTGCTCAGACTGGTAGTAGATTAGAGCAGAAAGAGGTGCCAGTATTATCTGTGTGAGTGTTCCAGGGGTCACACTACACTAACAAGCCCGCCCCAGTCAGGGATGACAGAATCCAGCTGCTGGCTTTCAGGACCTTCGATAGAGTCAGAAGGTTCCACTTAATGGAGGGGATATGTCTCCAGAGATTAGGTATTCTAACTAGTTTCTTTCCACCTCTGGAAAAGTGGCTAGCTCATCATTATTGTCCTCATTTTTAGGAAGGACCTACATGTGAAAGCATTTACCTGTTTAACCCCATGAACCTAAAGGCAACTTGTAATACCATTTAAAATACCAAAAATCGGGCTTTGACTTCACTGACTCTTGAGTAGTAGTGCACTAATGAGCTATTTAACAATAAGATAAACATTTAGTTTTTAAAATATCCATACATTCTCCAATATTAAAAAAGGAGTGATTTACATTTTTACATGTTAATTATTATTATATTTTTCATCCTGAGGGTGGTCATAATTGAAATATTTAAAAACTAGTACAGATTTTATAGGTTAATGCAGCATCCTGAAGCAAGATAAACTTCACTTTCTTCTACAATAAAATGAAACATTTTTATTTTGTGAAAATAATTTGATAGTTAGGTAAAAATAAAATTCTTGTCCCCAGTGTTTTGGTCCAGTCTATCTGAAATAGCCTGATTCAGATGAAATTAACCTCAAGGTTTTAAGCAACATGACTCTCTTTGGTTTAACTGAGTTTCTGGAATCATAAAGTCCAAAGACAAGGAAATAGGAATTATTATTTAGCCAGCAGAGGGAGATAGAGCTATCTGATGACTGTAGCACATCACACAAGAACATAGCATCCTTTACAAATGAAGAGAAGTTAGTACTCAACATTAGGAGTACGAATGTTTTCACTCAATATGGTGGATAGAATGCACAAAAGCATTCCCCCCAATACGATGGATAGAGCGGAAAAAAATCAATCTCCCAAAATGGTTGACAGAATGCAAAAAATTATTCAGAGTCTTTCAAAGAATGAGGCACAATAAAGTTACTGATCTTTTAAAACAGGCACAGATTAATGACTGTTTCTAAAAAAGTTCAAATAGTATGCTTGTTTTATTCAGGCACCATATTTTGAACCACCACTATGACTTTATATTACATAGTATTTTAAATTCTGAAGCACATTTGCCTCTATCATCTAATTTAAAATTAGCCTTACTATGCCCCCATATAAGGAAGTGACTCTTTAAACCCAAGGATTTGTTGTATATAGCAAATGGAACTTCATTGAATACATTTATCTTGGTAACTACTATAAAAGTTAATGAACCTAAGGCTGACCTTTAAACATTTATGAACCAAACAAAAATAATTCTGAAAGAATATTTAAATAAGAAACCAAATTTCTAAGAAATCAAAAGCATTTTTGGATTATTACATGCTAAATTAGTATGAGCAATGATTACAAGGGCTACCATTATCCTCAAGACTACCTAGGATTTTTCAGATAAACAGGCAAATTTGTGAATGCCTGGGATCATCTGTTAAACCAGTGGGGGAGATAAGATTTTATTTTAGCTGCTTCTCTATAGTGGCACATGGAAACTTTGAGCTCCTTGAGGGATTAGGACCATGTGTCCTATTTCTTTTAAAGCATCTAGTCTTATTTCACAGTGAATATTTAGAGACTTTTTCCCATTGTCTTTATGGTGATTTGTTGACCTAAGAAACTGCTAATCCAACATGGTCCTTGTCTGTTTTCTTGCCTAATAAGAATGTTTTATAAACTGCTACCAATGATAGTGACTCTATTAAAGATGCTGATTTGATTTTGTATGATGATCTATATACATATGATTTTATTGTGTATTGAGGGGAAAAGAATAGGGATACAAAAAGTTGGGCAGAAGCTTGAGCCCAAATTTCTTGGGCAACTAATTTTTATTTTATTTTTGAAGTCAAAACAGTGCTGTTTTCCTAACTTGGCTCAAAAGTACAAGCCAAGTTAGGAAAAAGGGCTATTGTCATTTGCTGAATCTAGCATAGTGGGGAATCTGGGCTATTGCCCTGATCACTCCCAACACAGGAATTTTTTTATTTGAGGCTTGGTTTTTGTCCTGAGTTGATCACTCTTATAAATTACATACAAAAAGCCTATTTATGGGGCCATCTATCATTAACATGTAGAGAAATTCTTGTTCTTTTTTTCTTTCTAATTTAAGAAAGAAAGCTGGGGTAATTAGACTTGACTATGTGGAATTTCCCATGCATTTTATCAAAATTTAAATAAAGAAGACATTTTTTACTTAATTTCTACAGGCTTTTATAATCAAGTTTCCTTGTATTTTATTCTTTTATTGGGAAACTAACCCAACAGAAATATTAAACTGGAGAAAAGTCATATTTAATTAGTAATGATGATAATTTGCCTATCACAATTTTTCTTAAGCAAAATACTAAGATTTTTTAGTAGTGAAATTAAAGTCCTTAAATTTCAAAATAAATTCCATCCAAAGACTAATGCCATCATTTCATATTCTGCAGTTCCTTGTGTTCCTTTTCTCCATATCCCATATGCCTATTTTTTCCTTCTTCCATCCTGGGACATCATTTCCATTCCCTTCTCTTATCCTCCACCTTGTAATTTCCTTCTGTATCATCTATAAACTATAATATGGAAAGGAAAAGGGCCATACAAAGTAAATGATACTGAGGGATAGGGTAGAACTATTTCCTAAGTAGAAGTTATGAATACATATTTGAAAAGAAGGACTTATTTTTAATGGTTTTTCACACTTTTTGAAATGCCAAAAATCATTATCACTTAACATTTATTGGGCTCTCAGGGAAGCGACCTACTATGTCAAGTCAACAAGCATGTATTAAGTGCTTAATATGTCCTAAGCATTGTGCTAAGTGTAGAAAAGCGTAAAAAGACAGTCCTTGCCCTAACACAGCTTACCTTATCATGGAGGAAGAGAACACACAAAAGGGAGCTAAAAATGGGGCTGGTAGGGTGGGAAAGTGGTGGGAGGCAGGGTTTAGGGAATGAGAGAGAAAGTCCTGTGGAGATGCCTCAGCAATGCATCCTGGAGAGGAATGAAGATGTAGTTGACCTGGGACTCCATCTTAAAATGGAGGTTCTGTGAAGAACCAGTCAATTAGACAGAGAAGCCATGGGGCAGAGGGTACTTCCAATGTGAGAAGTAGTTCGGGGGTGGAGTCAACTTTGAAGGGTATAGCATAAAAGTGTCCACAATCTTCCCCCTCCACATACCCATAACACTCCAGAGTATAGCCATAACCAGATTAAAATGTAAGTCCCATCTGATTTTAAAGTACTGGATTTTATATATATATATATATATATATACACATATACACATATATATACATTATATACACATACATACATACATATATATATATATATACACACACACACACACACACACACACACACAAACATGTAGTTTTCTAAGTCACTGTGTGGCCTACAGGGATCCTTATTATATGGTGCAATGGCTCTCATTTCTACTCTGAGTTTGACACTGATGGCTTAGCAGTTCTGATGGCATAGTAGAGAAAAATTTGAAGAGATGAGTCAGGAATGCAGCCTAGAGAAGGATGTCATGTCCTTTATATCTAGTAAATTGCTATTTTGGCAATCTAATTCAATTTCTAATAAATATGAGTATGCACATACATAGGTGCATGCATATAGCATATATATTTGATATTCACATATATGTACATATCTATCTATATGTATATCTATTATTTACCTGTATTTTTACATCAGGCATTTCTGGTTAATTGTACCACTCCATCTATATCACTGAACCTTTCCTTGCTGAAAAGGACATTTAAGTGTAGCCAACAAATACAGCAGCTATGTCTGATAGGGTATGCCTCATTACACATTCATTACTCTCATGTCTCCACTGAGGAGAGCAAAGTATATTTCTTGTTATTCATGATGGATATTGTACATAATAGTTTATCAGAATTCAGCTGCTTTTAAGTGCTATCCACATTATTGGAATTCTTGGATGCATTTTGCTTTCTTTACATCACTTTGTGTGTCTCTCCACTTCTTTGAATTTCACATATGTGTTGTTTTCTAATGGCACTATCTTCCATTACATTTGTACCCCATATTTATTTCAGCCACTCATTAATATATGATCATTTTGTTTTTAGTTCTTTTGCTACTGCGGTGAGTGCTGCTATGGACATTTTGGCTAAAACATTTGAAAATTATAACCCAATTTGAAAATATTTTGCC
This sequence comes from Gymnobelideus leadbeateri, assembly GCA_011680675.1. Lineage (NCBI taxonomy): Eukaryota > Metazoa > Chordata > Mammalia > Diprotodontia > Petauridae > Gymnobelideus > Gymnobelideus leadbeateri. Next base: position 166,558 of record WOXC01008816.1, read on the forward strand.
CACTGGCTAGAAAGAATGCATAATTTAAAAAAATTATTATTCAGCTCTAATGTCCTTTGCCTTTTTCTCACTTCATTGAAGATGAACGATAACCTGAAAGATAGAATACACACAATGCCCCTAAGGTGTGACATCTGCTTTAAACATCTCATTTAGATTCCTACATCACTGTAAAGTTTAGAGAAATGGGTTCCTTTATCCTTTACAGATTGAGGAAACTGAAGAGCAAAGGAATCAAATAATTTTTTCCAAGTTTACTAACAGCTTAGTACTAGAAATAAATTTTTTTACTCTTTGCAATGCACTGATTTTTTTTAAATACCAAGTTTTGTTTTTCTATTATAGTACTTCTCTCTTTTCTATCCATTTTCACTCAAATTTTCTCTTTCTCTATATTTGGTAATGTTGAATGCATAAATCAATCTATGATCTCATCCACATGGTCATTCCCAACACGGGTTATGGACTGTAATACTTTCCTTGCCATTGTGCAAGTCTAATAATTCTTCCACAGAGAACTTACCCAATGTGCTGGAAGTCTACTACTAGGTTTTAAATATTATAAAGGTAAATTTTGATACCTGGGCTATTCTTCCATTATGACATTCTGACTCCCTGATTATTCCTCTACTCAATAAACTCTAGTACCTCCCTATTGCCTCTTGAAAAAAACAAACTGCATTATTTAGCTTTTAATGTCCTATAAAACAATCTGGTCACACCATAATCATTCCAATCTCATTTACATGACTTCGTTTTCCTCACTCTACAATCCAGACAAAATGGCATTTTCTCTATGCCTCACACATGGCACTACATTCATCTTCTGTCTCTATGTCTTTGCAAGGGCTGTCCTCCATTCATAGAAAACACTTCCTTCTTATAGCGGTCTCACAGACTAGTTTCCTTCAAAGTTTAGCTCAATTGCTAGCTTTTATATGAAGTGCTTCCTCATTCTTCTAACTGCTATTGAACTCCGTTCCTCCCCCCACCCCGTTACTTTGTATTTATTTGTGTTTTTTCTCTTTATCATTAATCTGATATGTGATTCCAGAAACAGTATAGTATGGTGGCTAGAGAGCTGACTTTAAAGCTAGTCTGAGCCCTGCTTCAAGTCCTGACTCAGACATTTTCTGGGAACCTGCCACTGCTTGAGGTGACTCTCTGGAGCCATAAGTTTCAAAGGACCTGCTTTGACAGAGGGAGTGTTCATGATGCATCTTTTTGTATTACAGAACTCACAATTCTATACTTATCCTCATCCCTGTGTACTTGGGATTTCTACTGGAATGATGTAAGCTCTTCAAGGGTAGGGGCTATTTCATTCCTTGTACTTGTATCCCTAGTGCCTAGCACAATTCCCATAGGAGATGCTAAATAAATACTTACAGACTATTCACCTGGTAAATGAACAGTCTACCTCCTTTTCTGATTGCACATTTCCCGAAGGATATCTTCCATCACACATCTAATTCATCAGTCATTGTTAGTAATGCACTACAGCCTACTGACATTCATCCCCTCTCTTTTGCTCTTTGGTCAATGTGGATTCCTCAGAGATTATGGTATCTCATGATGTACAGACAAATAGCACCACCAGAAGAACATTGTTACTAAAACATGGAGGTTTGTGTCAGAGAACAGTTTGGGATCTTAAAGAGGGTAGCACAATTTCCCAAATGGAGTTCACCTACTCTTCTTGCTCCTGTTCAATTCTGAGCTCAAGTTATCCAACTGTGTCCAAGACACGAGTTGGTGTGTTATCATAATAGGAAGAGCACTGAGCCTGGAGTCAGGATGAGTTTTCTATGAATTCTGCCTCAGGTAACTACTAGCTGAAAGTCCCCGGGCAGCTCATTTAACATCTCTGGTTCTTAGTGCCCTTCTCTATAACAGAGACGATTAATTTCTAGCCAATAATCATAACTACTTTTATTATCTTTTACTAAGCTCCAAAAGTGTGTTAACGTAAGATAGGTATAATATCCAACAAATTTGTTCTACAATTTGAATTTCTACAGAAAGTTGACAGAAGTTATAATGTCTAGGACTATCATATTATAGTAGTCATTTCGTGAATATTTGATAATTGATTGAAGTTCTGTATCCTCAGGGATTAATATGGGACAGTAGAAACAGCACTGGATTTGGAGTCAAAGGATGTGGGTTTGACTTTGAGCAAGTCACTTGTCCTCTCTGGGTTTCTCAGTTTTGTCACCTGTAAAAAAATGAAGGTGTTGAATTAAATGGTCCCTATTGCCCCTTCCAACTCTAAATTTAAAAATAAACTGGCTGTCTCATAAGGAACAGACCAATGGAGTCATTTTTGTTGCCTGTTGCCAAAGAGTGACTCAAACAGTTGGTATTTCAAGATTAAGCAGGAAGCAAAGGAGGAAACCCAAACTAGAAAGGTGACAGCCCATTTTATATAGTACAAGAATACCGTGATGGTTCAGAATTGTTTAATAGCTCTCTGTCTTGACTCCCTACTTAAGGACAAACTCCTTGGGGCAGAGACTACTTTTATCCATCATACTGACCTAATTCCTGTTGAAGAAATACAAACTGAATGATTATAGAAGACATGAGTGATGTGTGTGTGTGTGTGTGTGTTTTGTACAATTTTATTGAAACTTTTCACTTTACTATTGCAGATATTAGAGATTATTCTTGGTCAAACATGGATTAGGTGACCTCTGAGATCCTCTCAATTATGTCATCTTAGGGAAAGAACTGTGTTATTAATTCAACAAATATTAAGGAACACTGACAATATGAAGTATGCCAGGAGCTGGAGAAATGTAAAAACAGATGATATGATTCCTGCCTTCAAGAAGCTTATATCAAACCTTCCCTGAACTCTTTAGGTAGAATTGAAACCTTCCTAAACCGATTTCCTGGCACTTAAACTATGCACTTCACAGGACCATAGATTTAGAGCTAGAAGGGAACACAGAAGTCGCCTAGTCTATCCCCCTCATTTTACAAATAAGGACCCTGAGGACAAAAAATGAAGTCACTACTTTGTTCAGTCATACAAATAAAAGAGTAATAGACTGAATTTAAATCTGGGCCAAATTCCAGTCTGGTGCTTTTCTAACTGTACTATCTGCCTTTTGCCTTCACATTTCATTTCATTTCATTCATTTGTTTGTTTGTATGTTTATTTATCTATTTATTTATCTACCTATCTATTCATTCATCTATCTATCTATCTATCTATCTATCTATCTATCTATTTATCTATCTATCTATTTATTTGCTTTTTGGAGGGGGGAAGGCAGGGCAATTGGGGATAAGTGACTTGCCCAAGGTCACAGGGCTAGTAAGTGTTAAGTGTCTGAGGGCGAATTTGAACTCAGGTCCTCCTGACTCTAGGGCCGGTGCTCGATTCACTGCACCACCTAGCCACCTCTATGTCATCACATTATCTACTAATTTATACTACACTTATCTGTGCACAAAAGTAAACACCACTCCTGAAGGAGTTGTCATTTGAGTGGGGCTTTGGGAAATGATTATAGTGTCAACAGGCCTAGATGTGGGGAGGAAGGTATCTTATGGATAAGGAGAAGGCTAAACAAAGGTAATTGGATGAGAGAGCACAGGATTTTTAAGGGGATAAAATGAACTGTCCAATTTGGCTGGGACACAGAGTCTAAGGACAAAGTAGTTTGAGATAAGATTAGAATGGCAGATTAGAGCCAAATTGTAGAGGATCTTGAATGGCTAATTGAGGAAGAACACAAGTTTTATTCAATAGAAATTGAATAATAAGCAATTGAATTAAATAACCACAATAGTGTTATTGTCAGGATAATAGCATAACTAAATCTTTGAATTAGGACCAATTAATATTCTTCTGTTACTACTACTACTACTACTACTACTACTACTACTACTACTACTACTACTACTACTACTACATAATGTCCTTTTTTCTCAGACATATTACATTTAAGAAGACATAATGATAATACCTAAGATTTATATAATGTGCTTTATAAATATTATCTCATTTTATCCTCATAACCCTGGAAGGGAAGTGTTATTATTCTCTCTATTTTACAGATAAGGAAACTGAGTGAGATCTGCCCTGAGTGACACAGCAATTAAGTGTCTAAGGCTGGATTTGAATTCAGGTCTTCCTGACTCTAGGTCTAGTCCTCTATCCACTGTACTACTTAGCTGTCTCACAAAAGACAGAATTGATACATCTCAAGTACCATTTATGATAAAGTCAGTTCTGCCGTATCCTTTGTCAATTTGTTGCTACATTTTCCAGAAGCAGTTATTAGAAACTAAATACTCCTTACTACAGCCTTGCAACACCCAATACACTTTGTATGTTATTCTTAATGTCCAGTTTTCCACTGGCACCTCTTGTTGCAAGGTATCTTTTCCAGGATGTAATCCCTATTGTGTTGCTAGTATTTTTTTCCATGTCTTGTTCCAGGGGGGATTTTTAATTGTGCAGAAGGACTGGAATCAAATTATTTTTCAGAATCAGAGGTCATGCACATTAGAAATATGGTATGACTTAAACCTGAATTCTTTTAGTATACACCACAGTCTGAAAGTTTTCTTTAGCAAGAACTTACTTTCTGCTTTTGACAGCAGTGCCAAGATTTCCCTCTATTCCTGGCCCCTTCATCTGCTACCTATCAGGAGTAAGGGTGGAGGGAAAGGAGTGGATAAATACATGAAGGAAACAAATCTATTATTTTTCATAAGGATTTCTAGTCCAAACTCTCTTTTTCCATACTCCAGTCCAGCTAGTTTAACTTGGAGACATTGTCAAAGGCATTTTGTAACTGTCTAAAGCCATTAAAGCTGTGAAATATCACTATTTTTCCTATAATCTACTAAATGTGCAAGAGATGCATCAGACATATGTTTTCATAGAGAGCTTCCTGCCTAACTTTATTAGAAACTGTACAATTAGATGTCATATTAGGTGAAGTAAAATATTCTAAACAATTATAAAGCCTTATACTTGGCAGGAAAAGATCATTGTTTGGGATGAAGATAAGATTGGGTACAATCTGAGTTAGAGACAAATGGATTTTTGGAAATGATATCAATAAGACGTAGAAGCTGGGATTCTAAAGTAAAGCCAGGGCTACAGAGAGGGACAGATACTTAGAGGGAGGGGGAAAAAGTGACCACATTATTACTCATGATATCCAGCCATTTATTCTCTTCTGGATACACACACACACACACACACACACACACACACACACACACACACATTTATCTATTCATTCATTCATTCATTTATCTATTTATTTATTCATTCATTTATTTATCTATTTATTTATTCTTTTTATCTGGCACATAAAAAGTACTTAAAAGTGCTTTTCATTCATTAATTCATTTTTACTTTTCTTTCTTTTTCCTTCCTTTTCCTTACTGTTGTACCTACTCTGTCCATTATATAACCAACTATTCTTATGCCCTCAAGATCCTTCTGTCCTAAAGACATGTCTGGGAGTAAATTTGAAAGAGCTCTGAAGTCTGACATATCCAGTGAAGGTTTCCTTTTTAATCCAGTCTCTGTAACATAGTAGGTACTTAATTAATGCTTGTTAATGAATTTTTTAGTATTAGCATCAGAGAAGATGCTAAGTGTCTCGTTGGCATGTGGTGAAGAGTGCCTTGCTAATGTTTCCATAAGACTTCGTCAGTCACTTGTTCACTCAAAGATGCCAGGGACCAAACCTTGGAATTGATTGATATAGAGAAATATCAAAGAAAAAGGAGAGATAAAGTCCTCAACCTCATAGTCTAATGACAACAAGGTAAACTCATGAAAAAGGCATGAAGAAAACATACCAAAGCACCCCTATAAACACACTGCAAAAAGAAAAGCCACATCTGTATAGGATTACATAGTAAGTTCTCAAATGTTGGAATGAATGAAGTGACTGCATCTGGTTAGGACTAGTCAGGGAAGAAGGCTTTGAATTTTGCCAGTGAAGGGAGCCCTTGAAGAGTGATCTCCAAAAGGATGTGACCATATGTATAAAGTAGTTAAGATGGTACACAACTGTGATCAGAATGAATAATAATTCATTCTTATATAGATTTATAATTTCCTAAGTGTTTTCTTCACAACTCATTATGAACTAAATAGCATAAGTATTATTGCTTCTATTCTACAGATAAGAAATCTAAGACTCTAAGGGAAGTTAAATGACTTGCTCAAGGCCACACAAGTAATAACTGGCAAAATTGGAACTTGAACCCCAGTCCTTTGACTCTTGGTCATCTTCATTTCACTACTCTATGTTGTCCCTCAAATTTAATTATCTCAAACTTGGCTTATAATTTACATGGGCTAAAATAGGCAGAGTGGTCTACACTTGGTCAATTTTCAAGGTAAAATTTCATTTTTTTTGCCCTTTGCATTGGCATGTCTGGATTCCCCACACTCCCCCTCCCCCGTTTCTCTATTCCTTCCCTTCTATAATTTGGCCCAGATTGCCTACATCAGATGTGTGTAGCAGATGTGGAGAGGAGACACAAAGCCCAGATAAGGCAGAAGGTAATAAGAATTGTTTGCCAGGCTACCCTTTGGAGGAGCTGCTCTAGGAGGACCACCAAGTCATAAATCCTCTGGACAATACTCCAGAGCACACACAGGTAACACCATCTGCTATAATGAAAAGGTCTCAAAAGACAGTTAGCAGGATTTGTGGAAATCCTTGAAGTAAAAATCAGTGAAAATAACCCTTCTCAATACTGATTTTTGGCCAAGGAATTAAAACATCTCAGTCTTTACAGCTGAAACATCTCAGTCTTTACAGCAAAATAGAAGGCTTTTGGACTCAGAAGTAATCTGATAGATTTTTGTGATTCTTTGTGTAATCTTTACGAATGCCACTTCTCTAAAAAACTGGAGAAAGTCTATTAGACTTCCTTGAGCCTTCCTATATGAAGTATTTATATTTCAAAGTCACAGAAAGAGAGGGAAGAGAAGGGAAGGGAAAAAAAGCATTTATATAGTGCCTACCATATGGCACTCTCCTATTATCCTCACAACAACCCTCACAACAATAGGTAGGTACTATTATTATCATCATCTTACAGTTAAGGAAATTGAGGCAAATAGAGATTAAATGACTTGACCAAGGTCATACAGTTAGTAAGTATCTGCAGCTAAATTTGAATTCAAGTCTTCCTGACTCTGGCCTGGTGCTCTATCCATTGTACCACCTAGCTGCCTCAATAAGATGAAATCTCATTATTTCTCAGAATTTCTTGTAGAGAAGAAAAAAAGAGAGAAAAGTATTATTCTTTTAATAATAATTTAAATTATTGGTATTAATCTTATAGCAAATGGAAGAATGCTCCCTTAGATTGCAGCAACACAGGAACTCTGGGACCCTAAGTTATGGTTACAAAGTCAATATCAATGAGTCCATATTCTCTGAACTTCCCTGTGGAAAAAAAAAAGTGAATTCATGGAATTTACTAGAATTCAAGGATGTTTCACATGTACTAACAGAAGAGTCTTCCTTCACAGGGAAGATATTTGAGAGCAAAAGGAGAACAGTGGGGCTTGTAATAGATGGAGTGGGCATAACAGTAAAGGAAGGCAAAGAGAAAAGGAAAGACAGAATGGATAAATGAATGAGTGGGGAAAGGGAATATAGACAGATAGACATATGCATAGTGCTCTACACATAGTAGGTGCTATGTGTAACATATTGTCAAACTGTTAGGCAGTTTACAAATATTCTCATTTGATGAATGATGAATGAATGAAGCTAAAAAGGAGTTCTTTGTTCTTTAGAAAGAAGTGTTCCAGTTTTGCTGAAATATCGATCAATTATACTCCTCAAGCAAGAATATCAAATAATATCGCATCAGCACTTCATTATACTGTTAATAAAAATAGTGTAGACTGTAAGCTCCTTGAGGGTAGGGATTGATTCCTATTTATCTTTGTCTCTTTTTGTATTCTCAGTTTTGAGCACAGTGCTTGGCATATAACAGTTGCTTAACAAATGCTTGCTGAATTGAATATAAGCAGAGCAGGCTGATTTAATCAGGGAGACCATGCAAAGACACAGGGCTGATTTATTTCTCTTTTTAAGACTTAAAACATGGTACACAAGATGGGGAGGGCAAGAGGGGCCAGGAGGAGAAAGGTGATCATTTTGAGTCAGCTCACCCAAACTCATCAAGTCTGGGTTTAGAAAATGTAGCATTTCTTTGATTTTTAATTGTTCCTGCATTACTTGTGAGACATGGCCACATGAGCAGAGTTTATGCTATTATGTTGTCAGGCTTCTGATAATGGGGAGGACTGTTTGTTTAGACTGTGCAGCTCTTCACTTTAATTCACCCTGGCTCCAGTGTGACATGTTAAAACTGCTATCAATGGAAAATCCAAATTTCCCAGCAAGACTTAAAACAACAGCAACCCCTGTGAACCGAAATTATCTCCTGTTGAGGCTAATTACCTTAGTACACTTAAGAAAGCAATGTTATAGGAAATCAGCTTCCTCACAGCCCCTCCAGTTCTGTGAAAAGCCTGAGGTTGATATGAATGTGGGTGATGGCTGTTTGCTTTTATTACATCTTTTTTTCATTATTAGTGTAGGTGTGAAGAGAAAGACATGAAGCGGAAATGACATGTTATGGTGGTTTTAATAAACTAACAAATTAGGGGGAAAATCTATGATACTAATAATGGTCATAAGCATATAGAATAATGGCTATATTTCCATAGTGCTTTAATTGAACCATTTCATGTTTTATAAAAAACAAACACTGGAAGGATTAGCATTCAAGTAAAAGAAATAGAACCAGTGAAACGTTCAATTATTTTGCAAGCAAATGTGGATTATTTCGAAAATAGAGACAAATAATTTCCCTCTGCTTATCTTTTTTTTTTCCCTGCTGGCCTACTACCAGAAAAAAACTATTTTCTTGTTAGCTAGAGAAATTCTGCTCTTCTTTATTCATCCCAACAATGAAATACTCTTTAATTTAATTTATTTTTTAAAATGATACACCAGAAAATATTGCCCTAAACTTATTAGAACACTCTATATAAGACAAATGTGCAGATTGACTTCTGTTCTCAGATCAATGAGACAAAGTTAGTAAGAAATTAATAAAGTCTTATTCTCATTCATTAAAAGGCTATTTGAATGGTATGTGAAGATACTGATGGGCCATGCCTGAGCCCACTGAGAGGAACTATTCTATCTATATATTTGTTTTTGTTGTAGTTATTGTTGGGTCATTTTCAGTCATGTCTGACTCTTTTTGACCCCATTTGGGATTTTCTTGAAAAAGATACTGGAGTGGTTTGCCATTTCCTCCTCCAGTTCATCTTACAGGTATGGCAAAGAGGATTAAGTGATTTGCCCAGGGTCACACAACTAATAAGTGTCTGAAGCTGGATTTGAACTCGGGAAGATGAATCTTCCTGACTCCAGATTCAAGATTCTATCTGCTGTGCTACCTAGCTGCCCTTTTATATTAGATATTTTAAAATGTGAATTAACTTTTTCATTCCACTCATATTTAGAAGTCTAGGATCTTTAAGTCTTTAGCAATGCAGATATTACCTAATTTAATTTCTAAATGTGCTCATACACCTTAATTGACTAACCTAATCAGGGGACCTTGGGTTGAATCACTTGCCTTGACTTGTTTACCAATATAAAAATAAAAGTTTAGACTAGATAATCGTTAAGGTGCTGTATTTCTCAATCTATCAATGTGTACAAGGTACTCTGAGATTGTTAGATCCCTTTTTTGTAAAATGGGGAAAATAATGTTTACATATAGCAGGGATTTAGGGTGACCTGATAGGTAGTTTAGATTAAATGATCACCCCCACCTCAAACTGGGACCGTTTCCTTAGTCATTATCATTGAGTTCTAAGGCTATCAAGTGGTCCAGGGGATAGAGTGCTGGGTTTAGAATTAGGAAGACTCTCCCTAAGTCCAAATCTGGTATCAGACACTTAATCGATGTGTGACCAACCCTGTTTACCTCAGTTCCTCATCTGTAAAATGAGCTGGAGAAAGAAATGGTGAACCATCCCCGCTCTTTGCCAAGAAAACTCCAAATGGGATCATGAAGAGCTAGACACAACTAAAAAATGACCAAACAGCAAAAATTAAACAATTAGCTCTTTATGTAGAATTTCTGAGTCAAAGTCCTCACAGTAATGTTATATAAACAAGTCAGATGACAGTCTCATTACTAAGAATGCCTGCCATTGAATCTCATTGTACTTCACTACCTTGGTCTGTTATTTGATGTCTGAAACCCCGAATTCAAATCCTAACTGTAGCACTTTCAACCTGTATAATCACAGGTAAATCACTAAATCTCTTAGGGTCTCAGTTTTCTTATCTAGAAAATGAGTGGATTTGATCTAGTGATATTTAAGGTCTTTGAAAGTACCAGAACTCTATGATTCTAAGCACTTCTTATTAGCAAAGTATCAACATAGCTACATTGGTCAATCTCTCCAGAGGCTCAGTGAAAATGGAAAACAGAAGTATTTAAAGAGAAGATATACTTGAAAACTATTACTAATGCATCCCTTAGTCTTATCTTCTCCAAGATGAAGAATTTTAATTCCATTAATCTTTCCATGGTTAATTATGGATTCATGGTCTCACCCATGTGAGATGGTAGAAGAAGACCACTTCCTCTACTAGTAGAGGCTATAAACCCTCCATGATTTTTCATCCCATGTGATTCTAATCCATGTCTTTCTATAGCTTCTTCAAAGATAATTCAAAGATAATGCAATAACACCCTTTCTTTGGTTCATTTAACATTTCATGGAGACCAGCATATCATACATTCCGTCTATCTCTCTTAGTATGACTGCTCTACCTACTTTTCTAGTCATACATATGCTTGATTCTGTCTTTCATGCCACTTATCAAAAGGAAGTCTTTGCTGGTGGTACAATGAAAGCTTCTTTTATTCACCAAATATCTTCCAAGCAACTTTCTTCTGGGGTACAAGCAGTTTTAATTCTTCTGAGATATTCTGTGATTTGCAGCAATAATTTTTTCTTGGAAGAAAATGGTGTTATAAATATGAGCTTTTGTAGCAGCATGAAGTTTAGGATCACTGAAAGTGTTGCAGGATTTCTTCAGTGTAAAATTAAAAAAAAACCTGATTTCCTATTTAATTCTAGGCCCAGCTCTTTGTCAATTCCTATACAAAGCATGTGCATTGATGATGGTCTAACTCACTGAGCTGACCAGTCAACTACATCTTAAGCTCTTTACATATTATGTCTAATTTTTTTTTTGTGTGTGTTCCATCCCCCATCTCCAGGATGAGTGGAGGAGCCTTTAATATAAGAACTAAACCAAATTTAAACTGTAAGGATGTCCATGTTTCATCTGACTTGGGGCAATAGCTCAGGTGTGGCTTCCAAGGAAAGCAGGGGCTTTCCTATGACTCCCATTCATCCTCATCTTCCTCTCCAGGTGGTTGTTGCAGCATTGGTAGGGGTGGAATTGAGTCTGACGTTCGGGCAAAGGCTCCCCCAGAGCCTTCCCCCGTGCTTGCCCCAGGTCCTTTCCCTGAGGTGCCTTTGCGCCTCATGACTAGTTTGTTGAAGAGATCTGACATTGTCACCACCTTGGCTTGTGGCTCTCACTTGTTTCTGTTCCTTCTGCTTCTTTCTCTCCAGCTTTCGCTCCTTCACACTCCGTAGCTTGGCCTTGCCAATACCTCCAGCCTGGCGGATTGACTCTAGCAGGGTTGCCCGTCCACTGGAAGGATCCACTACTTCCTTGGGGGGCACATGAACTGCAACTGGAAGGGGACATGCTGCTGCTGTCCTCACCGGCCGGCTGAGCTGAGGTGAGCTGCGGCAGAGGTGAGGGTGGACGGGCACTGACCAATACTGCAGGAGCTGGTGGAGGAGGGGCAGTGGAGGTGGAGGTGGTGGGGATGCTACTGGTGTGTCACCATCTAGTTCTAGAACCACAGGTTCTCAGTGGTGTTGAAGAGCAGCAAGGAGCTGAGGGAGTTGATGTTGCTGGGAAGGCCCCCAACTCCCTCCTCAGCCTCATCTTCAGGCTGGGGTCTGGTGCTCACACACATGGGGAAGTACTTCAGTTTTTCCTGCAGAGCCCTTTCATCTAGGGGTCGGTGTTTGCTCTGGATCTTGTGTCGGAGACGCCTTTGAGACCCAGGATCCTGGGCTCCTGCGAAGATGGAGTTGTACTCCTGCAGTCTATCTGGGGCTGGGTACTTGGCCCTAGAGAACACCTTGATTGCTTTCTTGCTGCCCTTGATCTTCTCAATCTTGGCCTGAGCCAAAGAGACTCTCTCTCCAATGACCTGCAGCTGGCTCCGGCTCATTTCTACTCGTTGGGAAATCCTGCTAAAGATGTCACCAGAGACCTTCTGGAGTTACTGTAAGGCATCTGCCACCTGCTGGGTCGCCTCTTCTCTTCGAAGATCTGACTGGATCAAGGGCACAGAGTAGGCCTGGCCCTCCAGGTAATGTGACTGCTCCACAGTCGTCATGGTGCATCACTAGAGCGGGACCAGTAGGGGCACCCCCACTCAGCGCGTTCCAAGGTAGGGGTGGGGTTGGCCATCTGAGGACACCGTAGCTGCAGGCCTAGTGGGACCACAGTAAACGTGCCCCAACGGGGTCAGGGTGGAGTCTGCAGAGTCACAAGAAAGCCGGGATGGCGCGGGGCAGGCGGGATCCCTGACAGGGCAATCCCTCCCCTCCTCCTCAGGCCGCTGTCTCTGGCTGCTCCGGCCAGGCCAAGCTTTGGTCCTGCCTGGTCATTGCGTCCTCTGGCCTGTCGCGTGCCCCTCTCCCCACCAAGGAGCCCCCTTCCCGCCCCCGGGCCTGTGACCCACTCACCCACCCCAGCTTGGCCCTGGCGTGCGGCCTCTCCGCCGGACCTGGACGCCCGGGCCCTGCCTCTGTCTGAATTTTTTTTAACTCTTTAACAATATTGGTAACCTTTCTGTATATTCAATACATTTCCTCAATTTTCTACAAGTATTTAGTGTGTCTTTTATCCTTTCCTTGTGGTCAAGATAGAGGACTGTGAACTAGATCATGGTTCAGTTAGGTGGATTTGAAACTTGACTGATTAGAACCAAGAAGTAATTATTAACAAGTTAATGTTGGTCTGGGTTAATGTCTTTAGTAAGGTGACCCCAAAATATGACATTAATCTTATGTTATTTAAGATTTCATCAATGAGAGGAAGTATGGTACAGTGGAAAGATTGTTGGGCAAGATGGTGGATCAAAGGATCCCAGATCCCCCACAAAGGTTTCATTCTGATAAAAGATTAAAAATATCACCACTAGATTCCCCTACCCAGCCTAGAAATCTATAGAGAAACCCTGACGTCCTACAGAAATCCTGAGATGGACAAGTCATTGTGGGTTCTGGGTAGATACAGAGGAAAGGTCCCTGGAGGCTTTGAACAGGTTTAGCACTCTCTCTCTGAGCCCAGGAAAAGCTAGGACTTGAAGTCAGCTTGAGCCTTCTTCAAAGCCATGACTGAAGGAATCCAGCTGTGGAAAGCAATTTTTGGACATTCTAGATAGGACTAACACGGTACTCTTTCCCTTTCAGAGTCTCGTCAAACCCAGCCCAGTCTGAGCACAAGGGCAGCTTTCTCTAAAGAAAGCCTGTAGCTAAAGGCACCCAACCAGAGAAAGGAGCCTCAGGCTTTTGGGAAAGGTAGGGAAGGTGAGCCACCATTGCTCTAGTGATGAGATGCTGGAAGAAAAGTTGAAAGTAAAATACTGCCTGAATAGTGCCATAAGCCTGTGGTGGGAATAGCAAAAGGGAAGGAAAGTAGAATTTTGCATGTGACCTCAGATGAAGTCACTGAATTTTTAGTTTTTCTCATTTTAATTCACTATAAGAGGAGTCTTAGAGCGATGATAAGCTTGAAATGTTTATAATGTTCATAATCAAAACATCAAGAGATCTTTTTAAAAAGTAAGAATGTACTTGAAACAAAGATTCAGTCAAAATTTTAAAAGTTAAAATGAGAGGCTAGAAAAAATCTGTTATGTTTTAGCTGAACTACAGTAATCTAAAATCATGATTTCAGATAAAGTTACATTAAATATAAACAAAAGAGATAAGCAAGGAAATTATAATTAAAGGCATGATAGATAACAAATGAATATCAATACTTAATACTTACACACCTATTAGGAAGACACCAAATGCTTAAAGAAAAAATTACTCAAAATGGAAGGAGAAAGAGATTGTAAAACTATAATAGTGGGGCTACTTAAAGTACCCTTCAGATCTAGAAAAAATCTAGCTAAAAGGTAGTCAAGAAATAAGTTAAAGACCTGTCTAGAACTTTGGAAAATTATTGATGATAGATCTTTAATGATTACTGAAAGGAATTTACGTACTCCTAAGTTATACATGGTACCTTTGCAAAAAATTGATGAAGAATTGGGCCTAAAGACCTCAACCCAAAAGGTAGAAAAACAGAAATACTAATACCTCATTTATTGATCATAATGCAACAAAATTATATGTAAGAAAAATATAATTTAATAATAATCATTCAATGAAATTAAATTTATATATTTAATAATAATTAAGATAAAATGATTTAAAATTTTTTATAGACTAAACAACATAATTCTGAAGAACTTCTGAGTAAAAGAATAAATTATGGAAATAATAGAAAATGTCATCCTGATAACAATAAGATAACATACACAATATTATATCTTTTTTTTTTTTTTTAAAGCAATTGGGGTTAAGTAACTTGCTCAAGGTTACACGGCTAGTCATTGTTTTTATTCGTGGTGCTCGTTTTCTGAGGCCAGATCTGATCTCGGGTCATCCCAACTCCGAGGCCGGCGCTCTTACTCACTGTGCCACCTAGCCACCCCTTTAGGGAAATTGGGGTTAAGTAACTTGCCCAAGGTTACACGGCTAGGTTTTTGTTTGTGTAGATTAAGTGTCGGAGGCCGGCTCCAAACTCAGGTCCTTCTGACTCCAGGGCCGGCGCTCTATTCACTGCGCCATCTAGCCGCCCACAATATTATATCTTACAAATAAAGATGTTCTATTTATATCATTTACAAAGTTAGAAAAAGTGATGTTGTGTGCATAGCAGAACATAAGGAAAGATTAAAATATGTAACACATTTTCATCTCAAGAAAACCTATATGACAAATAATGCTAGTGTTGAGAACTGGCCATCTTTGCTTTCTTGTAAGTTTTCTTTTGTTCTCTGCTGTGTACTTTTTTACTTCTTTTTTTTCTCCCCCAAAAATATGTTCTAAAAGAGAAATTAATATACCTAAATATGTTCATTAACAAAGAAGAGAAAGAACAAGTCTATGATTTAGTCATACAATTAAAAAACTTGAATAGCAAACAAAAATCCCTAACTAAATAACAAATTAGAAATTCTGAAACTAAAAAAAATAAAGAGATCAATAAAATTGAAAGCAAACACCCCCACTAAATTTATAAGTAAAACTAAGACCTGCTTTTTTAAAAAAAATCTAATAATGTAGATAAACAGCTAATATGATTTTCTTAAGAGGAAGTCAAATTATACAAAAACTGGAAATACATTCATAGTAATTTAAAAAGAAAAAAAAGGAAATGGTCAGAAATAATTCTGTCCAATAATATGCTAATAAAACCGACAACTTAGAAGAAACAACTGAATACTAGCAAAAATATAAAATACCCAGATTAACAAAAGAAGAAACAATGTTTAAACAATTCAATATCAGGAAAAGAAATTGAACAGGCCATAAAATGAACTCCCAAAAAAGAGAAAAAAATAAAAGAAGCTTCCAGGCCAGATGGATTACAAGTGAATTTTGTTGAACATTCTAATAACAATTCCAAAATGACTTTTTTTTCTATGACACAAATATAATCTTTAGATTTAAAACAGGGAGCCACAAAGCTGTGAAAGAAAACTACAGACCATTATTCCTAATGAACATGGATGTAAAACTTTGCAATAAATATTAACAAGTAGTCTACAACAATATATTGGAAAGAATATACACTATAAACAGGTTGGATTTTTATCAGCCATGTAAAAAAGAACTATTCATCAGTACTATTTATCAAAAGAAAAACTGAAGGCACAATTATGAGCAGGATCATTTATGAAGTTTCTTTGAAAAGTAGGATCTTGTGACTATGAGCCCATGCCTGAAAGAAATGATCTAAAAATCACCATTTCTAACATCATCATCATCATCGTCATCATCATCATCATCATCATCATCATAATCTCCTCTACATTCCTGTGTTGGTTTGCAATTTGCCATTCTTATTTTTAGATTAAGAAACAGCCTCTGTAAGTAATGATCAGGGAGATGGTTTTGGAAAAACCTAGTAATGTCTATATGAATTGATGCAGAGTGAAATTAACAGAACAAGGAGATGATTGTACATAGGAATTAATATTGTAATTATGATCAACTGTGAATGACTTGGCTATTCTGATCAATACAATAATCCAAAAATAATCTCATGGGACTCGTGTTGAAAAAAATGCTATCCACCTTTGGAGAGAGAACTGATAAACTCCGAATGCAAATTGAAGTATAATTTTCTCAATTCCTTTATTTTACTGGGTTTTTTTGGTGACATAGTTAATATGGAAATATTTTTTGTATAATTTCACATGTATAATTGATATCATATTGCTTGCCTTCTCCGTGGATATGGGAGGGACTAAAAGGAGGGAGAGAATTTGGAACAATTTTTTAAAAAGAATGTTAAAAAATGATCAATTAGAAAAGGATTACATAATAATAATTAAAAAAAAAAAAGGAACACAGCCTCAGAGTGGTGAAATGACTAGGCTAAATAACAAGCACATGCCTAACAAAAGTGTCAGAGCCAATATTCAGAATGATGTCTTTTGATTCTAAAATCCAATCAGTGCTCCCCCATTCTCACCCACTCACCCCACCCTGGCCCAACATATCTCATATCACATGACCTTTCTGTTTTTCTCTCCATTTAGCTGTCCTACTCTTGCTATGTGATCAGCTCTCCTCCTTTTTCAAACAACATTTCCTGAATGATATCTTTAACAAAACTTTTTTTTTCCTTTTTCTCTTCCTTTAAAAAAAAAAAAATGCTCTTAAACCCATTTATTTAGCAATAAGGAGAGGAAACAGATATTTATTAATTGTTTCCTTTGGACCAGGCACTATAATAAGTGTTTTACAAATAATATCTCATTTGATAAAATATCCTCTTCTCTTCCATAGAATTTGCAAATTCTTGTAAGGTACCTCTACCCTTAAAAGGGTTGTTAAGAAACAATTACCTCAATTTGGATAAGCTCAGCAGTCCAGCAGTATCTGTACAGTAAGCATCAAACCAAGCCATATATTCATTCACAAGGATTTTGTGACAATAAGTTAAATGTCAGTGTCTCTTCCTATATAGCAGCTGCAAAACCTATTTTCCTTTTCTGCTTTGTGAAACTTCTTTTACAACTTATTCAATTTTATTTCCCTTTGGGTCACCTTCTATTTTGACATTTAGGAGATTGTAGTGTCTTGTTATTTCTATTCATAAAGAATTATTGGAAGAATATTGATGTTAAAAATTGTGAGACTTCTTATTTTTGGTCAGGAAGAAGGTAGGGACTTTAGAAAGTATAACACAATTTTCCAAGTAAAATTCTATATATTTTCTGCTTCCTATACATTTCTGGGCCTATAGCTCATTCTAAATTCATTTTCAGTGCCTCTCCAAAGCATCTGTACCAATAGACTAACTCAATAGGTTGTTTACCTGTCTTCATATTATAATCTAAAATGGAGTTCTCTAAATTACCAGTAAAATGTGATTGAGCATACTCCCTAACATGTGTATTTACTTATTTGTAAATTATGCAGTACTATTATAATATAATTATGTATGTTATAAATTGAAATAAAAAAGAATTGAGAAAGAAGAAATATATATACATAATTGCATATGAATTACTTATATATATACATATATATGTGTATATACATATATATGTGTATATATATATATATATATATATATATATATATATATATATATGCTTTATATGCTTTTCTGGAAGGGGGAAAGGTAGGACAATTGGGGTTAAGTGACTTGCCTAAGGTCACATGGCTAGCTTGTGTTAAGTGTCTAAAGCAGGATTTGAACTCGGGTCCAATGTTCAGTAATGTAAGAAAATCTCTTGCTCTCACTAAATATTAAATAATAATGTTTTGTGAGGACTGTGTGGTTGAATATGCTTCAATTTCAATTCAATTTCAAAAATTTTTAAAATTTTATTTTAATGCTATGAATAGGAATGAGAATAGCATCTGTGATTTCAGTGTTGTAAGAAACTCTCAGAAGATGAAACTCCTTCTACCAAGGCACTTTCTTGGAAGCTCATAGTTTTAGAGAGATGTATGCATCCATGAGCAATTAAATGATATAAGACAAAGATAGGAAAAGTGAGTGGACTGGACCAAGTCCACCAAAGAAGAATATCATATTGGAGGCAGATAATTCTGAAAGCTTTAAGGAATGACTCTCAGCATAGATGAAAGAGAAGACTCTAAAATAATGGAAAACAATGCTATGGCATTATAACTGAAGAAAGGTGATTGAGAGTATAACAATAATTGATTCATCTACCTATTTTCTTAATTTTATAAAATCATTATAAGATTTCTCTGTATACAAAGGACAAGCCAATGGGCCCAGTCTTTATGAACAAATACAGTGACCATGATACAAGTCAATTCTCCATGTGGAAGACACAGGGGAGCTGCTACTTAATATATTATAGCAGGTATTTAGTTGTAATAGTTTGGTGGTATAATGAAAGTAATTTATTAATAAATTTATAATGAAAGTAATTTATTAATAAAATTCTGACAATCTTGTTATATTTTCATCATTTGTGCTTTCAATACACATGTATACATATATGCACCATATATGAATATTTTCCAATTACATATAAAACAATTTTTAAATGAATGTAAAAAATGTTTAACATTCACTAAAAATATATTTGACTTCCAAATTGTCCCTCCTTCTTGTTCCTCTCCCCTCCTTGGGAAGGTAAACAATTTTATATTGATATACATTTAAAGTCATGCAAAACATATTATATTAGCTATTTTGCAAAAGGAAACACAGACCCAAAACCCCAAGAAAAGTAAAGTAGGAAAAATATGCTTCAATCTGCATTCATTCAGAGTTCATCAGTTCTCTCTCTGGAGGTGGATGTTCTTCCAATTTTATCTTCAAGTGTTCTTGGAATGATATTACTTAATTGGGTCTTTTGCCAAACTCTCAAAATTTATTTTTTCCTTCTACTGTTCTTTGATGTTTCGTGAGTTATTATTAGTCATGACACTTCACTGTTCACCTCCAAGAAAATTTTTTTTCAAGTGAGCATCTATTTTAAATTGATTATTGTCCCTGACTAATAGCCCTGCTTTGAAAAGGAGATCAAGTGCTTTTGGCTGATGGAGTTTCTGGGTTTTCTTGGCCTCCTCCTTGTGGTGACTACTTTATATTAGTTAAATAATCTGTAGAATATAGTCATATATCTTTCTGATGACATAGTCCCTTGCCCTGCCCATGTTGCTTCCTTTAAATGTGACCCATAGTTTTTCCACTGATCTGTCTGTGTCTGTGCTACGTCATGTTTTGACAAGGACATTTATGACAGATGCTCAGAAGTACAGGAGGCCCTGCAGGTCTGTGAACAGAAATGTCTATATTCTCCTTACCATCTCCCACTTTCAATTACCTTTGTCTTCATGGATCTAGAAAAAGAGAGTCCTCAAAATCACACTCTGGTAAAACATATCCCTGACAAAGTGTTGGCTGTACCCAATGTGAACTTCAGCAAAACTACATTTTTATTGCCTCATTTGTTTCTGTGTGAAATATTTCCTGACACTAGGATCATCATGTTCCTTAAATAATCTCGAGTTGTTGCCTAATGAAAACCTTAGTTTGGAAACTATTGCAGAAAGGGTATGATAGTAATTTTTCTTAAAAGAGAAAGGAAGGGAAATAATATGACTTTTTGTAGACCCCAGCTCTCTTTAATGCTTACCTCAAGCATTGCATCCTATATAAGGCCTTTTCTGATTCATACAGTTATTGGTCCTCTCCCTGCTATGCCCAATATAATGCCAAAATTACTTTGTATTTACTGTGTATATATCTTGTTTTTACTTATCTAGGTATGTGTTGAACCCTTTCCACTCAAATAAAATGTCAGTTATTTGGAGACAGGGTAGTTCCTGCTCATTTTTTGTCATTGTTTTCATAGTAGAGAGAGACAGAGACAGAAAAAGACAGAGAGAGAGAGAGAGAGAGAGACAGAGAGAGAGAGAGAGAGAGAGAATGAGAGATAGACAGGGAAAGGGAGAAACCAAGGTAGAGACAGAGACAATGAAAGAGATACAGAAACAGAGAAATTGTATATGTTTCCCAATGACCACTTTGGACATAGGTCTAGGGAAGATAAGTCTCACTTTGTTTGTTTTTTTAAAAAATTTTAATTTTAATTTTTGTTTTTCAGGGGGGAAGGCAGGGTAATTGGGGTTAAGTGACTTGCCCAAGGTCACACGGCTAGTAAGTGTTAAGTGTCTGAGGCCAGATTTGAACTTATCACCTTGTTTCTTCTAAGGAGAATATGAATCTTTGGTGGACGAGCTGATCTCAATGTGTCTGAAGACATTAGGATGTAGTTGGGAAGGGGGAAGGGCTGAAACAAGCTTATCAGGAAATAGGGTCTAAGAGACTCCAAAACAGACTCAGTAGACTCATAGATCTGGGACCCCATCTGTTTTCACTAGTAAGAGCTACCGGGAAAAGGCATCATCTCATAGTATGTATATCTTAAATCCACTTTAAATTTTTATTAAATTTATTAAATAATAGATTTTATTTTACATACAAATATTTCATTAACATAAAATTCATGATTTTAAGATGTACACACAATGTATATAGTTATGTATAATCATCTGTAGGCATTACATGTATGCATGTATGTAGATATATGATTTCATCAGTGTGGAGAGCTCCTGGAGAGGAATTTCCCCTACCAATGCAGATCAGCACCTTTTCTGTTAGTTATTGTCTTTGAGAGTTTCCTAAATTACTTATAGCTTATATGACTTGGCCAGAGTCATACAACCAATAGGTGCCAGAGACAGGACTTGAATTCAGGTCTTCCGCCAAGGTCAACTTTATTCATTGTACCATGCTACCTTTCAATACAATTTATTACTAACTTAGCTAAACATAATAAATATTAAACAATTGAGCAAGCATTCTATTGAATAAGTTTTATAAAATGAATCACTAAGTATAATCTAGTACCTTCTCAATAGTTTTTAATTATAGGAAATCCTATTCTTTTCCCTTGAAATCAAGGTTGGAAAACTGTTTAACTCCTTTTCTTCTGCATCAATGTTAAAATCTTTGGGCTAATCCAAAACTCCTCTTTGGAGCCAAAATCAGAACAAACTTTTCTTCATATGCATTCATGTTTAACAATCTTACTGGGATTTCTCAGGCCTAATTAAATGGAAAACACTTGTTAATTTTCTTTTCTAAGAACTCTTGTGCCCTAAGATCCCTGATCTATTTTCCCCCATAAAGTTGTAGCAGAATAAAAAGGTTGTGTTGTAGTTTTGCTTCAGAAACAATTGTTGAGAATCCCTATAACTTGGGTTTATATTTTATTTGCTTTTTATTTCCTTGGTAGGTCTTATTCATATTCCCTTTCATCAGGTATTTAATAGACCATGCAAAGAATGGCTGTTATATATTTAACACCAAACAATGAACTCTACTTAATATCTTTCAAAAAAGATGAACTTACAAACTGATTTCTTTTATAAAACTTCCATTTACAAATCTAAGGTCATATAAGGCAGAACCTCTTAAATAATTTTGAAAAGAGTTTTTGAGTAATCATAAGCTGATTTCACAATAACAAATGGGTAAACTATTCATTTGAAATTTAAATTAGCATACCATTAAAAAATGACTGACTTCAATGACTCATTAGACAATCACTAGGAAAATGGTCTTTGAAGTAATTTAGCCAAAAGAAACGAAAACTATTCTCATGGATTGCAGCATCTTGGGGTTTCCAGTACATTTTAGCTTCATGTTCCTGGGCTGATTTTCAAAGCTGTCAATCTTATGTTAAAAGAGATTTTTCTTCAAGGCCTTTATAACACAGTCCAGACTGTACCCTTAATTTTTAACACAGCTGGGTCTACCCCCTCAAAAAAAAAAAAAAAACCTCAACAGCTATTTCTATCATAATCTCTAATTGTCTGTTATTAACTCTCCATCAATTCTGAATGCTGTCATGAACTCACAAAAGAGAGTAACATTCAACCTGAGGTCTCAGAAGTTGCCCTTCATACTCAATGGGCATGCATCCCTTTACAATCCTCTTTCATCTCTCATGAGAAGCTGTGTGGTACTGTGGAAAGAACAAGAGATTGTGAGGCAGAGGGCCCAAGTTCAAACCCCACCTTTGCCGTTTACTATTTAGTAACCTTGGGAAAACCATTTTGCCTCTAGGTTTCAGCATCTTCATATCTAAAATGAGAGCACAGGACTAGAGGCACATAGTAGGCACTTAACAAATGTTAATTGATTGACTTATAGATAGCCTTTAAAATCCCTTCTAGTTCTAACTCTACGATCTGAGTGAAATGGAAACTAAAGATTAAATCTTTTCTATGCATCCTGTGTGACCTTTGTCCAGGCCTTTCCATAATTCCTCCATATTTGATCTATCCGATATGTTGTAGGCCCATGAAACAGAATTTAATCACTCCTAAGATATTTCCCTTATATCTCTCCTCTTTTCCCTGTTTCTGCTGCCACCTCTCTATTGCAGGTGCTTCCCCTTTCATATCTGGACTACTGTACTGGTATCCATATTGATTCTACTCTCAGTTTTATGCTCAATCTCTCCTCCATCAAGCTGGCCTACATAATGTTGCCAGAAGAATTCTTTCTAAAATACCACTTTGGTCTTAATTTTCCCACTTCCAAATCTCTATTTACTATAGGATAGTGTTATCAAATTGTTTTTGATCATGACACAGTATTCTTTACTATGAAAAATCAAGGCTTACTGATCTTCTAAATTGACACCACTATATGAGAGTCAGAAGACTGGGGAAGAAGGTGCTATTTTCCTTCAAAAATAAGAAACATTTTTGTTGTGTTCTCTGTGAGTTCACAGTCTGACCTGTTTTATATTTATATGTATGTGTAATATATAAGTTTTATCTACTATATTTACTTAGCAAATATCATATTTGCTGGGTAAATAAACTTTAAACAAATTTATTTATAAATTTCCTATTGTGAGCAATAATGTGAAAAACAGTGTGGAGTGGAGAGAAAGCTGGTCTCAGTCAAGAAGGCCTGGGTTGAAGCCTAGCCTCTTAACTTAAACTTGTAGGTGTCAACAAGCTATGTCACTCTGGGCAAATCACTTAACTTCTGGGTGCTCTAAGGAACTCTCTAGGCCTCTAAATTTCAAAGCAGGTGCTAATTTGCACTGGATGAAGGAATGTCCTTTACCTAGAAGTTCCCCATGCAATCAAAATCACTAGTCCAGGCCCTATGCCTTCAAAAGGATAACAGCCACAATTCCAAAGCACACTAGTGTGCCAAAGCACTGCCTCTGGAATATCACTGTTATGGGATCATCTACATGCATCAGGCTTGCGTCCCAAACCCCCAACAATATGACACCAAACAGTCTTTTTAAGTATCTCTCTCGCTGCTCTCCCATATTGACACTCTCACCAAGTTAGTTTTATCTCTTCGTGGTCTTCCAAAGACATCACAATGACTGCTGCTTCTCTGTCTTTGCTGTGTGCTATAGTCACACTCTGAAATGTCTTTTCTTTTTTCTAATTACTGATTCCTAACCATCCCACAAAGCCCAGTTCCTGCTCTCTCTCCTCCAAGAAGCCTTTTCTAACTACTTTTGTCCTCCCTGATTGCTCTTCTCTCGGACTCCTGCAGCAGTCAATTTGAAATCAGATCATCATCCTATGTGTCAATATTTCAGAGAGCCGTGATTTCTGTAGTCATTCCCTCTATGAACACAGGTAGCAATTTCTCTATGCCTTAAATCTTCATTCGATCTCCTCGTCAAAGTAACATTAAATTTTTGTTTTGTTTTTATATCCCTGGCTCCTGGCATGATCTGTATGGAATTTTATTGAATCCCTTAATCTCGATACATGACTAATCTCTTCTTTCTCTTTTTATTCTTCCTTCTCTTCCTCTTTTCCCCCTAATACTACATTTATTTTTTCTCACAAAACTTTGTGGCTAGGTTACAGATATAAAACTGGATCATATTTACAGGCACAAATAAAAAAAAGTAATTACATGCTTATTTAGACAAAAACACAACTAAATCGTGAGTAAAGAATCCAGGGACTTTGTAGGATCATCATCCATATGGTAAACAATAATATTTTTCAATTTGATAGTGATTATATTAACAACAACCTATAGTTACACAGGATTGACAAAGTCTGTTCCTCCAAAGACCCTAGGGGCAAAGGTAAAAATTGGAATAAGTTTCCCTGGGGATGTGTGAGTTGCTCTAACAGTTAACAAAAAAAAAAAAAAAAAAAAAGAAAAAAGAAAAAAAAGAAAAGAAAAAGAAAACCAGAGAACTCATCATTTGGTGGCAAATTTTACAGCGATAAGCCTCTCCAAATTTAGCAAGGGTGTTCCTGAACAGCCTGTTCTTGAAGCCTTTCAAGAATGATAGATCTTGCCAGATTCTGGGTTTCTTTTGTCTGGCATTAAGAACCTGCTTGGCTGAACCCACTGGGCTGGGGACACTTATCCTTCTATGTCTTGTAGGCAGTTTTTAATCCTGGGAATATCCTCACGTCCTTTAGGAGAATTAGTCTCCACCATGAACACCTGTTACAGTGCCCTGAAGGAATTGCTTATGGCTTGAGATGTGACTGGCCCCCAGAAAGGAGGACTGAGAAAGGTACTCAGTGTTCAATCAGGTATGGGACAGGTAATTTATTCCTACTAACAAAAGCAATTCTAAGTGTAATGGAATGCTGAGAATTGAATTCAACAACTTATACTACAATTACAATTGGTCGGGAGGTTACTATTTAAGCCTCATCATCACATGAAGCAGCTTTGCAATATTGCTAATTAATCATTTCACATGTCGTCACAAAATTGTACCATCCAACCTCAACTGTCTTCTGGTAAAATGAGTCAGGTTTGGGTTAATTCCCCTGTCATTGATCATCTTCTCTGATGCAGAAACTTTCCCACTCCAGAGACACACTCTCAGGCATTCCAGGACTTTCATATTCACAAGGTCATTTGGTAAGAAGGACACACAGAAGAGGCAGAGGCTGTGAGGGACTCACTCTCCTAGTTGCCACCTCAGCATGTAAGTGGGTGAGATAGCCATGACACTTAAGTAAAGAAGGAGGTTCTCCACCCACATCCCTTTCTAGAATCATATTTTGCCACTTGGAAGGCACAGTTAAGCTAGAAAAAGGAAGGGAAGGGAATAAGCACTCATTAATTACCTAGGATATGCAGGCACTCTGTTCAGCACTTTACTTATGTTTTGTTATTTATTTAGCACATTTACAAATGTGATCACATTTGATTCTCACAACAACTCTGGAAGAGAGGTGCTATTATTATTTTAAAGTTGAGGCAAGTGAAGCAGACAGTTGTGAAGTCATTTGCTTAGGGTCACACAGCTAGTAACTGAAACCTCATTTGAACCCAGATCTTGCCAACTCCAGGCTGAGTGCACTACTCACTGTACCACCTAGTCACCATCATAAGCTGCTTCTTCTTTTAATAGGTGCAGCACTCTGCTCTCCCCTTTCCCCTTCTCCCACTGCTGCCATCATAGGTTGAGAGAAAATTCGAGGGGTCACTTGGGGTTTGCCACACCATTTAAATAAAATCCTTTCAGTCTTATGCCACACCATAGGTGGAAGCATCCAGAAAGTTTGTTTTATAATAAATATCAAGAAATGAATCACCATGTCTTTTGAGTGCCCAGAGTCACTCAGAGCAGGATTTGGGTAAAGAACTTACTGTGATCTAATGTTTCATAAGTGTATGGCTTATTTCCTTCATAAGAATATAAGCCTACTGAGGGCATGTTACATGTCTTCTACTTTTAGGGACCTCACCATACCTAACACAGTGACTATTTGTGAAATTCTTGTTGAAGTAATTATCATTTTCATTGTTTACTTTGATTTTCAGTCATTGTACCTATTTGCTTTCACAACATGGAAATTATATTCTTAGGTAGTTGTTTATAAAATATTTCATGTAAAAAACACATATACATCATTAAGAATTATAATTAGTTTATTTGTGCTGAAGCTAATCTAGCCTTTGACTTGATTATTAACCTAAAACATTCATAAAAGTTCTATTCCAATGGCTCATGACAGCATGGAGGTAAACATGGCTTATCAAAGACTATTCCAGGAGACTACAAGTTCTGCCAGGTACCACCAAGCTGGAAAAGCTTTAGATATAAACTACACAACAGACTAAAGATCTGTCTCTAGGCTATCCGTTTTACTAAATTCAGAGAGGCTAATCACCAGATCTATCAACAGGTAAAGTTTATTTTGGTGATAAAAAGTCATGAAACCAAGGCCTAAGTCATGAAGAGGCTGCCATTGATGTCAATGGAGAATGCACCACTGATAAAAATCCCAGATCCTTGAGGATGAAGCTAGAAAGGATAGGGACTAGAACTATGATTTCGTTGGTTTAGGGACTGCCAGGTGAGGGAAACTTATACCAAGTCAAGTTAACACCTTCTCTGCAACTTAGAGAGACCAGAATGCCAAGAGACTAACTGACTTGGTCACATAGCCAAAAATTGCAAAGAATAGATAATTACAGATATTAAATCCAAATTGATCCACAGCATTATACTGCTTCTCTATGAAATTAGGACAGACAAATTGAATGCTGCCTTTGTGGAAAGATTAAGACATGCCTTCATAACAAAACACACTAGATATCTATGTCTTTGTTTCTTACATATTATATCACTGAATTTTATGTTCAGTCTTGTTGCATTATTACTCTATATGGAAGTCTTATTGAGCAACATTTCCGTAAGTCACTGATGTTAAAAATAAATGAAAGATGTAAGAAATATAAGAGGAAATAGGAGATAATTTTAAGAAATTAAGAAAAGTCAAGAAGAGATTCTCAGCTTCTAAATATCTACTGTTGATCTCATCAGCTCCTATAGATTAAACTCATATTTTTAAATAAAGGATTCCCAAATCTACATATTTAGCCCACAATTTTCTCCTGAGGTCTCAAGTCACTTGGGTAGATTGGCATCTTTGAACTGTGCATAAGTTTTTTCTTGAATTATATGAATATGTGTGTGTTAACCAGACCTGATTCCATTGGTATAATGAACTTCCAAAAAGGAAATTCCTTCTACTGATGCTGACTGGCACCTTCCCTGCAATTTAGAAAACTGAGAGATTAAATGATTTACCCAATGTCACACAGTAAATATGTGCCAGGTATGGGACTTAAACCTTTATAACTCCGAGGTTGACTTTCTATACACTACAACTTTTATTCTTTTCAATTCAGTTAAAATTATAAGTACATATATGTACATATATATGCACATGTATGTGTGGTTATATACATATATATACATATATATACATATATATATACCCACAAATACAACATATTCATAGCATGAATATATATCCAACACACACACACACACACAGCTTAATGTAGTGAATGGAAGTTGGCTTTGTGGTCAGAAAGACCTGGGTTCAAGTTTTACCTCTGATATGTATTGGTTAAGTGACTGTTGGAAACTCATTTGACTTTTTGGTGCCCTAGGCAAGGGCACCAAAGACTATAAGACTTATAAGACTATAAATTACAGATATGTTGCTGTTCAACATCAGTGGAGGGAATCTCCCCACTGAGAAAATCACAAGTTTGTATTTCCCATTCCTCTGCCCATCCTCCATTCTCAACCAATCCATACATATACAGGGTGTCTCCAAAGTCTTACTGCAATCTTAAATTTTAATAGCTTAAAAGTGCACTAAGACTTTTGGGACACCCTTTATATCAATAAATTGGGAAGGGTTTTAATTTTTTTTTCCTTCATGGATTAAAATAATTATTTTTCCATCATTTCCAAGTTCTTTGGAGAATTTCTTCATTTTTTTTTGCAATTAACAATATGCATGGAATTAGTAGTATGCCTCATCAGCCTTTACTTCAAAGTGGGCTGAAAATTTTGCATTTAGCACATAATAAATAACCCTGCAGGCTGCCCGGTTTCCAGCTAATTAATCTCAAAGGAACTTAGTCACCGTCTGTTTGTTTTAGTTGCCTGAATCACAACACTGGTTCATCTTTCTACAGAAGACAGAACATACAACTGAGAGAAGGGAACTTCACAAGGACTTTGCAGAAAGCTATCAGCTGAGCCTATAGCACCCATGGCTTCATTTTCAGGATGACAGTAAATGGTATCTGGGTTTATTTCTTATAGAAGTAACTAATTTCAAAATTAGCCAATGTAATCCTCTGAACTGCGACAGAGGCAAATACACACCTCATAACATTTGGTTTTAAAAGCATCTGCATCATCTGAGAGAGAAACTATACTTTCTTTGGGTTGTTGTCAATTCTAAAAAATTTTTTTTAAGTTTGAATTTCTTTGATGGGATCTATGTGGCTTTACTGGAGAAGTTCTTTATCTGGGATCTGTGAAATTATGTGTTTTTTTAAATTTATAACTGTATTTCAATATAATTTGTTTTCTTTGTAATCCTTTATGTTTTCTTTTATGCATTTGAAAACACTATGCTGGGAAGGCTTTACCAGGTTGCCAAAGGGTCTCACAAAACAAAAGGGTTAATAACCACTATTTAAAAATATAATGTTCATTAAACAACACCCACTCACCTCCTTTTGGCTTGGGCACATAGCCAAACATATTTCTGAAGCTACAAGTTATCTGGTAATAGGTGAATTTGGTTTAAATTTCTTCAGAATAGGAACTCTTGGTGTGGGAAATCCTCCCATCAAAACTGACCCCAAGTCATGATCACAAGTCATCAGTAATTTATAATCTTAGATAGTTGCCTGAGTTTGAAAGAGGCTAAGTGACTTGTCCATGGCCACATATCCAGTCATTGTAGAGGGGAAATCTGAACAGGTCTTCCTGGTTCCAGGTCAAACACTCTATCTAGTCTGGAGTACTGCTCTTGAAGTGATAGGGCAAGAATAATCATCAACTTAGTTTCTCCACATATTATGCTTTGTTCATGCTTCCTTCTAGGTCTTTAAATAATTTTATTACATATGTTGGAGTAATATTTTATTTCTGACAGCCATCAAATTTCTTTCCCACAGTCAAACAAAGATGTAGTACTGGGGTCAGAAATCCTTCATTCACAGTATGTGGTTCTAACCCCTCCAAGTGCAGATAATGTTTGTTCTTTTTGTATTAAAGTCCCCTTTCTGCAAATGTTAAAAAATATTGGCAGAAAACATGACCACTTACATTTCTTAAAATTATGAAAAGGGAAACTGACTGCTTTTAGGAAGATATCTTTTTTCCCATGACTTTTCCTATAAATATATCCCCAAGACACAGTCCCTAACTGATGACATAAGGAAGCTTTTTAAAATGAGGAGCAGGAGGAATGATTCATATTCATTGACACAGCAAGTGTGACAAGTAAACTCCAAAAAGTAACACAGTATTTTCCCGGGAAAGAACCTAGTCATCAGAAGGGGGTAAAAAGAACACATTCTTCAGCAATGGGCAGGGGAAGAGTTGGGAGTATGTGCCCTCACAACCCCTGACTCAAATCTCCCACATCTTAGCACGTAAACATGTCTTCTACAATGGAAAAAAAATTCGACAAGACTGCAAAACATTCAACATGGAGACTTAATGCATTCCACAGCCATTGCTTACTACAAATCAGAACCATTTGTAATATGAGTTAAATAGTGTATGAAAGGTTACTTCCTTGATAATCAAAAAAAGCCTCTCTCAAATATTGAAAGAACTATATGCTATGGAACACGTGGAGCCTGATTCCCAACTCTTTCTCTCCATTTACCCAATGTAGTGCTAAAAGAGAAAATGTTGAGACCCATGGATGGAAGAAAAAAGGAAATGAGATAGAAAAAGGAAGATTATGGAGAGGCAGGAAAGAGATACTTTTCCTCTGGGTTCTACTTAGTGTCCTCACTTGTCTGTCTCATACTAATCCTGCCAAGTAAAGGCATCATGGGCACCAAAAAAGTGGCGATTGCATTATTTCTTAGTATATATACATATATACATATACATGCATATATATATATATGAGGGGCAGCTAGGTGGCGCCGTGAATACAGCGCCAGCCCTGGATTCAGGAGGAACTGAGTTCAAATGTGACCTCAGACATTTAACACAAAACTAGCTGTGTGACCTTGGGTAAGTCACTTAACCCCAATTGCCCTACCTTCGCCTCTCCAAAAAAAAAAAAAATATATATATATATACATATATATATATATATATATATATATATATACATACACACACAGTACACACACATATATACACATACATATAAAATTAGGAGGTTCAGTTTAATTCAGTTCAGCAAATATTAAATTAATGCTTATATGTACAAGACACATGCTAGGTACTATGGAGAGTTTGAAAAAAAACAAACAAACCCAACAGTCTCTACCCTCAAGGAACTTATATTCTACTGAGTAGATATAAGAATAATAATGGTTAGAATTTATATAGCATTTTAAGCTTTGAAAAGTACTTCACAAATATTATCTCATCTGGTCCTCAACTCTAGGAGCTGGTGCTATTACAATTACTATTACAGATGAGGAAACTGAGGCAGAGGTTAAATGACTATCTCAGGGTTACACAGCTAGTAAATGTAGGAGGCCACATTCAAACTCAGTTCGTCCTGACTAAAGAAGTGATATTCTATCTACTGTGCCACCTAGTTGTCCTAAGCAGAGGTTGTGATCTTAATGGTGTGTGTGTGTGTGTGTGTGTGTGTGTGTGTGTGTGTGTGTGTGTGTTAGGGGTGTACGGGGATTGGGTTAAATGATCTCTAAGGTCCCTTCTAAATTTGTGAATCTATGAAATTGGCTTCTGCAGAAATCTAGTCTTCTCAAGGAAACTTTATAAGTGAATGTTTTCAGTATGAGTCATATTCAATAAATTTAAAACAAATTTTTATTTTTTATTTGATTGAATCTAAGATCTTGCTGGAGTGGGTGTTTCCACCACTGGTTTAGATGGAAGATCTTCTGACCCCTTTTCCTCATGTGTTCTTTTGGTCCACATCTCTAGTTAAATAGTCCACAAAGCATCCATCTCCATGTGTTAGAGGTCTTCTGGTTCTTTTAAATTTTGCAACTCTAAAAATGCCCGTTTATTGTCTTTCATCACATCTTTCATTGTGTATCATGGTTAGTTCATAGGTAGTTTACAGGATTGTAGAAATGAGAGTTGAAAGTTATGCTGTGGTGATCTCTGTGTTCATTTTAACCCTAATTTTGGTAATGTCTTTCATGCCATTTCTCACAAGCACACTATTATGAATAAAACACAGTCTCACACTCATGTCTATCTGCATTTTCCAATGGTCCTTTGAGTCACTTGGAATTTTGATTCTTCCAAGATCATGCTGTTCTATGATTTGAAGATACAGATGAATGGTACATTATTGGGAGGATATTAGTATGAAAGACATGGGCATTTCCTCTCTTCATTATTCTTCATAGATGTTATTCACTTTCTAGACATAACTTATCTATAACATATACACATCACAACAAACTTTATTACTCTGCAGTAATATATAATGCCCTTAGTTTTGGAAGCTAACAACATCATTGTTCACATTTCTGAAATAAAGTGTTTGCAACACATTTGAATTCACATTAGTTGCTATCTTCCCCTTTTGTAAACAGCCAAAAACTCATTCAATACAACAGAATAAGGGAATATTTGACAAATACCCATTTTAGTCTAATAAAAATGATCCTCAGACCAAGCAGACGTGAGGGATAGTCTTTCTGTCAGGCAACGAGATAACTGGATTAGAGGTGTCACATATTCATGTGGAGGCCAAGATGATTCAGGCCTTCCTGTCATGACAGGCACTGTAAGTTTAAATACAACTTTATACTTCAGTTAATTTTTTAATACACTGATTTTCTTAATGTTGTAACTGCATGTATGTAGCTTGCATACAAATAAATGGAAATGAATGAACTTCACTGGGGTAAAAAATGATCAAACATTTTTAAATCTCAGGAGATTCAGCTCGTTATCATCTACTTACAGGAGCATTGGGAAGAAACACCTTGAGACTTACTTGTGAAAATGTTTTAAAGCCCTAGGCTGTGAATTGATGGGGTGTGGTGGTTAAGAAGAAAAGACATGTGTAGACAAATTATGAGGCTTTCCCAGCCCAAGTACTACTTATTAAGGGTTTATGATCTGCAAACCAAGCTGCCTGATATATCACCTATGACCTTCAGCACATACTTGGTTATTGGCATTTTGACACCTTTCCCACCCAATGGGGGGTATTCTGACACTCCTGCTGCAATATACCTGTTTTGGACACAAACTTTACTCATTAACCTTAGGAAAGAAAACCAATATAATCAAATATTCTTTAACCACACCATTCAAACCAACAGGGAGTAGAAAGCTAGATGGGAAGAGAGAGATTCAAATTAAACAGCAAGTAGAAAATACCAGTGGTTCCACTGTCAGACTTAAAAAAAATTTCCTAAGTCCCTTGTCATTCATAGCTATTATTTTATTCATTGTTCAGTGAAGCATAACCATGTTATATACCCAGTTCAAAGCATGTTTAACACAAGGCTTCTACCAATGGTGGGAGGGTGGTATTTTGACCTTGATTATTCACAAATGATCAGTCCCCAAATAAATCATACCCTTTTAGACAGTACTTGTATTTCAGCCTGTCTTGGAGAGGAATGTTCCCTTTGCTCGATCTTTTCTTGGAGAAAAACTTTAAGTGATGCCTCTTTGTTACATTATTTATCCTCCCTGGGCTTTCCCATATAGTCAAGCATAAATACAAAATCATCTACTTTGGCCAGGTCAATCACTCCTGTCTTAAAAATACTTTTTCATTACTTTGCCTCTTGAGGGATGATTATAAAACATTCTGTAATTCCCATCACTCCTCTATTCAATTGACTCAAGTGGCTCCCTGTGACTTCTATGAGCAATATAAATGCATTCATTTGTCATTTAAAGACCTACTCAGCCTGGTCCCAATCTACCCGTTTGTCTTTACTATACATTTTCACCATTTACCCAAACTATGATCTAGCCAAACTGCTTTTCATGCATGGGATCCCATGCTTTTACAATGGTGGCCCCTCCTTGCCAGGAATAGATTCTCTCCTCTTCTAGTTCTTAGATCCCCTCATATCCTTCAAGTGCTGCCTTCTACATTAAGCTTTTCCTCTAGCTGTGCCCCTAGCTGCTAGTACTTTGCCCTCCAAATTATCTTATGTCTATTTTGTATATAATACAACACATGTATATGTTATCTCCCCTGGCTAGATGGTCAGCTCTTCAAGGGTTGGGACTGTCTCAATATTGTCCTTGTATATTCAACAAGAAGCACAGTGCTTGGCACATGATAGGTAGGCTCACTGGCTCTGTAGACCATCAGTTTGGTAGGCAGCCTAACATCACTTTTCTCCCACACTTTCCTTCAGAGCATTCCAAACACTGAGCTAGCTCTGGAAATACACGTGCCAACCTCATCATCGATGTGTAAATCTCTAGAAAGTACACTGCCAAGGTCAGTGAACTTATCCACATCATTCAAAATTTCTCCATTTGCTGTAACTGAAAGTTCCACATATGGATTGTGTGGTGCTGGTTGATGGAGAACCTCTGTTTTCTTGGTGTTAATTGTCAGGCCAAAATTAGCACAAATAGCCGAGAATCAGTCCACACTTTGCTGCATCTCAACCTCAGACATTGTATTAAGTACCACTTCTATACTCTTTCTAACATTACTCAGCAACTTTTTCTCCTTTGAGGTTCATAACATCAAAAGTTATCAACCAATTTAATCCTAGCAGTAGTTATTGATCATCTCTCAGGACATTCTCCTTCCTCACTGAGTTCAGTGCCTGGATTATAGCTTTTCTCTCTATCCCAACTTCTGCCCCGAAACTAGGGGAATTTAACAAACATACTGATGCTTCCTCAGATACTATAACTTCTCACCAGTTCCTCAATTTACTCAGTTCTCATGACATAGCCCACTCCACTTTAGCTATAAACAGAGAAGGCTATATCCTTGATCATACCATCACCAACAAGGTTTTATGAAAGGCCTTTGGCAAAAATTACACAGAAAGAGAAGGTAGAGATGGATGGCAATCAGCACCAGTGGTAGTAGAGTCAAATTCTTAACAAGAGTCAAATTAGAGTAAAAAATACCTAAGATAAAATCCTACTTTTGACATAAGCTGTGTGACCCTGGGTAAGTAACTTAACCTTTGTGTGTCTCAATTTCCTTATTTGTAAAATGAGGGGATTAGACTCAATGACTTTCAAGGTTCCTTTCATTTCCAAGTCTTTGAGCCTAGGGGCCTAGAATGAGAATCAGTGAGGTGTGGTGGTCGATGGTGGTGGTGATTGTTCTTCCTTCTCAAAGAGGACCAAAATGACATCACCGTATTGGAGTCAAGGTACAGTGTGTCTGACTATGGCTGATCAGACCAATATGAGCTTGGAAGGTTATACCACAGGTCGGGCACAAATAGTGCATGTGATCATTTGAAGTGGAGAGATCTCTAAATTTGTACATCTTGCATTTCTTTTGAGCTGCTGAAATTCTACTTTACTCATAGAACCCATGCTAGGTGGTCCTATGCCAGTGTCTCTCATGGCTTATAATCGATCACAAAGTTCTTCAGAGGACCTTGAGGGTGTTATTCTATCGTTTCTTTTGACATCTATGTGAGTGCCTTCCTTACATACATTCTCTGTTAAATAGTTTTTACATACTAAAATAGAACATTTTAAACAAATGTACATTTGTCACTCAGACAACATGGCCAGCCCTTTGGAGTTGTACTCTCTGCAGTAGAGTTTGAGTGGTTGGCAGTTTAGCTTCAAAATTAGAAAAAACCTGTGTCCAAGTCCCATCTCTGATACATTTTGTCTATGTGACCTGGAGAATCTCACTGAGTATCTCAGCAACCTGGGCATCACTTTAAGACTCTTAAATTTCAGAGCAGGTACTGAATGACTTTGGTAGAGGGAATTGGAAATCTTCTATGTGAGTGAAATTACAGGTTCAGACCAAGGATTAAAATACAGGAATCAGAGATTCCTGCCCAGGGATGGAATAAACATAATATGAGCAATGATGCATTTAACATTTATAAAAAGAAATACATAAAAGCATCTTGGCTTTGTCAGTCATGTCAGGCCAATCTCTTTTCCCTTTCTGACAAGACTAAGATTGGTAGGGTAAAAGAATGCTGTAGTTATTGCTTGCCCAGATTTTAGCAAGCATTTAACTAAGTTTCTCATGTTACTCTTTTGGACAACAAAGAGAAAAGTGGGCTAGTTGGTAAAAGATGGCTTCAAAACTGATGAGATGGTTTGATACCATTTTTGTATGAAGTGTACCAATGGAATAATAAGAATAATTAACAGCATTCTATATAGAGGTTTGAGGCTGGCAAAGCATTGTCCATACATTATCTCATTTGAGTCTCACAATAACCCTATGAGGCAGGTGTTTGACATGTTAGGTGCTAGAAAATCTCCATTTTATTTCCAAAACTGTGGTTTTTAAGTGCGAGATCAGGGGAAGGATCAGAGATAGAATTCTCATTCAGGTTTCCTGACTCCAAGTTCTGCATTTTATCAGTTACTTGCTCATAATTACATCTCATTAAACCTGTCTTTTTAGGGGCAAGGATGGGATCCTAATAAAGCTGGACAATCACAAGAAAATGTAATTTAACTTTACTGTATCCCAAGCAAGCAACTGATATGAATTCCATTTTGGAAAGTGAGTAGTTTTAAACTGAGCAGAATTATATATTTTAAAAGACTGCTTTAGTCACACTCAGATTTTGATGTCAGTCATCTTCCAAGGATAATTGTACAGAACAATTTTACTTCAAATTTAGGGGGCATAGAAAGCTAAACAAAAGCATTGTCTGTTTTTGATAGTCTTTGCAGTCCAAACATATTCTATATTAAGAACCTTCACTGTCCCTTTTTTGATCTGATGAATTTATGGTGTTATTGAAAATACAAGACTCCAGAGGACCAATGATGAACACTACCTACCTCCTACCACAAAGGTGATGGATACAGGATCAGAATCAGACCTATAGTTTTGGGCAAGGCCAGTATGGGAATGTGTTTTTCATTTTGCCATATGTATTTTTAAAAATTAATTAATTAAGCAATATTTAGTTTTCAAAATTCATTTTATAAGATTTTGAATTCTAAATTTTCCCCCTCCTTCATCTCACCTCTCCCCAAGATAGCCTGCAACCTGACCTAGGCTATACATGTTCAATCACCTTAAACATATTTCCACATCAGTCATTCCCTTGATATTCTGATATTTTGTTCTTCCAGATGAATTTTATAATTTTTTCTAGTTCTATAAAGTAACTTTTTGGTGGTTTGATTGTTATGACATTTAATAAGTAAATTAATTTAAGCAGAATTATAATTTTTATTATATTAGCTTGGCTTACCATTGAGCAATTGATATTTTTCCAATTATTTAGATCTTTATTTGTTAATTGTTAATTTTATTTTTAGCCTATCCTTCCTTGGCCCTCTATTACACATCATTTTTATTGCATCAGAATCTGAAAAAGCTGCATTTAATATTTCTGCTTCTCTGCATTTAACTGTGAGGTTTTTGTGCCCTAGTACATGGTCAATTTTTGTGTATGTACCATGAACCACTGAGAAAGAGGTATGTTTCTTTCTATCCCCATTCAATTTTCTACAGTGGTCTATCATATCTATTTTTTAAAATAAAATTCTATTCACCTC
Organism: Gymnobelideus leadbeateri; assembly: GCA_011680675.1. NCBI lineage: Eukaryota > Metazoa > Chordata > Mammalia > Diprotodontia > Petauridae > Gymnobelideus > Gymnobelideus leadbeateri. Next base: position 203,800 of record WOXC01008816.1, read on the forward strand.
CCTAACTTTTTTCTTGTTTATTTTATAGTTAGATGTATCTAGTTCTGAGAGGGGGAGGTTGAGATCCCCCACTAGTATAGTTTGTTATCTATTTCTTAGTGTAACTCAGTTAACTTCTCTAAGAATCTGGATGCTATATCATGTATATATGTTTAGCATTACTATTATTTCACTGGCTATAGTACCTTTTAGCAAAATGTAGTTTCCTTCCTTATCTCTTTTAATTAGATTTATTTTTGTTTTTACTTTCTCTGAGATCAGGATTGCTATGCCTCTTTTTTTTTTTTTTACTTCAGAGTAAGCATAATATATTCTGCTTCAGCCTTTTACTTTTACTCTGTGTATATTTCTCTGCTTCAAATATGTTTCTGGTAAACAATATATTGTAATATTATGGTTTTTAGTGCATTCTGCTATCTGCTTCCCATTTACATCCACAGTTATGATTACTGTGTCATTTTCTGCATCCTATTCCCCGCCTCCCACCCTGTTTATATTTTTCTCTCTCCTTTGTTCCTTTCCCTCCTCACTGGTGTTTTGATTCTGACCACTGCCTTCCTCAATCTGCCCTCCTTTTCTCAAATCCTTTCCCTTTTCTTTCCCCTTTCCCCTTCTGCTTCCTATATGGTAAACCCAATTGAGTGTGTATGTTATGATCTCTTTGAACCAAATCCAATGGAAGTATGGTTCAAACAATGTTTGTCTCCCTCCCTTCTTTCCCTCTACTGTAATAAGTCTTTGAGTCTCTTCTTTTGATGCAATTTATCATTTTCTGCCTCCTCCTTTCCTTTTCTACTAGTACAATCCTTTTTCACCCCTTAATTTTTTTATTATCACATCAAAGTAAACATCTACATCCTCTGTCTGTGGGTACCCCATTCTAAATGTCATAATAAAGAGACAGTTCTCAAGAGTTACAAGCATCATCTTCCCATGTAAAGATGTAAATGGTTTAACCTCACTGAATTTTTTTTTCTTTTCTGTTTACTGTAGCACCAATGCAATATTCACAACACCAATGATCACAGTAAATATTCCTGTATGGTGCTTGATTGCAAAATACAATAGGCTCTCCATATAGAAGACAGAAGCAAAGTATTTATTCAGACAATAGAAAACCAAATCCCAAAACCAGGAAGCCAATTCCATCATAGTAGCAAGGAAGTTAATAAGCCATAATAACACAAAGAGCCACAGCATCCTTTAGCCTTCCCATAAACCAATACAAGACCAATATTTTACTTATGTGCCTAACTGCCTCCCTTGTCTGAACATCCTCTCTTTCCCACTGTCTATTTGACTCTGACTCCTAGCTTCTTATGGGTTCTGGTCCATCCATCAGCAAACTCCTCCCACCACAGCCTTCATTTGATTACATTTAACCTATTAGGGGATAGAGTATATTTACAAAGCAGGGAAACTTCCTGTGGGCTCTGCTCCACCCTTCAGCAAACTCCTCCCACCACAGACTTCATTTGATTACATTCAACCTATTAGGGGGTGTAGCTCCAATGCAATATTTACAGTGCCCATGGATCACAATAAAGACCATGACTATAAGTATTGCATGATGTTCAATCACAAAATATACCAAACTCCCCAGATAGACAATAGAACTGAAGCATTTATCTAGACACCAGAAAACTGAATCCCAAAACCAGTAAGCCGATTTCATCATAGTACCAAGAATATTCAGAAGACATAATAAAGCTGAGAACCACAGCATCCTTTAGCCTTCCCACAAACCAATACAAGATCAATATTTACTCACAAACCTCTCTATCTCCTTAATGAATGTGCTCTCCCCCCAACTGTCTTGCTAGCTTTGACTAGCTTCCTGTGGGCTATGCTTCCCTTTAGCAAATTCCCTCCATCACAGGCTCCGTGTGATTACCTTCAGCCTATTAGGGGGCACAATTTACTTTCAAAGCAGGGGAGGTCTTCAAACTCCCCCCTAGATCTATTAAGGGGCAGGGAAGATCTTCAAATTCCCATTCTCATTACATTCAGCCCCAAGATCTTTCATGTCCCTTACATAGCAAAAGTACATTAACAATAAATGAGAGTTTAGGGATAACTGTTGGAAAAACTGGTGTCAACAAAACTTTGCAATGATATAACAGGGATAATAGAAAAACTTTGCACATAAAACAATAGCTTAAGGTGGGGCTTGGGTACAAGCACCCAATTCTTCCCCTCGAATGAATGGGGTTTGAAATCTTGGGGTAAAGGATAAGTCTCTTCTCCAAAACTATTTCATGCTGAAATTGGACATAGAGCTGTCCCTGCCCTGAAGAGGTCCCATTTGAGAGTTCAGTTCTTTATCTGTCATCCGGAGCTTGGTCAATGCTAGATGCAGAAGGTCCCATTTGAAAGGTCAGTTCTTTAGCTGGCATCTGGAGCTTAGTCAATGCCAGGTCCAGAGGTGGCACATCACAGTCATAGACATCTGGCTTAAGCAATCAGGCATCTGCAGGTGGAGGGTACCAAACCTGCAGAAAACAAATCTCACAAACAACTTTAACAGACAAAAAGCCAAAAAAGAGACAGATATAGGGTCAGCCATGCTTCTGGAGTCCCTGGACTCATTATCATAACCTCATCCATGGGAAAATATATGGCACTGTCCTCCTCACTCTATTCCAATGGCTTGATACACTGCCACAAATTCAGCACATTGACCACTTCCACCTATCCCAGCACTTTCTTTAATCTGGGTTTCCCTGAAGGAGTGACAAACTTGGATACAATGGTTCAGGAGCATCTGTAGGGGAAGTTCTCACTTCTCTATTCCGTCTAACATCAAGCCCATTTTCTTGGTACATTTTGTATAGTTCATTAGTTGGAATACCATCAATCTTTCTAAAATCAACCCCTGCTCTCAATAGAGCAATAAACAGTTCTTTTCTTAACAATCTAGTCTGACTTTGATCCACCGGCTATTTATTCTTCCCTCTTGAGGAAATTTATCATTTTTCCCATTCTTTTAAGTCACTTAGCTGTGAAATCTTATCCAGCACGTCTGACAGAGGGTGCTCTATTTCATCAATTATTAGAGTCAGAAGTAGGGGCTTATAAGCAGGAGGAGCTGTCTTCACCATGATATTTCTATGAGGAACTGCTAAGGAGATATCACGATACATATCTGAATTTCCAACCTTGATAGCAGTTTTCATTATTTCCTCTTTCAACTTTCTCACACAGTCTCTAAGTGAGTTATCAGGGACCGTCTCCACCAGGTCACATAGAATCAGCAGGGTACATTCTATTGCATCCAGCAGCAGCTAAAGCTAAGAGATTGGCTGTATTGTTACCTCCTGCCAAATGAAAGTCTCTAAAAGCTTGATGGACAAAAGGATTCTGACAGATACTTATAAATTTCAAGCAGTCCATTCTATCTGTCACGATGCCAGCAGCTCCTTCATCACTGATTCTTACCATCCAAGACACTAAGGATTCTCCCATCCTTTGGGTGAATCTACTCAAAATGTCAGTAATCTCTTGTTGAATGAAATCCTCAAGTACCTCCTTGAATACTCCTTGTCCTCCCTGACTCCCCTGCCTTCTTCTCTGTATGGGAAGTACATCTGCCTCTGTAGAAGCTTTCTCATGAAACAATGTATCACTCTATAATATTGTATCACTCTCTTGGCAGTCGTTGTCATAGAAACTAGGCTCAGCCTCTACCAAAGCTGTATGAACTTTCCTCCTGTTACTTTTTTTCTTCTTTTTCTGAGCCAAATTTACAACAGTCCTCTCTTCTTACAACTGAGACTCCAGTTCTCTCCTACCATCTGAGACTTAGCTTGTTCTTCTAAAGGGGGGCTCGAATTCTGGCACTTAGCCAACTCTTGTAACAGCTTGTCTCTGCTTTTACACACAGTGTGGTAGCTATTAGTAAAACTCAGCCTCTTCTACTCACTGCCTCCAGCTCTCTCCCAGGTTTTATTGGTATTCTCTGCAAACTTGTTTTTAAATCTAGTTCTCCCTGCTGTAGTCTCTGTTCTCAGTTTTCACAGAGCCCTGTACTTTTAGACGACTCCCTTGCTGGTGAGCATAAGGCAAATCCTCCCATCCTTGGATAGTCAGTTCTTCTTCTAAATCCCTTCTGCCTCCAACTAGAAATCGGATATTTTGCCATCCCATCTTCATCACCAAATGTAGTGGCAATGCAAAATTTCCAGCACCCATGGATCACAATAAAGACCATGACTATAAGTATTGCATGATGTTAGATCATAAAATACACCAAACTCTCCAGGTAGAGGATAGAACTGAAGCATTTTTATCTAGACACCAGAAAACTGAATCCCCAAACCAGTAAGCCAATTTCATCATAGTACCAAGGATATTCAGAAGCCATAATAAAGCCAAGAGCCACAGCATCCTTTAGCCTTCCCACAAACCAATACAAGATCAGTATTTACTCACAAACCTCTCTATCTCCTTAATGAGTGTGCTCTCCCCCCAACTGTCTTGCTAGCTCTGACTAGCTTCCTGTGGGCTCTGCTTTCCTTCATCAAGCTCCTCCCACCACAGGTTCCATGTAACTACATTCAGCCTGTCAGGGGGCAGAGTTTATCTGCATAGCAAGAAAGCTTCCTGTGGGCTCTGCTGCACCCTTCAGCAAATTCCCTCCATCACAGGCTCCATGTGATTACCTTCAGCCTATTGGGGGCAGAATTTACTTTCAAAGCAGGGGAGGTCTTCAAACTCCTCCCCTAGGTCTATTAAGGGGGAGGAAAGCTCTTCAAATTCCCATTCTCATTACAAGGGGAAGAGTTTATTTTCAAAGCAGGGAAGGTCTTCAAATTCCCCTAGACTTATTAAGAGTTAGGAAGATCTTCAAATTCCCATTTCCATTACATACCTTTTAATGCATCTTTTGTCTTGTATTTGAAGATCAAATTTTCTGTTCAGCTCTGGTTTTTTCATCAGGAAAGGTTGGAAGTCCCCTATTTCATTGAATGTCTATCTCCTCCCTTGAAAGATTATGCTCAGTTTTACTAGGTAGTTGATTTTTTGCTGCAATCCAAGGTCTTTTGCCTTCTGGAATATCATATTCCAAGCCCTCCAATTCTTTATGTAGAAGCTTCTAGGTCCTGCAAAATCCTGACTGTAGTTCCATGATATTTGACTTGATTCTTTCTGGCTGCTTGCAGTCTTTTCTCCTTGATCTGATAATTCTGGAATTTGGCTACAGTATTCCTTGGCATTTTCATTTTGAGGTCTCTTTCAGGAGTTGATTGGTGGATCCTTTCAATGACAATTTTATCCTCTGGTTCTAGGATATTACTTGATAATGTCTTTTTTCTTTCTTTCTGCTTTTTGGAGGGCGATTGGGTTAAATGACTCATCCAAAGTCACATGGCTATAAGTGTGTCAAGTATCTGAGGCCAGATTTGAACTCAGATCCTCCTGACTCCAGGGCTGGTGCTCTATTCAATGTGCCACCTAGCCACCCCTTCTTGATAATGTCTTGAAAGATGCTGTCCAGGCTCTTTTTTAGATCATGGCTTTCAGGTAGACCAAATAATTCCTCAATTATATCTCCTGAATCTATTTTCCAGGTCAGTTGTTTTTCCAATGAGGCATTTAACATTTTCTTCTATCTTTTCATTCTTTTGATTTTGTTTGATTGATTCTTGAAGTCTCATAGAGTCATTATCTTCCATTCACCCAATTCTAATTTTTAACGAATTGTTTTTTCAGTTAGATTTTACATCTCCTTTTCCATCTGGTCAATTCTACTTTTTAAGGCATTCTCTTCAGTGAGGTTTTGTAACTCCTTTTTCATTTGGTCTATTTAAGTAATTGTTTTCTTCAGTGGATTTTTTTTTTCCATTTTGGCCAATTGTGATTTTTAAGGAATTGTTTTCTACAGTCAATTTTTGCCCTTCTTTTCCCAAGTTGTTGACTCTCTCTTCCTCTTATTTCTTTTACCAATTTTTCTTCTATCTCTCTTACTTGACTTTTAAAATCATTCTTGAGTTTTTCAAAGAAGGGGTTTTGGACTTGAGACCAGTTCATATTCCCCTTTGAGGCTGTGGATGTGAGTATATTGACAATGTTGTCCTCTTCTGAATTTGTGTTTTGATCTTCCCTGTCTCCATAGAAAGAATCTATTGTCATTGTTTCTGCACTTGGTTCATGATGTTTGCCTATTTCCTGACTTTTAAGGTGAGCTCTCCTGCTGGAACACAGGTGGCACAGTTCCAAGCTTCTTGTGGCTGGTCCTCAGGTGCTGGCAGCCTGAGGATATAGGGGTCTGGCAGCTTACCTGGAGCTGATCTGGGGTCCTAGTGGTGGTGTCTGAGGTATGCTGAAGCTAGGTGAGGTTTTTCTGCATTTCCGTGGGGCTACTCTGAAGTACATGGAGGTCTGGTAGCTGGAGGATGCATGACCTCTGGGGCTGCACCAGAGAACAGGGAAGTCCAGCCATCGGGGGATGCCTTCCTGCTCAGGGATGTTCTGAATATCCTAGTCCACTGCTCTGCTGCTGGAGGACACTTGCCCACCCAGGGCTGTGAGGGGAGGTTCTGCCTATCTGGGGCAGTGCTGTAGCAGATGGGGGTTCACAGAGGTCCAGCTGGCAGCCCCTCTGGCTATGCTAAGGCACTTGAATGGCCCTAGTGTTGGTGTTTGCCTGCTAAGGATCTCCTGCTGGTTTGCTGAGGTAGGGTTTGCTGCTGGCTTGCTGGGATGCTTCTTGTCCTGGAATGAGCTCTCCTTTTGCTTGAGTGAGAAGGACCTCTCTTAGTGATCCTCCAAGTTTGCCAGGCTAAAAGACTGCTCCACTCTCCCTTTCCACTGGCTCTGCCATTCTAAGATTTTTCCTAGGATGTTATTTTCATTTTTTTAAAGGGAGAGTGACAATGATTTACTGCTTACTCTGCCATCTTGGCTCCCCGAAGTCCTACTTCTATCAAGTATATTTATTAAAAAAGGTTTTGCTTTTCTTTATTTCTTTAAAATTGGTGCAGGGGAGGTAGGAAGTAGGGAGGAAAACCCAATTGCTTGTTAATTGAAAAATTATTTAAAAGTAAAGAAAGTACAAACTCACCATGATCACCCTTCATTGTTCAAATACTAAGATTTTACCAATAAAATAAATAGCTAGGTGACAATATTTCTGCTTATGCTGAGGAATTTATATTGCATAATTTATTTTGTCCTTGGAGTTAGGAAGATTTCATAGGTGATGAAGCATCATGTAAAGTTTACTTAATAGCAAAAACAAATTAGGTTATTATTTCAAACAATTGGAAAATAGATATTTAGAGTAGTACAAATTAAGGCCCTCCAGGGGTGGGGAACCTGTAGCCTAGAGTCCATGTGTTGCCTTCTAGATCCTCAAGTACAACCCTCTGACTGAATCCAAACTTCATAGAACAAATTCCCTTAATAAAAGGATTTGCTCCACATCCCTCCAGTCAGATTGGCTAAGATGACAAAACAAGAAAGTGACAAATGCTGGAGAGGATGTGGACAAATTGGAACACTAATACATTGCTGGTGGAGTTGTGAATTTATCCAACCATTCTGGAGAGCAATCTGGAATTATGCCCAAAGGATTATAAATAATTTCATACCCTTTGACCCAGCCATACCACTTCTAGGGTTATATCCCAAAGAGATCATAGAAGTGGGAGGAAGACCCATATGTACAAAAATATTTTTAGCAGCCCTTTTTGTGGTTGCAAAGAATTGGAAACTGAAGGGGTGCCCCTCAATTGGGGAATGGCTAAACAAGTTGTGGTATATGAATGTAATGGAATATTATTGTGCTATAAGAAATGAAGAGGTGACGGATTTCATAATTACCTGGAGAGACTTATACAAATTGATGCTGAGTGAGAAGAGTAGAACCAGAAGAAATCTGTATACAATCACAGACATACCATATCTGTGATGACCAACTATGACAGACTGGACTCTTTTCAGCAATGCAGTGATATAAGTTAATCCCGAAAGACTCAAGAAAGTGAGAAGTGCACTATCCAGAGATATAACTAGAAAGAACTGAGCCTGAATCCTGATGGAAGCAAACTAAATGATCTTGTTCTTTTCATTGTTTGGTTTTATTTCTTCCTTACCATCTTTCATCCCACCTAGTACAATACACCTTTGTAATTGTAATAATGTCTAACATGAATGCATTTGCAGATCATATACTGGACTATATGCTGTCGTGTGGGGAGGGGGGAGGGAAGTAAAGGAAATTTGAAAAAAAAAAAAAAAAAGGATTTGTTCTGGGGCAGCTAGGTGGTACAGTGAATCCAGCAACAGCCCTGGAGTCGGGAGGACCTGAGTTCAAATCTGGCCTCAGACACTTGACATACTTACCAGCTATGTGACCTTGGGCAAGTCACTTAACCCCAATTGCCTTGCCTTCTACCTTCCAAAAAAACCTGCCAAAAAACAACAAAAAAGAATTTGTTCTATAAAATTTGGACTTAGTCAAAAGGTCACATTCAAAGATCTGAAAGGCCACATGTGTCCTTGAGGCCACAGTTCCCCACCCCTGTGGCTAGCCAGTGAGTGTGCTTCATTGTAAGCCACAGTAATTAAAAGAACAACTTCTGATAATACTATCCATATCTTGCAAGAAGAAAGCTCATGGCAACAGTATTAGAACAATAAAAGAAATGCATGCTCTACAATACTTTGAGACCTAACCAGATATGCCAATATACATTCAGACTGTGACTGATGCTCTGTTTTGAGATTCTAGTACATATTCTGTAGATCCTGAAAGAAGCACCACCTGATTACCTCCATTTTACTGAAGAAACAGAGATTCCAAGTCATATAACTTGATGAATGCTGTTACAAGTCCATCAACAAAAAATCCAGGAACTGTCATAGTTGTTCATATAATTTGTCATAAACTGATATTGATTAATTATATGACAGTAAAATCCTAGAAGCACAGGATATTTAGAGAGCCAGTGACGAGATGCCTTAAAATACTGAGTTATTTAGCATAGTGCTCATAAATCTCAACCAATATAGGATGGATGTTGAATCTAACTGAGGTGTATCATTAATGAGTAAAGCTAAATTCTACACTATTCTTTTGCAAGCTCTCTACTGAAATTGTTGTATCCACTATGAATTGTTTAAGATCACAATGATCATAAAGTTTGTATTTTTCATGTCCTCTTAGATAGTATCAGCTCAATAGAGGTTAACGGCTGAGCCTTGCCTGGTAGTTAAGACCAGATGTTCTTTGCAAGTGGGAGGGAATTAGATATTGAATCATAGTAGAAACAAACAAAATGTGATCACAGTATAAAAGCCTGGATAAAACTGATAGAGAAGAAAAGGAATGGAAGGAAGCACAAGTCAGGCACATAGTAAGTAGACACTGAGTTAAGCACTTTTGACAATAAGTGGAATAAATATGTTGTCTTGCATAATTGAAGAGGTATGAATCTATGACATATGATTTCATGAGCACAAGGAAATTCTGGGGAGGAAACTCCTAGCAATGCAGGTTAGCAATTAGTCTATAATTACAATATTCGAGAGTTAACTGTAGCACTGAGAGGTTAGTGATTTGCCCAGTATCACATAATTATTCAATTCAGTTTAGTGCCGGGCACTGTACTAATTGCTGCGAATACAAATAAGAAAAAGAGAGGCAGTACCTGCCCGCGGGGGGTGGGGGGGTGGAGACAGCACATAATAAAAGGAAGCAAAAAAAGGGTCAGTGGGCCATAGGGGAAGGCAAACAGAGCTGCTGATGGAAAATGGAGTTACCTAGAATATTGTGATCCCTCTATGAAGGAAGACTTTGGGAGGAGTTTAATGCTCTGTTCTCCAGTCCTTCAGTCAAAGGAAAGAGCTTACTAAGGGTGAGTTGAGAAGGTGATGAATAACAAAATCTGAATTAAACTGGTGATGAGATTTCAGGTGGTTAGCTTATGTTAGGGTGGAGCATGATGTTAATCGAAGCATAGCTGAAGAAGGAAAATTAGTTAGTTGGATACCTATACCTAGCTAATATATAGGATTTAAGCCCAAATATTTCTAACTCCTAGGTGGTTCAGTGGACAGAATTCTGGGCCTGGAGTCAGAAGACTTCAGTTCAAATCTGGCCTCAGATACTTACTAGCTCAGTGACCCCAGGCAAGTCATATAGCCTTTGTTTGCCTTAATCCACTGGAGAAGAAAATGGCAAACCACTCCAATATCCTTACCAAAGAAAATACCATGGACATGAATTCCATGGGATCATGAAGAGCTGGACATGATTGAACAATGAACAACAATTCCTCCAAGTCCTTGCGCATAGTAGGCACTTAATATGTGTTTAATGAGTTATGAGGTGAGTTGAATATAGGTTCAAAAGATGAAGTGAATGTTGAAAACTAAAAATAAATTAATAAATTGGAAAAAAGACCCCCCCAAATTTTTATTTTATATAGAAAGTATTTGATATGTAATTCTACCTACCAGCTTATGTCTTGTTAAGGATTAGTTGTCTGATAACTTGGGCAGCCTACAGTGATTCTACCATCTCTTGCATGCAATACATTGATCAATAAGTCTTCTTTAGTCTGCCCATCTGTTATTTCTAGTTGTTAAGACTTGAAAACTGTCATCACAAACTATTCCATTTCCTTAAAGATAGCTGGATGACCCTTATTTATTCAAAACCTTATTATCTACTTATTATTGCTTGAATTTATTTCATTGTTTCCCATGAAGGTCTTTTGATTCCACTCTTCAATGATTCCACACATTACTGCTTTTTTTTTTTTTTTTACCATATCAGTGCTTTAGTATAGTTTTACATCTGTGTTTAGCCACAAAAATGTCAAGTGGAAAGAAGGCAATACTGTTTATTCCTCAGGAAAAGTGACATATATTGAATGGGGCTATGTACAGAGAGTCAAAAAATTCCATATCTCTTCTACATTCAAGGTTTTATCACTGTATTGATCCTAAGTTTTCATAGGAGGTTTTTCTGAGAATAAGCCTCCATGGCTTATCAAGGGATGGGGACTCAAATCTTAGTCTTCCCACTCAGAGTCCAATTCTCAGAGAATATCATTTCACCAAATACATATCACTGGAGTCTTTTGTTCAGTACTTAGGACTATTTTATACTTTTTGTTCAGTAGTTAGGACTATATGCCCATTCAACATTGTAGATCTCATATTCTATTCTACCCTCTCTGGAAACTTAATGTTAATAGGCATCCCAGACCAACCTGGGTCTGATCAAATCATATAATTAATTGTTAAAGGTGCCATGTTGGTTCATTTCAACACTTTATATACTCTGAAGTCCTGTGCATCTCTTTGATTCTATTGTTCTATGGTGGTTCTATGGTGTGGGTGAAGTGTCAAACAAAGAAAATGAATTATTTAAGGTCTTTACAATCTACTAAGATGATTTTGTTTTGCCTATAAGTAATATATTTAATTGGGTAAATTGAATTGTTATTCCAGAAACCAGTCATTATAATTGCTAGACCTTACTACATGCAACAAAAATAACCAGGAATTGTTTTGTTTGTTTTTTGCATGCAAGCATTGACTTGAAGTCTGTAATTAATTCTGATATAGAAAAGTCTTCAAGGAAGCTTATCATATTGACACTATTTGACATAACTGGCCAAAAGTACTTATTTTAAACTCAAAGTGAACAAAACTTTTGCTCAAGAATCCAGATTTTGTAGAATCATTCTGGGAGAATTTCTTTATTCTAATAAACTCTCTTTCAAAATACCTTGATGTGCTTGCTCATAGTTGCATCTTAATAGCTCTCCTACAAAAACCATAAATCTTGTCCAGTTAGTTACTTATAACACTTAGATTGTTAGACTATCATTTCTGATCACTGGTCTTCATTTACCTCAGTTAAACTAAAAGAATTTGTAGACAGAAGCCTTATCCAAACTGTCACCATCACACCTAATATCACTCAGGCAAATGGTGAGATCAAAAGGATGGTGGAGACTCAGGATGCTGGGGAGTAGATTGTTGGAAAAGATTGGCCAATGAGATTCAATATGTTTCTCATCATTCAACATGTCTTACCATGTTCTGCAAAAAGAGCCAGTCCTGCTGAATTGCTAATGAGGTAATGTTTTAAGACTTACCTCGACCCTTTCCATCTCAGATTGGTAAAGAATAAAGTAAATTAAAAATATCTTAAATGCCATTTTATACCTAACCTAGGTTTTTTTTTTTCAAATTTTAACCATAAGTTCATTAGTTTAATTAGAGCTACAGATCATTTGTAGAGCTGAGTGAAGACCTTAAACACTTGGCAACTCAGTAACTTTTCTATCTTTCCTTTTTGCTAGCAGTGAAATTAAGTTTCTTGGTGTGAAAATAGCAGAGGGATGACAAAAATAGCCTATGCCATTGTAGGAGGAAGCCCTAGCTTGGCAAATGCTTGAATCCAAAAGGTCCTAAAGTTCTGTATTGACATCTCTGGACTGTTGCTTTCCCTACTTTCATTATATGTCCATTTGCATTTTCCTTCTATCATTAATATACAGTCTTAATTTACAGAGCATTTCATATACATTATCTTTTTGACAGAGATAGAGACTGGACATGTGATTTCATTGGCATAGGGAATTCCCTGAAGAGAAAACTTCCTTTACTGAAGCCAGTTGGCACCTTCTCTGCAATTTATAATTTTTAAATTCTGTAGGTAATTAAGAGGCTGAATGACTTGTTTAGGATTACACAAGCAATATGTATCAGAGGGAGGACTGGAACATCTTTCCCTGACTTTGAAACTATATCTCTATGCACTCTGCTATACTGCCATCTCATATAAGATCCTGAATAAATCTATAAGTAGGTTATGCAAGTATGATTATTCCCATGTTATAAATAGAAAAACTAAGGCTGAGCAGGGCTAAGTGACCTGTCCATGGTCACAGAGCTAAGCTGGAAGGTCAGTAATGAGGACTCAAATCTAAGTCCTCCACATATATACCCAATTCACTACCTACTACTCCACAGCTGCCTTTATATTATTAAAGACACTGTAGAATCATAGAATCAACAAAGTAGAGTTGGAAGGGACCTTGATGACATCCAAGCCTTCACTTAATAAACTAAGAAATTGAGACCCAAACAAATAACTTCAATCTAGGTCTTCTGTCTCCAAGTCTAGTGTTCTAATTCTATTTACTCTCCAGTCAAAACGGCATAATATTTGTAAAGCATACTGCCTGGATATAAGAAGGCACTTAACAAATGCTTGATTCCTTCCTTAATTCCATCACTTTATCCCATTTCACAGAATGCAAAACATGAATGCCCTGAGGCTGAGTTTCTGTTTGCCTCTTTGTGTTGGGAGTAGACTTGAGATTTCATCAGTACAGGAAGCTCTCAGGTAGGATCAGAATCTACCAATGTGGGCTGGCATCTTCTCTCCAACTTAGTGTCTTACACTTTCCTGGAACACCAGGAGAGAAAGCGATTTGCCCAGGATCTCACAGCTGTTCTGTGTCAGCAACAGGGCTTGAAGTCGTATCTTGGCTAAGGTCATCTTTACATCTACTACTATGCCACACTGTATCTCTTTGCTTACTCAACACTATTGCATTTAATACTTTAATTACTTAATTAGGCAGCAATAGGGTTCTATAGTATAACCATTAACCCTTTTTGTTTTTCATCCCTTTCAGTCCCCTACATCATATTTTGGGAATCAATCTTTAACTTATCTTTTGTATTCTCCCTCACAGAATAATAGAAATCCATAATTTTATGATCTTTTCCCCTCCCCTCAAACAAGAAGGGAGAGCTGGATCTAAGAAATTATATATTAAAATTTCAGAAATTTGATGGAATAAAGGTGCTCTTTTCAGTGGTTGAATCCCAAACAATGAGTGCCAAATGACAGTTTTAAAACTAGGAATCTTGATATATTATTGAGTTACTTTTGAGAGTGCCTTTATGGGATAGAGAAGAATAGGAAAAAATCTAGATCCAGATCATTTAAATGAACTACATACTATTTTCTTTAGAGACAATGATCACACGTGTCGAACAGAAATAGAAGAAAACTAACAGCCTCTTTTTTCAGAATAATTACCACCCCCTTTCCTGACTCTTTTCTTCTTTAAATCTAATTCTATTCCTACTTTAAGCTTTGACATTTTAAACCATTCTACCCATCTTCACTTTCTTACAGCTTTGATGGAAGATGTATTTGATGCATTTAAAAGAAAGTAACTGATTAGAAAGGTAAATAGAGAGGATGGAGCCTTTGCATTTGGAGACTGGCCATTTGTATAGCCAGGACTTTCTCTGTGTGATTAACACTGTCTCTGTCAACATTGACTTTGTTTTTACAGAGCCAGTGGGAGGCAGAGACACTTTCAAAGGTGGGAGAAAGTGTAAGATAGAGGCAAGATAGGAAGCAGAGCAATAACAGTAAAGAATGCATACTCAAATGAGCTCATGAATGTAAAACATCTGCAAAATTAAAAGTATAAGAGTGAGACATCATCATTATCATCATCATCACCACCACCATCATCATCATTCTGTACTTCATTTCATGGGCAGATGAGCCTGGGGAGGAGCAATGTCAGTGTGATGCATTCTGGAATAGGCAAAGAACTCCCCCAAAATGCTCCCTGGCTATAAAATTTCTTACCCCCCCCCCATACATATGTGATCAGTTGAGACTCACTTGGATTTACAAGCTTTTCTTTAGGAAGCAAATTTCTTGCCTGCTAAATTGCTTTAATCAGATCAACACTTAGTTACAATTACATTGATTTGGAAGGAGTAGGGGGAAAGAAAGAGAGATCGGGACAATTTTTGAAGCACAAGCAGTACAGTCCCCTCATTTTGAAGATAAGAAGATTAAAGTTGATAAAGTTGAAAATATATGGTTATATATAGTCAAGGTTATAAATGTATCAGAGCTAGTAGCTAATAAGGTTCCAGAGCTAGGGTTCAAACCCAAGTATTCTGATACCAAATTCTTTCCTCCACATTCATTTTTTTTGGAGGGGGGAGGCAAGGCAAAGGGGGTTAAGTGACTTGCCCAGTGCGGTCACACAGCTAGTAGCTGTCAAGTGTTTGAGGCCATATTTGAACTCAGGTCCTCCTGGCTCCAGGGCTGGTGCACCACCTTGCTGCCCCTTTTCCTCCAAATTCTTAATGTAACTTTGTATATTATGCATGGCACACTTGGTGGGAGCAGTTTTTGATAGGTAGATCGGTCAGTGGACTTAGAAAGAAGCATGAGAGCCCTGTAGTCCTGGGAAAGCAGAGGAGAGAGCTAAAATAAGGGAGAGATGAATTTTGTCTTGGGATCTGGGGACAGCCAGCATACCACTTAAAAATCATTTCTACATTGACTTTATAGTTGTTGTTGATGATGATCAAGGAGGTGATGCCATGACGTGCAAATGAGTTGGATTTAAGTGAGGGAGGGCTATGCAAAGTGACCAGCCTTACTTTCTCCTTTGGAATTTATAGTATGACTTTTTAGGAACCCTTAGAACTTATCTCTTTTGAACATTGAATGTTCTGGAATTTATAAGAATTAATGTCAAAGTTGCAATTGTTTTTGGATCAGGCTTGTGATTTCATTGTTATTAGAAACACCAGATGATAAAGCTTCAATGCATATGGACACACTGTGCAATTTACAATCTTAGAGAATTCTCCAGGGGCACTGAGATGGCATGTGACTTGGCCAGTCACAAAGTGAGTACTTGTAAGATGCTGAATTCAAACCTAGGTCTTCTTGACTCTTAGCTGGTTCTCTACCTACAAATTCATCCTCCCTATTAAGCGTTAAGCTATTAAAGATTTAAGTTGACACAATGAACAAATCTGACAAACTTAAAGACCTTGATGGTCACCTAGAAATAAGTATCTATATAGAAAAATTCCATAGACTTAGTTTTTATCAGATCAGAAAGGACAAGACTGCCCTTCCAGATAAATACAGGGGCATACTCCTCCTCCTTACTGTATGTGGTACCCAGACTCTGAACTTGGTGAATGAAATAATTTCTCACATCTACAGTAATGTTCTGAGGGCACCTGAACCAACCACTTTCTACAGTAAGGCTTTGTTCCTACTTACTTTCCAAGAAGCCAAAGAAGGAAAAAATATGTATGGCATTTATGCAGCCTGGATTATCAACTAATGGATGCATAGCTCACATAACTAAATTAATTTTACTTAAGAAATCAGTGAAGACTTGAACTCTGGTCTGAGAGGTGAAAAATGACCCTTTATCTGTCAGGGTACTTAGCTCCAATCATCTCTCTAGCTTTCTGAAGTGCAACTTCATCTGAGTAATGAGACACTATTTCATCGACCTAATACTGTAGCCCCTTCTGAATAAAAAATCTTTGAGAGATTAAGAAGTTGTTAATAGTTATTCATTTGTTCATTGAGCAAATTAACCTGTTTTAAAAATAGAGTGAGGGCTGAGGTCTATAGTTTTCAAGCAATCATTTAATGATGACAATATAAGGATATTACTTTGAAGAAATATAAAACATATTCAAGATAATACATAAGAAATACATGTGAAATTCAAAGTAAAGTTGTGTGTTCAGGGCCATATTTATTCACGATGTAAGATCAAGTGAGGTAACATATGTAAAACCTTTTTGAAAACTTTAAAGTATTAAATAAAATTGCAGTCATAGATATCAATACTGCCCTCATGGTCATCGTTCTATTTTTTATGCCTCGGTAGATGAATTAAGTACTTTAAATTAAAAAAAAAAGTTATATTCATTCGCTGTTCGATCCAATTTTAAAAATAAGGTAAAATCAAGAATTCAGCTATTAATAATATCTTGTCATTAACAATTGCTCAATACTAAACATTAATAAACACTTAATATTTAAATATTTAATATTATTTGGTTTTTACTCATGTAACAATTCCATTTTGTTACTGGATTTGGAAAACTGTTATTGTAAAATAGGGAATTATGCAGACTCAGAAGGTCAAAGGAAAAAACATAATAAGAGTGAAAATTATTTTGAAACTTTTTTTAAAGAAAAAGAAAATGTTTAATGCGTCAGTAGGTACCCAAGTGAAAATAAGGACTACCTAAATCCTGTGGTTAATTAAGGTATGGTGGAGACACCATACTAAAAACCTTTTTTAAGAGGGCACTGCCATTTTCCTCCTTTCCTTATCTTGGCTTCTGGTCTTGTTTAGGTGACTTCTAGGCAGGCACCCCATTTGTGCTTCATCTCAACCTCATTCTGGTGCTCAGGAAAGTGGAACTTATTCTGTGCCTCTGAAAACTGCCAGGATTTATTGGGATAGTTCTCATGAGCTTTGATATTTATTTGTGATATATTTCATTGTTGCAGATCAAAGTATTAGGAAAAAATATTTTTGAAAAAAGTAAAGATGACTTTCAGAGGGAACATATTGTTGGGATTGTGCACAATTCATTATGGACAACAGATAAGAATTATAACTTAAAGTTCAGCTTTCTAATTTCTTCCCTTTGCTGTCAGGTTCCATCTCATTGCCTATCTTGATATTGCTGCCTGGACAGTGCTCTACAAATCTGTCAGTTCTAAGTTTAAGTCTGGCGTTGGACACTTACTGTCTGTATGATCCTGTGCAAATCACTTAGTCACTGACTGCCTCAGCTTCCTCAACTGTAACATGAAAAACCATAAAATAAGACTTACCTCTCGTTTCTGTGAAAATAAAATGAGGTAAAATGTGTAAAAAGTGCTTAGCATAGTTCCTGGCACATAGTAGACATTATATAAATGCTTATTCTTTCCCTTACTCTATAAATCTGAAACCTACTGAACAAAAAAATTTCTTCTATTCATGTTGGTAAAATCTCAGAAGAAAAAAGTTTAGATATTCAAAACCAAGTTATGCTTTTATGAAAAAGCAAGGGGTCTTAAATTTCAGTTTCTATCTCTCTCACAGCCTGACAATCTTACTGTGAAGCACCAAATTCTTAACTTCCTTTAGCTAGAATGAGCCAGGGACAAAGTCAAGCTTTTAAGCGGCTGTTTTGCATCATGAAATCAAACCAAGTAGAAGCACTATTCTCTCCTAGTCACTCTGGCTCCAGATTTGGGAGTCATCTCTGACACTCTCCCTCTTGTCCAATCCATCTGACACACTGCCAAAAGACTAATCTCTCTTAAATACAACTTTCATCATGCTACTCTTTGGCTCTGACATTGAAGGTTTTCCACATTCTGGTTCCATTTTACCTAGCAAATCTTGCCTCCCTTTACTCCCCAGCATGAATCAGCCAGAAGGATTTCTTCATAGCACCCCGAATCCACAGTACACAATCCTAATTGTATGTCTTTCTTTTCTCCTCTGCCTATTATCAATTCTCTCTCAGCTCCAATATGGAAAGGTATAACTTTAGAGTTGAAGGTCTTATTTGAAGATGAAGGTCTCCTAATTTTATAGATGAAGAAATTGAGGCGCAGGGTGGTGAAATGTCTCACTCAACATTGCTTTCTCTACAGACTCTTCCCCTACTCTCAGGCCCATATAACTCTTTCTGTTTTCTAGAGTCTCATGACACTTTATAGTATACTGTTTTATATGGCTACTTAAGCATTCCAAGTTTTTATTTCCCAACTCTTTAAGGGAAAAGAACCATATATTTCTTTGTTATATATCTTGGTACCTAGCAGAATATTTTGTCCATAATAGGTATTCATTCAATCCCTTTGGAATGAATTATATTGCCAGAATAGAATAATGTGCATAAGTGTGACTAGACTACTTCTTAAAACCTTGTAACATATTTGTTAAACTCAGTTGAAAAGTGTTTTTTAAAGCTCTTGTAAAATTGACATTTTTGTAACTCCTAGCTCTTAAGCAAGGGAGTCTGTTTCAGAAAACAGTCTGAATCTGAACCAAGTTTGTGATGTAGAACTGTCTGGAACTTGGCTAACAAGAAACACGTTATGTAAATTAAAGCAAGCAAAAATTTCTGCTTAGTGGCCAGCTATGGAGTTAGGAAAAGTCTACTGACTTTTCAAAGCAAGTTCAAGTTCTCCGACCCATACTGTGATTATTTGACTATAAGGGAGTCACAACCTCACAGTACCACAGATGACTTTCTAGGACTCTCAGTCAACTAACATTTATTAAGTGTCTATACTAAAGGGATACAAAGAAAGGTAAAAAAAAACTGTCCCTGCTCCCAAAGAACTCACAGTTTAATGTCACAGTTTAATGTGCAAACAGTGATGTACAAACAAGCTATAAACAGGGTAAACTGGGGGTAATCTCTGAAAAGTTACTAAGATTAAGGAGGATAGGAAAAGGCTTCTTGCAGTACATAAGACTAATTGAGACTTAAAGGAAGCCAGGGGAGCTAAGAGCCAGAGTTAAGAAGGGAGCTCATTCCGGGCATGAGCAACCAGTGAAAACACTCAGAGTCAGCAGATGAAGTATCATGTGAGAGGAACAGCAAAGAGACTAGTTTCTCTTGATTGAAGAATAAGGGAAGGGGAATAATACATAAGAAAATAGGTGTCAAAGTGTATAGAGCACTGGCCCTAGAGTCAGGAGGACCTGAGTTCAAATCCAACATCAGACACTTAATGCTTACTAGCCATGTGACCTTGGGCAAATCACTTAACCCTGATTGCCCTGCCTTCTCACCTCCAAAAAAAGAAAGAAAGAAAATTGGAAAGGTAGGAAGGGACCAGGTTATGAAAAGCTTTAGAAGCCAAACACAGGATTTCATATTTCATCCTAGAGGTAATGGGGAACCAATGAAGTTGTGGAATAAGGCAGCCATATGGTCAGGCTTGAGTTTTGAAAGATAAATTTGGTAGCTTGGTTCTATAATTTAATTGTATATATAAGTTACAGACAAATGGGCAATGTGGAGGGGGATACCAGACCAGGATTTTTTTTATGTTTACAAAAGACCATTCCCCTCAGCTCCACCTACCCACCCCCCCTCTATCTCTCAAAGAACCAAACAATACTTGGCAGCACTGTTGGAAGGAGGAAGCTTGTATTAATCTCATAAAAGATCCATGAAGTTTTCTTCTGCTTGGGGGAAAAATAGTCATAAGAATGTTAATGTTGCTCATATGAGTTCTTTTTCTCAACTTCTGCCAAGTTGTATGAAACAGGAAGAGCCAGGAAGAGATGGGGAGCTCGAAATTTGGGAGAGCCGCTTCAAAAATAGAGGCTCGGGGCGGCTAGGTGGCGCAGTGAGTAGAGCGTTGGCCCTGGAGTCAGAAGGACCTGAGTTCGGATCCGACCTCAGACACTTAATGCACACACAAACAAAAACCTAGCAGTGTGACCTTGGGCAAGTTACTTAACCCCAATTGCCCTCCAAAAGGCAAAAAAAAAAAAAAAAAAAAAAAAGTAGAGGCTCTGAACAAGTGAAGTCAGCATTATATTTTCTTAAACTGAATGGAAGCTGCCATGGTAAACTGTCCAGAAGACAAAGTGCATTAGAAAACCTTATTAGAAATATCAAATTGCAAACCCTGATGCTATCTTCCAATTTTCCCTCTCACCCTCATCTCTTTTATCTGTTCAGTTACCAAATCCTATTGGTTTTAACTTCTCAGTATCTTTGCATCTATCCTCTCCTCTCTATTACCACTGCCACAACACTAACATAATTCATCTACTATTCACAAAAAAAATTCATTACTATTTTTGCAAAAAAGGTCTTCCTGTCTCCACCTTTCCCTTCTACAATCCATCCTTTTATACCAGGGCTTCTTAAGCATTTTCCACTCACAATCCCTTTTCACCTGAGAAATTTATATGCGACCCCAGATATAAAGGTATGTAAAAAAGGTATACAAATCAAACATTTTCTGATAATAAATCATTAAGAAATTTCTTTTAAAATAATTCTTTGGTATACATATAATTTTACTATTTATTAAAGATGAAAGCACATTTGCATACTAATGAGATGGGTGTTTTTCTTTTATTTTTACATAAAGAATTAAATCTTTTTTTTTTTTTTTTTTTTTGGAGGGAGGAAGGCAGGGCAACTGGGGTTAAGTGACTTGCCCAAGGTCACATGGCTAGTAAAGGTTAAGTGTCTGAGGCTGGATTTGAACTCAGGTCCTCCTGACTCCAGGGCCAGTGCTCTATTCACTGGGCCATCTAGCCTCTCCAAGAATTAAATCTTGATGGAATATTTGATACTGCAGGACATACAGCATCTTCAACATTTTTCAGAGCTGACTGATCTTTTGATTTTATAATCGTCAACGGTGAGAACATCACTTTGAATAAATATGTAGTACAAAATAGCAGAAGAATGTTTGGGACGATTTCAGATATTGTTGCAAATTCTGTGCTAATCGAAAGTGAAAAGTCATTTAACGATTTTTTTTTTTTTTTAGGAAACTCAAGTTTTAAACTAGTGTCACTTGATAATTTGGCAAATTCTTCTTGGAATTTTAATGCCAGATGATCGACGTTTTGGGGTTCAATTGAGTATGGTTTATGAACCAAACTTAATTTTTTAGAATCAAAATTTGAAGGGAAGTATTTTTGAAACAGTGTCTTTAGGCACTTCAGATAATCAATTATAAGTCTTAAAATGAAATCTTTGGGAAGGTTATTTTCAATTATAAGATAATCAGTAACTGTAAACATTTCTAAAGAACTATTTTTCACCCTATTCTTTCATATGGTAACTTTTTAAGTAAAACTTTCAATTTTATCTTTTAACATATATGTTACAATTTTTTCATTGAAGTGACATGTTTATATCATCAAGTTTTTAAAAAATTCTGACAAATAACAATTTTGAAAGTCATTATGAAAAAAAATTAACAAAATTGGATTTTCATTTTTCAGTTTCAATAATCTGTTTAAACTTCACCCTCTTGAGAGCCACCTTACCTCTGCATGTAGTAATTGGTTTTTGTAATTGGAGTCCATGTCTTTCCAAAGGTTTAAAAAGAAATGATTATTAAGACCATGTCTTTTAAATGAAGTTAATGATTTTTATAGCATTGTGAAGCACAACATCTAACTCTGGTAATTATTTTCTTTTTGCTACCAGTGTCTCCTGATGGATCATGCAGAGTAAAAGTGGTATATTCATTGCCACCAGCTTTAACTTTTGCTACAAATTCAATATT
The DNA here is from genome assembly GCA_011680675.1 of Gymnobelideus leadbeateri. Lineage (NCBI taxonomy): Eukaryota > Metazoa > Chordata > Mammalia > Diprotodontia > Petauridae > Gymnobelideus > Gymnobelideus leadbeateri. The sequence continues at coordinate 225,917 of WOXC01008816.1, forward strand.
CTCACCCATCATCATTCCAGCACCATCTGTACAGATTCCAATGCAATTTTTCCACTGTAAATCTTCATTTGTGAAAAATTCATCGGCTTTAAGATATATATTTACATAAATATATATATACATACATATAACTATATCTATATGTCTATATCTATCTATGTCTTCCCCTCTTATGTTCCTCTCCAGAAGGCAACAAAACAATAATTCCTCATGTATACTTCCTTTATAAACATATCTATATATTCCTTTATAAATATATCTAATATGTGCCATATTAGAAATGTCAGTTGTTTCATCTAACTGAATTGCAACCTTTGGGCTGCCCCTAAACCTGGTAATAAGCTGCTGGAATTGGTCATTACTAATTTAAGAAATTCTTTATTAATTTCATCCCTATACTTTTTCCCCATGAACTATTTCGGTTTTAATAGCAGCAGGTAACATGAGATCTCCTATCACATACTGCTTTTTAATTTTTGCAATTAAATAAGAAGTTTCATAAGATGCAAGGAAATACTTTTCATTGACTTTAACAAATTTCTCAAAACATTGTTTTTTTTTTTATTTGAAGATTTTAAAAGTTGTTCAAAATATTCCTTTGGTTTACTGCAATACACTAGGTGCTCATTATTAATATGTCATTTTAGTTTGGCTGTTTTCATGCTCTCTGTACCCCGGAACTTCATTACAAATTAAACAAAGAAGTTTTTTTCCACACCATCATCATTATTAGAAATAAATCCATATTACAAAAATGATTCAACATATTTTCTTTTTCTTGTTTAGGTGTGCTTCTTATTTAGGTGTATAAAATATGGTAGGGAAGACTCTACTGCATTGTCATCAGTATTTTTATCTCTTCCATCTAAATTTAGCCAATTATCCATAACAAAAATATTTTTGTCCTAAAATATAAACAAATATTGCTAATAATTTCTCAAATAAATACTAGCTTAAGTTTATGAAATTATATTTGTTTATGCTTAATTAAAAAAAACTGGTGCTCACACTAACATACAATGGTGATAGTGGAGAAATATTATTAAAGGGCTTTTGTCTTACTGTAATTAAACACTTATGTTTCTGTATAAGAAGTAGATAACATCAACTTTTAAAATCAAACATTCTAACACAATATAATCCAGAGATACCCTAATTTGATATTTATATACTGAGGAATGACAGTAGGAAATATTAAAAGTCTTTATTTTCCATAATTAAACTATTATGTTTCTGAAAGAACAGAAAACTTTGCATAAATACTGCAATTTATAACATCACAATAGTCTTGAATCCGAGTTAAGGTTTTTCTGGCAGCATTTGTTGGCATTGTGTGGAGTGACAGCATGCACAGTACAAAGAATGCATGTTGTGTACTCAGAACCAAGGCTGCAGTGAAGTTGTATGATGAAACACGGGCAAGCACTGCCAGAAACACCTCGGATTCATTACACATTTGATTTTTGATTATTGGTCATTGTGCATTCAGAAACCTTTTACTGTTGCCAAATTTTTCCTGATGCCCACATTCAGTTACGCAGCCCTATACAGGGTCATGACCCACAGTTTAAGAAGCACTGCTATACCACTGTTTCATTAATCATATTTATTTACATCCTTATATGAAGAGGCAATATATTATGTATGGTAGATAGCTAGGCTTGAGGCAAGAAGATAGGTTCAAATCCTGACTCTGACCCTTGTTATCTATGTGACCTGGGGCAAGTTACTTAACCTCTCTGTACATGGGGCAGATCCCTAGGATTAGTAATAAATCATAAATAGGTTGTGATTTAGAATTATGGAGGTAGTTTCCACACCTACCAAGAGTATCTGAAACTGAAAAAAAAAATCATAGCATTAAGTATTTATCTAGTTATGTCACTTCTAAACTAAAACTCTTTCAATGGCCCTCCATTATCAAGAAAAGTTTCATCCTTCTTAATCTGGCACTCAAGGCCCTCCAGAATACGGTGTATGTGTGTGTGTGTGTGTGTGTGTGTGTGTAATATAAATATGCATGTATGTATGGTATAGCATATAACAGATATCAGGTATATTTTTCTACTCCTTTCCATCCATACATCCCCTTCATTCAATCAAACTTTACTACTCACCAATCATGGCTTTTTTTGGAGGCTTTTCTTCTCCTCTGCCTTTTCAATGCTTTAAATGCCCCTTTTCCTTCCTCAGCCCATTAAAATTCTACCCATCTTTAAATACCAGCTCAAGTGCCATTTCCTCCATGAATCTTTCCTTGTTTATCCTTAATCAGAATGATGTTTTTTTTTTTTTACATTCAGATGCCATAGCATGTTTTCTTTGCAATTTTCTTATGCCCTTAATATGTTATTTTGTATTATAATAATTTATTTATGTGACATCACTGCTTCATGAAGTCAAGGACTATGTCTTATCATCATCTCAGTACATAGTACTTCCCAAAGTAGATGTTTAACACTTGGTAATGAATTCTCTAGTAAAGTTCTACTCGAATGAATCATAATGGCATTTTGGAATCTTTCAGGCTATGCCAGTTGACAAAAATGTTTTACTCATGCTAAGGAAAAATTAGTATAAGAATAAGATGTTTTAATAAAGTTAAAGATAGATGAGGGTTAAATTAAACAATGATAAGTAATAGTTAAGGATTGAGTATATATATATATGTACATATATATATACACTTAGGTGTATATGTACATATACACATATATAAATGTATATAAATATGTATATGAAAATCGATGATTGAATTAAAGTAATATTAAGGATTATGATTAGAGATACTTAAATATATAATATAAATATATCTATGTGCATATATAGACAAATAGATATAAATATATGTCGGTATACATATATACACATATATATCCCTTTAAATCTTGCTTTATTTGTACATAATCTTTTAAAATGCCAATTAAAAGTCTGAGCTAATGTTTATGCCTAATAATTTAATAAACACTTTTATTTTAGAAAACTATAAAGAAGAAGATATACATTTTTCATATTTAACCAAACTTAGGTGAAGTTAACTGCTTAGAACATTTGATCATAACAAAGAAATCATTATTCACCTGGTTATAGAATATACTTAGGGCCCAAAAGGAATCCAGGAAGAAAAAACATAATCTCAGAAATCTGAGAGTTGGAAGGGACTTTAGTGGCCATTTAGTTTTAGCTATATGAAGAATCTCCTCTAGGGTGTCCTTGACAAGTGGTCCTCTAGTCTTCTATTGAAAACTTCTAATAAAAGAGAACCCATGTCAAAGTGATCTTCCTAAGGCAAAAAGTAACCCTCCCCTGTCCCTTATTCACCATCATCACTACCCCCCCAACACACACACACAAACACACACTCAGTCAGCTCCAATAGCTCCATATCATCTCCAGGATCAACTTCTGGCCTTCAAAGCCCTTTATAACCTGTATCATAACGCCATACCTTACCAGTCTTCTTATTCTTTATCCTGCCACCCTAACCCCCCCCCCCCCCCACACACACAAATACTCTGTGTCCCAGTTGACACTGGCCTTCCTATTGTTCTTCAGACAACATCTTCTATATTCTGACTCCAGGTATTTTTTACTAGCTGTCCTCCATGCTAAGAATGCTGTCTTCATCTCTACCTCCTGATTTTCCTTGCTTACTTCAAGTCCCAGCTAAAATCTCATATTCTATAAGAAGTCTTTCCTGATCTCCCTAAACTCTAGTGCTTTCCCTCTGTTGATTACACCCAAAGTATCCTATACATAGTTTTTTGCATAATTCTTTGCATGTTTTCTCTCCTTGAGGGCAGAGACTTTCTATTGTTTTTCTTTGTATCTATAGCACTTAGAACAGTGTCTGGCACATAGTAGGTGCTTATTAAATGTTTATTGACTGGTTGACTATGACCCGCTGAAATAGTCCACTCCACTTAGGGGAAATCCTAATTATTGGGAAGTTTTTCCTGATGTAGGTTTGCCTAAATCTGCCTCTTTGTGGCTACTCCCCATTCTCATTATTCTGGTCTCTGGTTCCAAACAGACATATTTTATTCTGCTTTCAAAAGAGTCACCATGTACCCCACAAGTCATCATGACTCTATGCTAAATACTCCCAGTTCCTTCAGGTGACCCTTATATGGCTTAGTCTTAGTTCCTCCCTCCATCAAGTGATTGCTCCTTCAGCCTTAACTTGTAATGTGACAGTGAATTATTTCCCAGCAAGTGAAACAATAGCAACAACAAAAGAAACAAGAAAAGAAACAAGCCCTACACCAGTGTTTTCATATGTAGAGACCAGAAAAATGGAAAGTGGATGACAATGTAATATCTGATGGATGTAATTCTGGGTTCAGGACAATCTTTAAGATTAGAGATTGCTTAGATTGCTTCATTCTTTGTGTTTGCATCTCTGACACCTAACCCAGTTCCTGGAATGTATATAAGTAGAAGTTTGATAAATACTTGCTGATTGATTGATCAACTGATGATCTCAATATCTTTTACAGAATATCTAATTCTTCCTGGAAGCAACCTAGGGGGTCCAGGAATTTCACTACTACTGGGTAAGTTTTAGAAAAATCCCCTCATTCCAAATTCCAATCCTAGGTATCAAGCCTTTGATCATTTTGGTCTGGGATTTTTTATTTTTTTGCCTTCTTATCCAATCCAATCAAACTTAATAAATATGTATTAACTGTCCATTTTGTGCTGAGCATGGGTTTTGGGGGTATGTGAAAATTGTAAGCTACAGAACTAGAAGGCAAAATGATACAATGGAAAATGTATTGAATTTGGAGTATGAGGACCTTAGATCCAATCTTGATTTTATTCGTGAGAAACTGGATAAATCACTTCCCTCTCTTGGCCTCAGTTTCCTCATCTATAAAATGAAAGGATCTGAACTAGATGGCTTTTGAGACCTCTTCTGGCTCTAAATTTATGATGTAATGGATGCTCATCTGCATGGTATGAGGAGTTTCCTCATCAGTTGTTCCTCATACCAATCAATCCACAATTCTGGTTTTTAAAAAGGTAATTAGAAATGTTTTGTTTATTTTAATCTAAGAAAACCATCCAGTACCAGATGGGTTGGTACCTAAGCTTCCTAATCTATACTTCTTGGTCTTTATCTATATTAAGATCCTCTCTAAACCTAAAATGTCCAGATCCTTAGGGGCTCCAAAACAAAATAACATCTAGTGCCTCAGAAAACCTGTGAGCTCACTTGGCTGGCATGTGCCCATCTGTGTACTCTTGAATGAGAGAATTTATCTAGTCCACAGTCCCAGGAGGACTCCCAGTCAATAGTGAAGCCTCCTGACTTTATAGCTGGTATTGAAGGTTACAGTCATATTCCTATGAAATCACTAACTAGATATTTATGCCTGCCACCCAGAAGGATAAAAAGAACAATGACAGAGGGAAAAATGACAGTAATCGATTTAAATCAAGAGCCATGAATTCAAAAATATAGCATAATGCCACTCCCACAAAGACAAGCCCATCCCTCATTTAGATTCACATATAAAGCTATATAATTAGAAACTAAACTCCATCTCTTTCCAGGTACTTAGTTCAACACAATCCAGGAAAGGCTTCCTGTGGAAGATGTCACTTGAGCTGAGTTTTGAAAGAAACTAGAAATTCCAGGAGGTGGAGGTAAGAAGGGAGAACTTTCCTGCCAGCACCTTAAGTTTTACAAAATAAAATCCTCAGAACAGCCCATGGTTAATACAAATAAGATTCTCCCCAATTTATAGGTGAAGAAACTAAGGTCTTAAGAGAAAGTAACTTTCCCAAAGCCACAGAACTATTATGTATCTAAGGTGCTTTAAATGATCCTGTAAGAATAGAAAATACACAGAAGATGCTGCTGATCTGAAAGTCACTAATTCCAAACCTGGTCTTCTGATTCCAAGGCTAGGGCACTACTCATTACTCTATGCTGTCTCTTGGTACAGAAACTAGAACTGAGATTTTCCACTGTGATTTCAGAAAGGAGTCTCCTGATGGCTGAAGCAATAAAGCCTACATATCCTTCATTTCATAAATTAAAATGACCTGCTCCTTTACAATCCTAGTTAATTCACATGAGGTCAGTTTCATTCTCCCCTCCACATCTGGGGAATGCTAGTAAAAGGCATGGGGTGGGGAGAAAGAAATCTCCCTTCCCTTTTGCTCTCTTTCCATATTCTCCCTTTCTTCCTATAATTGCCCTCTGGCTGTCAGCAACCTCTATAGTCACTAGCAAAGTGGAAGGATTTCTAGTGCTATTTTGAGAGGAGCATAAGAACATCCCTCTGCTGGGTAACAGAGAAGTACATGCAAACATGAACAGTAGGATTACTGTTCACATGCAGCTGTTAACCCTGCCCCAGTTGTTCCCTCATGTTGACTCTACAGACAGCTCAGTTCTTGAAGAGAATCAGATCATAGCATTCTGTCATGGTAGTGTTTACAGTGTCACAGGGTAAGGAGTGACAATTCTAGAGCCATAACTAGGATTGGATGTTTAGGGCTTTGCCCTAGGCCACTGATATTTAGAAGATCCTTAAAACAGTGCACTCCTCCCATAACAAAGAAACAATTAAGCTTAGTACCTAGTTAACAAAAATAATTCATTAAAACAGGAAGTTTCTGGGTGGCACACTTCTTTCCCTCATTCTCTGGTAGTTTCATCCTAGGTGAGATTTTCTTGATGTGGCCTTCCCTCTTCCTGGTCTCTACCCCCCCCCCCCCAACTCCCCCTTGGCAATTTCCTCAGTGTCACCCTAGTTAGTTCTGTATTCTGTCTCTTCTCCACATGGCATCCCAGATCTCTCCCCACCTGCCTCAACTGAATTTATCTTAAGAAGTTGACTTGAAGGTACTATTTGTGCTGTTTGCCCTGAAAAAGAAGATTATTAGTTATGGCTCTGCCATTCTTTCTAAATTGTAAGAGGAAATCAGAGACTCATTCAGGTAGCAAGCACTTATAAAACACTGACTGTGTGCTAAGCATTGTGCCAAGACATGGAGATTGAAAAAAAGGAAAAACAATCTCTTCCCTCAAGAAGTTCACATTTGTGTGGAGAAGACCACATGTAAATTACTTGGTCTAAACAAGATATGCATGGCCTAAATAGAGGGTAATCTTAGAAAGGAAGGCACTGGAAGGTGGGACTGGGGGAGGGATGTCCTTATTAGAATAGACCTCCTGAAGAAAGGTCAAAACTCAGGTTTGGTCTGAGTCTTGAAAGAAGATAGAAACCATGGTGAAGAGGTGAGAAGGCTATGGGAGAGAGCCATGAAAAGATAAGGAGAACTGACATGGAGTGTCAGGTTTAGGAACAACAAATAGCCGACTACTGGATAATGCAGTCTGTGGGGAGGAGAAGAATGGAAGAAGTCTGCAAAGGTAAGAAGAGGCCAGGTTCTAAAGAGCTTTAAATACCAAAGCAATCATCAGTGAAACTCTGGAAGCCATCTGGTCCCACTCCTTCATTTTACAGATGAGGAGACTGAGGCCCAGGATGTCAGGAGACCCCAACAAGATCATGTAGAAAGCATCAGGGTAAGATTTCAGCCCCAGGCCTCAGACAACAGCAAAGCCAGCCTAGCACTCTTCCATTGAGCCATGCTTATCTTCAAGGACATCTCTCTACATGCTTTTGTCAGCCTGATTCCCTTCCACTTAGCATGGAGTGAACAGCAAGAGGTGTAACAGTTCACATTTACATAGCTTCTTAAGGTTGGCAAGGCATTTGCTTCAGAACAACCTTGTGAGATCTGTGTGAGGGACACTGAGAGGGAGGAGCAGCAGGGAAAAGTCGGGTTCATGCTAAAGTTAATAAAGGGAGACAACTCACTAAGAATAATTTCACCTTTATCTAAGAATCCCTCCCTGTTATCAAAGATTATATATCAGTTAATTCTCTCTGTGCTTCTGTGAAGGTGGATGACATTGCTCCCTGCCCCTAACTCAGCAACAAAAAGTACCTGAGGCAGAGAAGGGCTGTAACTCTGCAAAAATGGAGCACGTTAATAGCATAGACAAGACTAGAAGTCCCCAGGGACACTGTGGTTTGAACAGCCCCCTCACCCCACCCCACCCAGATCACATGGTCTCCTTTTACCCAGTCAGCTATTTGATCCCATTCATGAACAAATGCAATTACTCTCTCTTTTTTTCTCCCCAAGTCTCCAAATCACTTTTGGTCCTGCCTAAGCTCCTTTTCCAAAGCTCATCTTTACCAAAGCTGAGATTCTAGAAATAGCATCAAAAGATTCTCCCAAGAAGCATCAATAGCTATTCCAAACGGCTTCCTCCAAGCGAAGCCCAGATCAGGCACCCTCACCTTCTAGCAACTCTGACACATTAATTTTCCTCCACCACCACACTTAAAGTATTTAGTCTGGCACCACCATGGCTGGGAGCTTTAATCAGACACCAAAGACACAAAGCTCTGTCAGAAATGATGTTAGATGGATGGTGGTCATGTGGCAACTGCCTCATTGGAAGCAAACACTGAAACACTTGTTTTTAAGCTGCCTTAGGACTTGTCTGAAAAATGACTTTGTTCACCATGGAAGGCCACTAATGTACAAGCTGTTATCCCAGGTTTTTAGCACTTCTAGGTGCACAACTTTCTTTTTTTTTTTTAAACATGCATATAGCTATGCAAACAGCGGAAATATCAATAAGCCACTCCTATTATCAATTCCATAGATCAGTGGCTAAACTCTATGTCTAAGAGTAGTGCTAATACTTTCTTGTGATTAAAAAAACAGTGAGAAACAAATTTGCCAAAGATGTGAGGAGAAAATGTTTTCATCCTGAGCCATATGGTTCAATTTATATCGGATTTACACATTTGGAATTTCTTATTTACTTTTTATGGTGGTCCTTCACCCCAGGTACAGGATGGGGTCGTGGGGGGTTGTATCTTTTTGGCTGGGACAGGTTGCTGCCAGAGGCTCTTTCCAAAGGGGTCCTGAGAAATCACCATGCTCTTTGTTAGCAGGTCCATCATTTCCTCTCCTCTGCTCACAATGCATCCTCTGTCCTCAAAATAGCAAGCCAGATTCACCACAACTACAACACTTATTCTGTAGATGGGATTGCTGGATGGGAAGCTGCCTTCTATCCAGATACCAGCACGGCTCTGCAATCTGTGGGCAAAAACTACTGCCCAGAGAATGACTCCACTTTACTACCACCCCACCCCCTTCTCTCCCTTAGACCTAGCAGCTACTGAAAAATTATGTCCAAGCCTGATCTGGAAATTGTTTTGTAACAAGAAACAGACCAGACATAGTGTAGTGGGATGAGGCTGTGACCTTTAACCTCCTGAGCTTTGGCTTTCAGGCCAGTCTAGAGGTTGGTGGTCTCTGCCCAGTCACCAGCTGGCCTTTCTCAATGCCCATCATGAAATGTGAGGGTAGTATTCACTCTGTTCTAACAACAATTTGGGACAGTAGTTGCAAAGATAGATTAAAAAGTAACATGAAATGGTAAATGGAGCCTTGGATTTGGGATTAGGAAAAGCTAGATAAGATTCCACCTCAGACACTTACTAGTTGTATGACCCTGGGCAAGTCACTTAACCTTTGTTCACCTCAGTCTCCTCTCCTGTAAAACGAGGTGGCTGGGCTTGATGGCTTCTAAGGTCCTTTCCTGTTCTACCTCTATGAGCGTAGGAAGACAACATGAGATTATTTATCTACCACATAGCTATACCATGCTTGGTCCAGATCCAGTCACCTTCAACAAACATACTGGTGAAGAAGAGATGTGGTCAAAGAATCATAGACTGAGAGCTGAAAGCATTAGAGGTTATCTATCCTAGCTCCTTCATGTTAGAGATGATGTCCTAGGTGTCATATGAATATATAAAGCATTGGAACTAGAGTCACACACTTAATAGTGACATTACCCTAGAGAAGTCATATCACAGCCTCAGTTTCCTGATCTGTAAAATAAGCATAATAACCAAAGCTGTCTTTAGGCTTATTTTAAGGATCAAGTAAGGTAAATGTAAAGAGTTCTGCAGCTCCTCAAGGTCTATATCAATGCTATCTATTAATTGTTAACATTTTTATAAAGTAAGGCCCCAAAGAGGAAATGATTTGACCAAGGCCACAATGTGTTTGCCAAATCATTATTTAGACTTAAGTCTTCTGAATCCAAAGCTACCTCTTTCCATTTATACATCATGCTTTAAAGGGCAAAGAAAGGATTGAATACCCCTTTTATATATAGTTCACTGAAGTCTGTGATTAATTAGCCAGGTCTAGAATGGTTCTTTATAGCTGTGATTAGCACTGATTACAAGCTCTTCTCCCCAGTATGAATCACATTCATGTCATATACACCTCTGTATCTTCCTTTTGGGATTACGGCAACATTCTCTCAAAGGGGAATCTCTCAAAACATTTACCAGAAAATTCCTGCCACACAGAATGTGGCAGCCTAAGTGATTACAAGTAACCACTGCCTACCAGTGACATGTAGCCCATCATCTCTTTTACTACCTCCAAAGACAACCTGAAGAATTTATTGGTCTACATGTTTTGGATTTTGGCTTTTAGAATTATCATAATTTTCATCTCCATGATAACTTTGGAGAGCAGCTTTTGTACTTCAGCAAGCTACCTTGTGCTTCAGAAAACCACAAAGGAGGCACTTCTCCCCAAGGCCTCTTGTCTGTGCCCACACATCCTTAACCTAGCCTCATTGAACATCAGTAGAGTTAGATGATTAGAGCAAGTCCTTTAGAAAAGGAGCTGAAGGTTGCTGTGACAATGTGCTATCATTACCTGGAGAGCAAATAAAATGATGTTTAGATCAATGACCCTGCACAAGTTTTAAAACATCCCTAACAAATTAATGCATCTCAGCCTAATGGGTAGAAAGCTGGACTTGGAATAAGGATACTGGGTTCAAATCCCACCACAGACACGTAGTCAGTCAATTGATATTTATGAAGCATCTACTATGTTCCAGCCAGTTGTGCCAAGCACTGGGAGAAACACATTCTAAAAGGAAAGTCTCTCCTCTCAAGGAATTTCTAATAACAACACACAGAAGGAAACAGAAAAGGGGAGAAAGGAAGGGGAGAAGGTACCCAGAGCATGACAGAGAAATTTAGAGAATGTAGCCTGGTGGGAAATAGAGATGCATAGCCTGGGCTTTAAATATTTTAGGAGGAGCACTTTATTCCACTCTGTAATCAGAGGGGTTCCAGGGCACAGGATATGATACTGTTGAGATACAAGTAACAGCTAGCAGAATTTTAAGTGTTTATAGGGTTTTAAGTTTTGTGAAGAACTTTGCATATATTATCACATTGGATCCTCACAACTCTTCTTGTTGTCCAATTGTTTTTAGTCGTGCTTAACTCTTTGTGATCCCATTTGGGGTTTTCTTGGCAAAGATACTGGAATAGTTTGCTATTTCCTTCTCTAGCTCATTTTACAGATGAAGGAACTGAGGCAAACAGGGTCGAGTGATTTGCCAAGGGTCACCCAGCTAGTAAGTGTTTGAGGCCAGATTTGAACTCATGAAAATGAGTTTTTCTGACTCAAGTCTGGCACTCTATCCACTGTGCCACCTCACAACTCTATAGTAGTGTTATTATTATCCCCCTTTTTCAGATGAGAAGACTGAGTTTGAGAAAGCATCATGTCAGCTAGTAAGTTATGTGAGGCATGATTCAACATCTGGCTATGAGACCCTGGGCAAGTCAAAGAGCTTCTCAGAACCTCAGGTTTTCTCATTTGTAAGATGGGGACAATGATACTTTGACTACATCACATTTGTTTTGATGAAATAATAATAGGTAACATTTCTATAGAGCTTGAAAAAGTTTGCAATATGCTTTACTTATATGATTATATTTGATTAGCACAATAACCCTGGAAGATAGGTGCCTCGCTTTGCAGATTAGGAAGCTGAGGTAGACAAAAGTTGCATTACTTTTCTAGGGTCATAACTAGTAAGTGTCTGAGGCAGGATTTGAACTCAATTCCTTCTGATTCCAAGTCTAGCATTCCAAGACTTAAGCTATCTAGCTGCCTCAAAGAAAAACAATTTACAAATTTTAAAGCACTATTATAAAAATCAATTGATTATAAGTCTATGGTAAATTCAATTTTAAAAATTATAAGATATCTAAAATTTACAAGGCACCATTCTTTGTATTGCTGATACAAAGACAAAAATGAAACAGCCCCTGGCCTTCCAGTCTAGAGAGAGAGAGAGGTCCAAAAGGAGCACAGATTAGTAAACATGAAAAAAATTTCTTGGATGTTTAATGGGGAACACTACCAACCAAGGAAGTAATCCAAGAAGACTGTAATTGAAAAAAGCTCTTTAAGGGAGCTAGGAGTTCCAAGAGCAAGATGTGAAAAAGAAGAAGATTCCAAACATGGAGGATGGTTGGTGTAAAGGCTTAGGGGTGGCAATAGACTAATATATAGAGGGAACAGCCAGTAGCCAGTTTAGGTGGAACACAGAATACACAAAGGCCTTTAACATGAAATAAGCCTAGGAAAATGGGTTGTAGTTTGTTGGGAAGGACTTTAAAGGCCAAACAGAGGAGGTTATATTTTATCTTAAAAGAAGAAAGGAGCCACAGAAGCTTCTTGAGTAGGGCAATGATGCATAGTCATACTGGATATGATTAAACCTGTAACTGCTAAGGTCCCTTCCAAACTCTGAGATGCTGCGATTCTGTTATTCCAGTTTGATCATAAAAAGCTATGAAACTGAAATGTAAATATTAATATATATGTTCAATGGGCAATATAATAAGAGAAATAGACTCAACCAAGTCTCCCTCAGGGTGCTCTCTATGACAAGCCAATTAATGTCATTGAATTTGAGCTCTTGAAGGGGTCCAGAAACCAGGGAGTCAATACTTAAATAGTAAACCAGTAAACTGAGAATGGATGAGGTCATATGCTTTCTGCCCATCCTTTCTCCTTTCCTTCTTAGTTTTTTACCTTTCTTTGCTGGATTCACCTCTGTTAGATTTTTCTAATCGTCGTGGGTACCCCTGAAGCTCCCAAGGAATGGTGGGGTTAAGCCCTAAACACTTTTGCTCCCAGTGCCCCCTAGAAGTCACTGGAGTGAACTGCAACTTTCTAGCTCTCTCTCACCTTATTTGTTGATTGGTTCTAACCTGTACCAATGTCTCCTTAGGGTCTCCCATTAATATTCAGAAGAAAGTACTATGTGTAATTCATGTAATCAAAGTGCCTAGTTATGAGAGATTGAGGCCAAAGCTGCTCTGGAAAACTGCACTTTGATCAGAGTATCTGTAGGGTTTCCCAAAGGAAGCTTGGGAATTTGGGAACCTTACAGGACTCTAGCAATCCAGATACCTCTGGAGCTTTTCCCCAAGGAATTATATTCTTCTGAAAGATGTGAGGGGCCCAGATTATTTTGCTTGATAGTTTCCACAACTTTGGAAGACTTCATCATGGCTGAGCTAAGAAAGAAAGAATCAAAGAGGGAGGGAAGAGTAGGTAGCAAACCTGGCCATTCAGACCTCTATCATTGTATGGAATCAACAGAAAAATCTGGGGAAAAACAAAATAGGGCAAAATGCCAAAGTCTGCTCTGTACCTTGACCTTAACTCCTAATATTGTCAGGTATTCAGTTTGTCACTACAAAGAAAAAAAGTAATAGATATAGCAATTGAGAAAGAGGTGCCAATGGGTACAGAATACTGTGTGTCTAGAGTACAATAATAAAGGAGATTTAGATTCCTTTTTTTCAAAAATGTTCAAATTATCAATGCACTGAAGTCAGGATTCTTTCTATCCAGACTTTACAAGAAAACCAATTTAAAATGTATAATAATAATAACAATAACCCCAAATAGTAACTTGTGAAAAATAAATGATAATTATATAATTTTTAAAACTATCACTCAATAGCATTATTATTAGAATTATTTAGCATTTAATTTTTGAAGGTGGTGGGTAAACTCTGGAGCATATGTTTCCTGCTTCAGAAAATGGGTAAATTACTGGAGAAAAAAATCACTTTACTAAAGTGCAAATAGGTTGAACATGAAACACGTGCTTGCTAAAAATTTAAGTAAATTTGGGAATCGTTCCAAAAAAAGAGTGGATTAGTTGTGTGTAACCCCTAAAAGACTTTTTTGAAAGGGCATGTCAAGTAAATAAGAATTTATTTAGTATATGTGCCAGGCACTATGCTCAGTATGGGCGATACAAAGAAAGGTAAAAAAAGAAAAAAGAATCCCTCCCCTCAAGGAGCTCACATCTAATGAGGGAGACATGAAAACAACTATGTACAGAAAATATATACGTGGTAAGCTGGAGATAATATGAGAGGGAAGGCACTAGCATTAAGGAGGACTGGAAAACACTTTGAAGAAAGTGAGATATTAGTTAACACTTGAAGTAAGTCAAACCTGAGGTGGAAACAAGGATGAAGATAACTGAAAGCGTGGTGAACTGTCAGTGGAAATGCAGTGAGTTGGGAGATGGAGTGTGTTGTTTGAGGAACAGCAAGGAGGCTAGTGTCAGTGGATCATAAACTATGTGAAAAGAGTAAGATATATATATAAAAAAAAAACAACTGGAAAAGTAGGAAGGGACCAGGATATGGAGGGCTTTAAAAACTGAAAAGAGAGTTTCACATTGGATCCTAGAGGTTATAGGGAGTCACTTGTGTTTGTGGAATGGGAGGTGAGATACGATGATAAGACTTGTATTTTAGGAAGATCATTGTTATAGGTGGACATAGGAGGAGAGATTGGTGTGAGGAATGGCTTGAATCAGAGACAAACTAGTAGGCTTTTGTAAAAGTCCAGGTATGAGATGATAAGAGTGGGTACAAGGGTTGTGGCAGTGTCAAAAGAATGAAAGAGAAGTATAAAAAGATATTCTGAAGGTAGAAATGGCAGGATTTGGCAACTCACTGGCTAAAGGGAGTGAAAGAGTGAGGAATTGAGTGACACCTAGGCTGTAAATCTGAGTGACTGGGAAGATGGTGGTGTCCTTGACAGTAATCCTGATGTCCAGAAGAATGGAGGGTTTGTGTGGAAAGATGAGTTCAGCACTGGAGATGGTGGTGCAATAAATAAAGTGCGAGGTCTGCAGTGAGGAAGATTCATCTTCATGAATTCAAATCTGGCTTCAGACACTTATTAACTTTGTGGCCCTGGGCAAGTGAATTAACACTGTTTGCCTCAGTTCCTCATCTTTAAAATGAGATGGAGAAGGAAATGACAAACATCTCTAGGATTTTTGCCGAGAAAATCCCAGATGAGGTCATTAAGAGTCAGACATTACTGAAACAAATGAACAACATGAGACATTCAATTTGAGATGGAGAATAGGCAATGGAAGATACAAGCCTAGAGATCAGGAGAGAAGTTAGGGATAGATATAAAAATCATCTACATAGAGATGATAACTGAATCCATGAGAACTGATGAGATCATGAAACAAAATAGTAAAAAGAGAAAAAAAAGGAAGAGAACCCAAGATAGACCCTTAGCAGACACTCACAGTAGTGGGTCAGATCTAGATGGAGAGCCCACAAAGGAGACTAAAAAGAAATGGTCAAATAGGTAATACAGAAACAATGAGAGAGTAGTGTCACAGAAATTTAGAAAGAACATACTTTAAAGGAAAAGAGGGTGATCTGACAGTGTTAAAGGCTGCAGAAAGTTCACTGAGGATGAGCACTGAGAAAAGAACATGAGATTTTGCAGTCAGATCACTGGTAATTCTGGGGAAAGAAATTTCAATTAAATGATGAGACCAGAAGTCAGACTATAGAAAGTTAAGAAAAGAATGAGGAGAAAAGAATTGGAGGCACCAATTATAGGTCTTCTTAAGGTGTTTACCCATGAAAGAGAATAAAGAAATAAGACAGTGGGATAAGACAGGGTGGAACAAGGTAAAGTAAAGATTATTTGAAAACAGCAAGTAGATGGGTATGTTTGTAGGCAGCAGGGAAGCAGGAAATAGATTGTCTGAAGATTAATGAGAAAGTGAGGAAGATAGATGGAGCAATCTACTGGAGAAGACTAGATACAATGGGATCATTTGCTTTTGAAATAAAGGACCATCTCTTCATGTGAGAAAGGGATAAAGGAGGATTTAGTGGAGGAAGGCAGATGAGTGATATGAAATAAGGAGAGGAGAAAATACCTTCATTTGTTTTTTTTGTTTTTTTGTTTTTTTTCAGTGAAAAATGGGACAAGGATCTCAGATGAGTGGGTAGAGACTAAAGAGCCATGGGAGGTTTGAGAAGGGATAAAATGTTTTGAAAAGCTATGGTGAATGGGATAGTGAATCAATTAAAGACGTGTAAAAGAATTGCCTTGCAGCAGTGATGGCTCAGTTAGGAATAAGTATAATAAATTTGTAGCAGACCCAGTCATATGTAGAGTTGTACTGGTTCACAAAGGGGTTGTGGTTTGTCCTTTATTCTCAAAGAGCCTGATAACAGGACTTGCAATTGACTTTGATTTGATTGAGGGAAGATGGTGCAAAGTCACCAGCCTCACTTTCTCCCCCTGAACCATTTGGGTCCAGTGGCCAGATCCATTGGATGACTGGAGATGGCACAGTTCACAAAGGGGTGAGTGTAGCCAGGGCAGGGGTCATGGCCTAGGAGAGAACTGAGCATTGGAGGGACTGCAAATCATTGTGAGCACAAAGAGTGGGGTTTAGGGTTGTAAGCCAAAAGGATAGGTGGAATGACAACAGATTATAATTAGATAAGGGAAGAGCAGAATTCATAAACATGGAAGTGGAACTCTTGTGGGTAGGTCATAAAATTCCAAGTTCTCCACAAAAGAGATAAAATAGTGCCTCAGGGCAAACATAGAGTGATAAAAATAAATAAGAGTAGAGGCAAAACAGTGGTCATTCAGGGACAATTGGTGAATATCCGGGAAAAAAAATCACAGGACAAGGTTGGTACCTTTGAAGAGTAAAAGCCTCCAGCCTAGGGACCTCTTAAACCATAAGTGGTGAGCCCTGGGGTTAGCTGGGGTGGGAGGCTTCTTTGGTTCCAGTCACAGGAACTTTTACCCCTGGGTAGTGAAGAGATTGGGCATCTGAGCTGGGGCAAATTGAAGGAACCTTTGCTGACAAGAAACACCAGACGTAGATGTGTTGCACCTGGAGATTGCAGAAGCAGTGGGGTGGGGATGCCATTGTCAGTGGGCACTTAAAGGAGGCTGGAGGTATTGGTTTCAGGTCTAGGCCAGAAGGGGGAACTAAAGGAGGATCTGAGGTGAGAGGCATTATTCCTCCCCCACCCCAGGACTAGAGGTGATTATAAAAACTAAGCTACTATAAATAAGAAAAGTGTCCAAGCAAAGGAAAAATAATCCAACCACAGAAAATTACTATGGGAATAGAGACCAGGGTTGATGTTCAGAGGAGGATACGGAAGCAAAGCAAACTTCTTCTACCCCAAAGAGTAATGTTGAATGTTCACCTGCACAAAAAGAATTCATGGAAGAACTTTAAAAAGACTTTAAATATCAAATGAGAGAGATTGTATAAAACCTAAAAAAAGAACAATCCAAGAAAAATAAGAAGATTATGAAAAGAAAGTCAACCAATTAGAAAAGGAGATACAGAATCTTAAGGAAGAAAACAACTCTTTGAAAATCAGAATTGGGCAAAAGGAAGTCAATGAAGTTAAAAGAGATTAAGAAAGGGGTGGCTAGGTGGTGCAGTGAGTAGAGTGTCGGCCCTCAAGTCAGAAGGACCTGAGTTCAGATCCGGCCTCAGACACTTAACGCACACAAACAGAAAAAACCTAGCCGTGTGACCTTGGGCAAGTTACTTAACCCCAATTGCCCTCCAAAAAGCAAAAAGAGAGAGAGAGAGAGGGAGAGAGAGAGAGAGAGAGAGAGAGAGAGAGAGAGAGAGAGAGAGATTAAGAAATAATGAAACAAGGGCAGCTAGGTGGCACAGTGAATAGAGCACCAGCCCTGGAGTCAGGAGGACCGGCCTCAGACACTTAACACATAAACTAGTTGTGGGACCTTGGGCAAATCACTTAACCCCAATTGCCCTACCTTCCCCCTCCAAAAAAAATAATGAAACAAAATATAAAGAATGAAAAAAATAGAAGAGAATTTAAAACATCTTGTAAGAAAAAACAACTTATCTAGAGAACAGATCAAGAAGAGAAAACAAGAATAATCAGACTACCTGAAAGTTATGATCAAATAAAGAATTGATACAATAATAGAAAAAAATAATTAAAGAAAATTGTCCTGAAGCATTAGAACAAGAGGGGAAAGTAGAAATAGAAAAAATCCACTGATCACCACCTGAAAGAGATCCTATGAGAAAAGCCTATAGAAGTAATATAGTCAAATTCTGAAACCCCCAGATCAAGGATAAAAAATTGAAATATGGTGGTGCCACAATTAGAATCACACCAGACCTAGCAGCAGCAACACTAAAAGACCACAGGTCTTGGAGCATTATAAAGTTAAGCATAATCTGAATGAAAAAAAAAGGATATTTAATGAATTGTCAGACTTTTAGGACTTTGTTAAAAAGAAACCTGACGGATGGCTAGGTGGCTCAGTGAGTAAGAGCGCAGGCCCCAGAATTGGGAGGACCCGGGATCAGTTCCTGCCTCAGAAAATTAGCATAAATAACTAGTCATTTAACCTTGAGCAAGTTAACCCCAATTGCTTTAAAAAAAAAAAGAAATCTGAACTTGAAAGAAGATTTGATATATAAGCACCAAGAGAAATATAAATTACATACCAAAGACTAATTATAAGGGACTCAATATGGACAGACTGTTTACCTTTTATGTATGTAAAATGTAAAATGTATGTGTAAGATTGTTATTAGTAATCTGGTAGTTCATTATAAAGATTGTGGTAGGCCCAAGTATGCATTGACTTCAAGAAGTAAAATTGTTTAATAACTATAGTAATCTGCTGTTTGATAAACCCAAAGACTCTAATTAAGGGATAAGAACTCACTATTTGACAAAAAATGCTGGGAAAAGTGGAAAATAGTATGGCAGTAACTGGGCATAGACCAATATCTTACACTGGATCCCGAAATAAAGTCTAAGGGGGTGCATGATCTAGATATAAAGGCTGATGTTGTAAGCAATCTGGAAGAGCAAGGAATAGTTTAGCTGTCAGATTTGTGGAGTAGGGAAGAATTTAGGTCCAAACAAGAAATAGAGAGCATTACAAAATGTGAGATGGATCATTTTGATTACATTAACTTGTAAAGCTTCTGTACAAATAAAGCCAATGTTACCAAGATTAGGAGAGAAGTGGAAAATTGGGAAAGAATTTTTACAACCAGTTATCTCTGATAAAGGACTCGTTTCTGAAATATATATAGAACTGAGTAAGATTTATAAGGATACAAGTCATTCCCCAATTGATAAATGGTCAAAGGATATGAACAGGCAGTTTTCAGAGGAAGAAATTAAAGATATCCATAAGCATATGAAAAACCTTTCTAAGTCACTATTGATTAGAGAAACACAAATCCAAACATCTCTGAGGTACCACATCTCACTGGTCAGATTGTCTAAGATAACAAAATAGGGAAATGATAAATGCTGGAGAGGATGTGGAAAAATTAGAACACTATTGCATTGTTGGTGGAGTTGTGAACTGATCCCACAATTCTGGAGAGCAATTTGGAGCCTTGCCAAAGGGCTCTAAAAATATGCCTACCCTTTGACCCAACAATACCACTTCTAGGGTTGTATCCCAAAGAGATCATGCAAATTGGAAAAGGAGCCATGTGTACAAAAAATTTATAGCAGCTCTTTTTGTGGTAGCAAAGAACTAGAAAGCAAGGGGATGCCCATCAGTTGGGGAATGGTTGAACAATTGTGGTATATGAATGTAATAGAATACTATTGTGCTATAAGAAATGAGGAGCAGACAGACTTAATAATAACCTGGAGGAATTTACATAAACTGATACTGAGTGAGGAGAATAGAACCAGGAGAACTTTGTACACAATTACAGACACATCATATCTGTGATGACTAACTTTGATAGACTGGGCTCCTTAGCAATGCAATGTTATAAGAGAACTCCAGAAGACTCATGATAGAAAGGGATATCCACATCCAGAGAATAGAACTACAGAGTCTGAGTGCAGATTGAAGCAAACTACTTGTTCTCTCTCTTTTGTCTTTTGTTTTGTTACTTCTTTCTCATTGTTCAGTCCATTGGTTATAACTCTTCTTTACAACTTGACTAATGTTTAATGTGAAGGTATTTGTAGAACCTATATCAGATTGCATGCCGCCATGGGAGGAGAGAGAGGGGGAGAAAATCTCCAACTCAAGGGATTACAACTGAATGTTGTAAACTAAAAGTAAATAAATAAAAAATAAAAAGGATTCTGCAAAAATAGTTAAACTGTTTAGGAACAGCTAAAATGCATAATTATCTTATACATAAAATGTATGAAAGGAAGAAACAATACAGAGAAATTAGTCGGGGGAGGAGAGCTATTAGTTCTGGAAACATACTTTCATTAGAAATGGGTTCAAGAGAGAATAATACATACACACATATGTATAAAAGTCTTCTAAATTAAGAAAGAAATAAAACACTAAGGGGATAGGGAGAGGGGAGATTAAGGGAGAAATCTCTAGAAGGGAGTGTGAGAGAATAGGTTAAGGAGGCATAGAAGGGTCTTTAGATTAAAAGGAATGGGAGGATGAGGGATGGATTCTTAGAATAAGAGAAAGATCTTTAAGGGGGAGGATGAGAGAACAGGTTAAAGGACTGTATAGAAGGGTATTTATATTTACAGGAATTGGAGGATAAGGGAGGGATCCTTTGAAGGAGTAGGTTAAGTAATGGAAGGGCAAGGAGGCGAGCAGATAGAAGTGAAGTAGAGGAGTCAAGAGGGATAGAAAATAAAAGATACACACAAACATAAAACAAAGATAAGGAGAAGAATTCGATAGGGAAAGTAAATGTTTATATATACATGTATATATACATTTATATATGTATGTATGCATATGTATATGTCTATACCTATATGTAAATATATCCATGTTTAACTGTAGCCTTCTGGGGTGTGGGGAAGAACAAAGTAAAAAGTACACAGCAGGGAACAAAAGAAACCTTACAAGGAAGCAAAGAAAAGAAGATAGCTCTAAACACAAAATGAAGTATTTATTACATAGACTTTCTTTAAATGGAAATTTATTGCAATATATTTTGAATCCTCTCATATTCTGCTGTGCATCACATGTTTTTTTTCTTATTTTGTG
The DNA here is from genome assembly GCA_011680675.1 of Gymnobelideus leadbeateri. Taxonomy (NCBI): domain Eukaryota; kingdom Metazoa; phylum Chordata; class Mammalia; order Diprotodontia; family Petauridae; genus Gymnobelideus; species Gymnobelideus leadbeateri. The sequence goes on from WOXC01008816.1 coordinate 247,193, forward strand.
TTTTAGTTTTCTTATTTTGTATTTAAGTTTTAATATTTAAGTTCAAAATATGTTTCTTTTCTTATTGTATATTTTAGTTTTAGTATTCAAGTCTAAAATTTTAAAAAGTTGAAAAAAAAGATTAAGGGTGTGACCATCTTTGTGTGCATCTGAGGTGCAGTGATTAAGCAATATGAAGTGAGTTAGTTGAAGAAATGGCAAATTTCAGTGTTAGATGGAGTTATCATTAAGTTTGCTGAAGTCCCCTATTATAAAGGCAGGATTTGCGGAGGAGAGAAAGCCTGAGCTAGATATTTTTCTTTCAATTCAATTTGGTTTATTTTAATTAAATTCAGCAAGGATTCCTTTTTTTAAACTAAATTTTATGTTTATTTTTAGTTTAGAACATTGCAACATTACAACAAGATTTTGAGTTACAAATTTTCTCCCTGTCTTTTCCCTATCCACAACCCCAAAACAGTGATCGCACTGTATAGCTCCTCCCCCCAATTTGCTCTTTCCTATATCCTCCCTCATCCCTGCTCCTACTTTCCAGTAGGGCAAAATGGATCTCTGTACCCCAGTGCCTGTATTTCCCAGTTGCATGTAAAAAAATAATAACATATATATTTTTAAACATTTGATTTTAAAACTTTGAATTCCAGATTCTTTCCCTTCCTCCCTTGTCACCCACCCTTACCAGGAAGATAAGCAATTCAATATAGATTGTGCATGTGTAGCTATGCAAAATATTTCCATAGTGGATATATTGTGAAACATTGACTATATTATCCTCCATCCTACCCGGCCCCCCACTTGTTCTATTCTCTACTTTGACCCTCTCTCTTTTTCAAAAGTGTTTGCTTCCAATTTCTCTTCCCCCCAAGCTGCCCTCTATTCCATCATCCCCCCCTCACCCCCTTCCCCATACTCTCCTGTGGGGCTAGATACCCTATTTAGTGTGTATGTCATTCCCTCTCTAAGCCAAATTCAATGGGAGTAACTTTGACTCATTCCCTTTTGACTTCCTATTCTTCCCCTCCATTGTAACAGCTTGCCCTTATCTCTTCTACATGAGATAATTTACCCCATTCAGTCTTTCCACGTTGCCTCTCATTATATTTTTCTCTCACCTCTCAATTTCACCTTTTAAGTATCATCCCTTCCTATTCAATTGGCCCTGTGCCCTCTGTCTATGTATACCTGTACACATATATACACACACTCACATATGTATTCATATGCCCATATACCCTCCTGTATAAACATAATGTATGTATGTATACATGTATACACACACATTTCTATTTCTTTCAACTTTCTCATACTGAGAAAAGTTTCATAAGTTACAATTATCATTTTTCCATGTAGGAATGTAAATAGTTCAACTTTGATAAATTCTTTGTGATTTATTTTCCCTGATACCTTCTCATGCTTCTCTTGCTTCTTGTATCTTAATGTCAAATTTTCTATTCAACTCTGGTTTTTTCATTAAGAATGCTTGAAAGTCCTCTATTTCATTGAATGACAATATTTTCCCCTGAAACATGATACTCAGTTTTGCTGGATAGGTAATTCTTGGTTTTAATCCTAGCTCCTTTGCCTTCCAGAATATCATATTCCAAGTTCTTTGATTCCTCAATGTAGAAGCTGCCAGATCCTGTGTTATCCTGATTATGTTTCCACAATATTCAAGTTGTTTCTTCTTGCCTGCTTGTAATATTTTTCTCCTTGATATTGGAACTCTGGAACCTGGCTATAATATTCCTAGGAGTTTTCTTTTTGTGATTGTTTCAAGAGGTGATTGGTAGATTCTTTCAACCTTTATTTTGCCCTCTGGTTCTAAAACATCAGGGCAGTTTTCCTTGAGAATTTCTTGAAGGATGATTTCAAGGTTCTTTTTTTGATCATGGCTTTCAGGTAGTACAATAATTTTTAAATTATCTCTCCTGGATCTATTTTCTAGGTCAATGGTTTTTCCAGTGAGATATTTCACACTGTCTCCTATTTTTTAATTTCTTTGTATCTGTTTAATAGTATCTTGATTTCTCATAAAGTCACTAGCTTCCATTTGCTCCAATCTAATTCTGAAGGAATGATTCTCTTCAGTGAGCTTTTGAGATTCTTTTTCCTTCAGTTAAATTCCACTTTTAAGGCATTCTTCTCTTCATTGGCTTTTCGAACCTCTTTTGCCATTTGAGTTAGTCTATTATTTAAGGTGTCATTTTCTTCAGTCAGGTTGTTGACTTGCTTTTCATGATTTCCTTGCATCATTCTCATTTCTCTTTCCAATTTTTCCTCCACTTTTCTTATTTGGTTTTCAAAATCCTTCTTAAGCTCCTCTATGGCCTGTAACAAATTCATATTTTTCTTGGAAGCTTTTGGTGCAGGAGTTCTGACTTCATTGTCTTCCTCCTGTTCCATACTTTGATCCTTTTTCTCCCCAAAAAAGAACCCTAAGTTGGATTGCTGTGCTTGCTTTGCTTGCTTATGTTGCCATTCAATTATTTGATTTTTAAGCTTTTTGCCACAGTAGAACTCTGCTTCCAGAGAGGAGAGCTTTGTCCCAAATAGCAGGGGTTTTCACAGCTGTCAGAGCTATTAGTTGGGTGCCCTCTCAGGATCCTCCACTGGCTCTGGCATACTGGTCACACACCCAAGGACTTCAACCCTAGACCACAATCCAGATCCAAGCAGGTTAAAGCAAGAGTGATTACCTCTCAGACTGGTCAATTGGTCCCCTACAATCTGCAGGCCAGGAGCTCTGAAGCTTCCACATGGTGGCTGCTGTGCCTCAGCTGCTTCTCCCTCTGGGGGAAGAGGCCATACTGCACTCCCAAACTCCTATTCCCAGAAAGCCCACACTAACCTCTCTCTTTGTCTTTGGCATTTATGCATTGATAATTCTGGAAACTGCCACACTGCTGGTGATCCACTCTCCCAAAGTCCCTCCAGCCAGGGCTGGTCATGGCTGCCCTGAGACTAAAACTGGGGACTCATGTGTAGCTGGGCTTGGTTCCCAGAGGGCTGTGATGGACCCTTCCTGCTGGTCTGCCAGGCTGTTTTCAGCAGGAGGTTTGTTTCTCTCTGTCACTTTGTGGGTTCTGTAACCCTAAAGTTTGTTTAGAGTCATTTTTTATAGGTATTTGAGGTGGTTATGGAAGGGGCATACTGAGTTTTCCTGCTTCTATGCCACCATCTTGGCTCTACCTCCTGTGAGCTAGGTATTGATATAACTGAATAAGGAAGTAGTGTCCTTGAGGTCTACCAGAAGTTTGCATAGTTAATATGGAATGAATCAACCTCAAAAAAAGGAGAGGGAGAGGAACAGTCTAGACATGGCAATGGAGAGCAAGAAATACTCTGATTCTTCTACCATGCCCAGTGATTTTTGGGGGTAGAGGTGGAAGATGAATAGAAGTACAATCAGTACCAGAAAGAGAAGACAAGGAGCCTGTGTCATCAGGAGGAACCCAGAAATCAGCATGTAGAAGAAATGGGAAAGGAAAAAAAATTAAGATGAAAGCAAGTTTATTACTTATGAAGCAGGCATTCTCGAGGGCACAGGGGAAGAGGTGAGTATAATGTGAATGGGATGTTGGGGGTGAGTACAGAGAGTTGGGTTGATGATGCCTGTAAAAAAAGAATTTGTTAGTGGGGAACAGAGTTTGTACCATGATAAGAATTCAGAATCACTGGGATAGAAGGGATATGAAGTTGTATAAGTCAGCTAAACATTGAAGAATGAGTTTAGGCAGGTTATCATCTTCCCCAGGGGGCCAGGCAGCTAGTGTGGATATGTGTTAGTATTAGAGAGAGAGCAGTGAGGCTGAGCCTTCTCATGATATGGAACCAGAGACTTCATCAATCACTGAAGCAGCTTCAGGATGGTGTCTTCCCAGGACTCAGGAACATGGAACCCGGGGAAAGAGGAACAAATTCTTTCAGAAATTTCAGACTCCGAAGATTAATGCTAGCTATAATACAGAACAGGCCCCTACAAAGAATCAAATTTCATTGGTCTGGATTCAGGTGATTTTTCTAGAGGTGCTTCATTCTAGAGAATGCTTTAATTGGGACTGAATCATTCATTCACCTAATAAATATTTATTCAGCATCTACTATTATATGACTGGCACTGACCTAGATCTAGGGAGACAAAGAAAAAAAGTAGCCATCCCTAACTTCAAGAAGCTCACATGCTATTTGGAAAAACCATATGTATTCATGTAAATATGATAGCTATGTGTACACTGGTCATCTAAATGTATAGTCACAGTTCATAGGTGGCAAAGAGAGATATGATCTGAGACCTGGCCTACTTCTTTGAAAGGGAGGAGAGCCCTGAGCAGGATTTATACCACTGCACAGTAAGTTGGAGACTTGGGATGACTGGAGAGAGAGGCAGGCAGATTCCAGGAATGGGGTGAGGTAGGATATTGTTTCCTCAAGTCTCTGTGAGGGATATCAAGCTAGACTTATATCTATTTGCCCCCTCAAATATCCCTAGACTGAAGATAAAATGTTTGATCAGGAAAACTGTTTCCCCCATTGCTCTTAAGGGAATAGGCAGTCTTTAGCTTACATTGGCCAGTTTAGCTCCCTTCTCACCCATGCTGGGTATCTAAAAGAGGATAACAAATAGGGAACAGCAAGTAAACCTTAATCCAGGCAAAAAGCAAACAAAAATCAGAGAAGTCCTTTGGATCAGAATATGGCAGAAAAAGCACAAGAGTGAGAGAGAGGGAGTGGTGGTGGGGACTCTCACCAAAAACCTTTCTAGCAGTTCTTAGGGAGTCAAGCTGGAAACCAGGAACATGCTGGAAGACCTGGCTTCTGCATATCACTGCTTCTTTCCTTGTGTTAGCCCTAAAGACCTTCTGAAACCATACACCTAAGAGTCTGTGGAACCAACTCAGTAAGTTTCATAAGGTGTGCAACATTGTGCTCAGCAACCTCTAATGTTATGTCTCCTCCCACATAACAGCAGCACATAAAACACCCCAGACTTATGTGGAAGTACAGTTACATAAATATAAATGCACAAATTGGGTAGGAAGGGAATGGAAAAGGGAATACACATTTGTATAGCACTTACTGTGTTCCATGCACTGTGCAAAACACTTTTACAAATATTGTATTATTTGATCCTCACAACAACCCTCAGAAGCATGTACTATTATTATATCTATTTGTAGGCATTCCTGAAAACCAAACTGCCACAGGCTCCATGTGACCACATTTAGCCTATTAGGGGGCAGAGTATATTTTCAAATCAAGGAAGGTTCTCAGAGTCTCTTAAGCCTATCAAAATTTAAACTCAGGTCTTCCTGACTACAAGTCCAGTGCTATATCTACTGTGTCACCAGCTGCCTCTTAGTGAATACATACTCAAAAGATATATTTGGGGACCACTGAACTCCAGCATGGCATATATTAGCTGGACTTGTGAACATGGGGCCATCCATGCAACCAGTCAAATGACTTAGTGATTCCCCCTCACCAGCATTCACCAGAACAGACCACCTGATGATGGCTTCCGAGTGGCTAAAATGATACTTAATATTTAAGTGATTTCTGAATATTTATTAGGTTATATACTTGACAAAGACTAGGAAACATTCAGATGTTGTATTTCTTCTTAACCAATGACATTGGAAAGGTTTAAGCACATAACTGTTTAAAACACACGTTTCCTTAAAAAGAATAAAAAAAGTAAGGCATAGTGATGGAGAAAGTGCTAAGCCTTTGATGATGTTCTCTGGTAGTTTATATAAATAAGTAGTAATATATTTCAAGAAACCTCTCTCTGTCCCAAAGCAAGGGGTCAGGAATAGTACATATCACTCAACTAAGCCCAGATATAAGAATGAGCACACGATCTTCTGTTTCAGAAATATATATATGTACACACACCTAAGTGAGTTGCAAACTACATTTTCCGCTAGCAAAACAGCTTCCAATTTGCTCTAACTTGCGTTTTACTAGATTATATCAGGAAAAGTTATAATCCCACCAGTCTCTAGTATCAAGTATACTCTCTTAAAGAACCCAGCCTGTTAATGAAATATATAGCAAGCTTTTCCACACCAGTGACATCTGATATCCATATATATTATAATACTGACATCATATATCATTTTGATGACTAAATTAGACAATGTCTTTCTTTGGATAACTGTTTTGTGCTCTTCAATTTAGAGCACGACGTTTCACTCCATTCTTTTGGAGGTAGCACAGAAATGATACTAGCAAGACATAGCAATGAAGGGGCAGGCTACTCAGGGTAAGTTGGAGTTATGGAACAACTGAAAGCCTTCTGCTTCACTTTGTTCAGATGGTACTGGATGTCACAGGTGTTCACATCAACTGGGGCCACCCCAGAACTCAAGGAGGAGGCGATATTTTTGATGGGCTGTGTATTTTGCAGTGTCATGAGGAAATCCTTGGTGAAGGTGTTGTTTGGGGGTCTGGGATTTAAATTTATGAAGCCACTATTACTAATATTATGGGTACAGTAAGAGATGGTGATTGGAACCACAAATGGACATTTACATTCTTTTTCTAAAAAGAAAACTGGTCAATGAATCCATGAAGAAGAAATTATGAGGCATAGATAGAGCATATGATTCATCAGAATGATTGAACCTGAAAGGTTTACCGCATATACCATACACAGAGCTTATTCAAGCACTAGTAAGATGAATCCAACACTTTCTACCCCAAGTTTGTCTTTTTTTCTTGTCTGGCTTTTACACTAATCTGTGGCTCTCTCCTGATTCAATCCAAATCTTCAATTTTAGAAATTTTTGAAAGGCATGTATGTAAGATGGAAGCAATGTCAAGTAATGGGAAATAAATGCAAAGGCATACCACAGTCATGAAAAAGTAGGACCAGAGTACTAAAGCTAAGAACAAGCTGTAATTGGTGAGGGAAGCTACAGGGAACAAAAAGAATACTGTTGTTGATATTATTGTTGCTAATTTTAAGCTTTATTGGGGGAAAAAAGAAGCCTCAGTAAGAGGGAGTACCAGTGTTTGGGTCAGCTGAGATGATGATGATGGTGATGATGATGATGATGATGTTGATGATGATGATAGCAGGTAATGATGAGAAACAAGGAATGTTCAACTCATTTTATTTCTGTTTTCTTTTAAAAGGAGAATGATTATTGAACTAGAATGAATAGGACAAAAATAGCTAATAGGAAGCTGAATCTCATGATGATTATGAGAAAGCACCTAACTGTCCATGACAAGTTCTTCACCAAGCCCAGATGATTTGCATCTCTGGTTACTGAAAGAACTGGACAACAACTTGTTGTTGATCCCCTGTCAGTGATCTTTGAAAAGTCTCAGAAAACGCATGAGGTGTTGAAGAGCTAGAGAAGAGCAAATAATGTCCCAATGTTCAAAAGTGGGAAGTGAATCCAGTATATAAATTATAGGTCTATGACCTTGATTTCTTCCTGGTAAAATTCTAAAATAAATTATTAAAACATGTTTGGTGAATATTCAGGAAAGGATGTAGTACAAAGAATTAGCATCTGGAAAAGTCACACCATTATTTTTATAGAACAGTAGGTTGATCAAGCAGAAAAATGGTATTTATATAGGGGTTGCCTATATTTTAGCAAAGCATTTCATGAAATCACTCATTATTCCTATAAGAAGGATTCGGATTACATATTGGATACTTAGATGGATTCAAACCAGTCAAATGACTAAACTTAAAGAACACTCACTAACGTTCATTGTTGATTGAATGAGGTCTTTACTAGATTATCCCAGAGATATTTTAATGGGCCTGTGTTTTTGCTTTTTTGTTTTTAATTTGATTTGAATCAACAATTTATATAAAACTACAAGGGATGGTTAACACATCCACAAAGATCTCCACATCAGGTTGAATCTAAGAAGAGAAAGTTTAATAAGCATAAATGAAAAGTCTAACACTTGATCTCCCAAAATCAACTTTCAAATATAAGATGAGAGAGATGTTACCAGAAAGTAGGTCATCTGACAAAAATATGAGACTATGAGCTCAATTTGAATCAACAGAATTATATGGCATCCTGAAAAAGCTAATGGTATCTTAAGCTGCATTAAGAGATGCTGAATATGTAGGACTAAGGACATGACAGTATATTTTTTTTTGCTCTGCTTAAACTACATTGGAAATATTGTATTCAGTTCTGGATGGCATATTTTAGGAAGAACAACAGTAAGCTGGAAAGAATCTAGAAAAGGAGACCAGCATGATGAAGATTCTTGAGTTTGTGGTATATAAGGAGCAGCAGAAGGGAGTGGGGGGGTACCCAGTATGAAGAAGAGAAGACAGGGAGAACATGAAACCTTTTTTTAAACCTTCACACTGAAACCATGCTAAGACACTGATGCTTCCAGCTAAGCAGTCTAACAGTCAGTCAGCAATCATTTATTCTACAAGTATTAGCAATGGGGATACAAAGAAAAGCAAAAAAAAAGTCATTTCCCCTCAGGAAATTACATTCTAATGAGGCAGACAACATGTTAGTTATTGGGTACATATACATATAGAGTGCACTGAAGACAATCTGAGAGGGCAAAGCATTAGTAGCTGGGAGGAAAAGAAAAGGCCTTCTCCAAAAGGTGAGAAATGAGCTGACTCTTGAAGGTTATGAGGGTTTGAACTAGTGTGGTCACTATATGAGTGGTGAGGAGATCTACAGAAGAAATGGTGGAAAGGTAGACATAAGAAGATTTGGCAACAAATTAGGATATGGAGGAGTGAGAGGAGAGGAGAAGTGGCTTTCTTAAGGAACTTAAGCACGAAGGGAAGGAAAGATAAATGACTACAGGTAGTATAGCTGGTAGGATCAAGTGAGAGTTTTTCATGGGAGACAAAGAGAATTTTTTCAGAGAAATAGACAAGATTGGAAGAGATTATAGTGGTCACAGTCTACTGGAGAAGTAGGGAGAGGATGGAATTGTAGAGGGATTGACTTTGACTTTGACTTTGACTTTGACAAAGAAAAGGATTATCATTGGACATCAGCTTAACACTTATAGAAGGAGATCCACCTAGCTCCCTCACATTGGAAGAACTTCAAAGCAGAACTGGGGAAGGACAGGACAGGGAAAGGACGCAACCAAAGATATTGCCAGGATCCTTGGGCGTAAAGACTATGACACTGTGGTATAAAACAATCCGCAATAGTCTAAGACTCCTGGGTCCATGCTTCAGAGTAGCTCAGGCAGTTAGTTCATGGCTATATCAGAAAAACTGAGGTGTTTTATAAGGCGAGAAGAATTCCCCTCAGGTGGATCAGATTAGATTCCCACCCCTTAAGTCACAAACAATTAGAAAACAGGAAGTCTCTCTACTTTAAAGTTCTAGAAATAGAAGATACAAATATGGGTAAGTCCCAGAAAAAGGGGCAGAACAGTAATAAGAGAGTGCCAAGCAAGGGGCAAGAATGTGGGTAGGGAACAATCTGTTGGAGAGAGAAAAGCTAATCTACCTACCGACAGACTTGTTATGCCCATATATAACTGTTTGGTAAGTAGGGACAACCACATTCAACTGGACAAGCAAACCATCCTCACCAGGAGGTTGAAGTTAAGAAAGATGGAGGGCACTGGTTCTGCTGGCCCTGAAAAGTTAAGCTATGCAGCTGGACAGTGTGGTGTCTCCTCTGTCCATTTCTTTCTCTATAAAAATGGGATGATAATAATAGCACCTACCTCTCAGAGTTGTTATGAATATCAAATGAGATAACAAATGTAAATCACACTGCAAACCTTAAAAACCTATATAAATCCTACCTATATTAATAATAATTTTACCTCTTATTAATAACCTTAATACTTAATAATGTAGATATTTATAATGATAACAACAGAAATAGAAAACTCGTATTCAGAAAGAGTTGCTGTCAATAAAGCCTTGCTTCTGGGCTACAAGGAAAAGGGGAAAGACATTTATATAATGCCTACTATGTGCCAGGCACGGGGTTAAGTGCTTAAGAAATATTATCTCCTTTGATTGTCACAATAAACCTGGAGGTTACTAGTCCATTTTGCATTTGAGAAAAGTGAGGCAACTAGAGATTGTCTTGCCCAAAGTAGCAGGCTTTTGAGGTACCATTTGAATTCAGGTCTTACTGGCTCCAGGCCTCGAACTCCATCCACTATGCCACCTAGCTGCCAAGGCTATAATCTGTTTCCCCTACTTTTTTTGACAGAGATCCTAGAGAGAGATGGGCATTTGCCTTCAAGATGGAGAGGACTTTGTAGGAGTAATGAATCTATCCTCCCTTTGCACTGGGCATCGATGCTAATGGGGAAAAGAGGAGCCATGAAAGGGCATTTGAGGTTACTTAAAATTGCTTCCCAGAAAAAAGCAGTGCATCAGTGACATACTATTTCCTTAGTCCAGGTTAGCAGAGACCCACACTACTGGGGCTTCTATGTCATTCCTCATTCTTCACTCAGAGTGTTCTAGAGGTGTATATTGTATGCATGCCTAAACAATGTATTTAAGCCTAAACATATACGTGTATATATGCATGTTAAAACATATGCTTCTGCAACACACATGTGTGCAATATAGATTATACATATACATACATGTGGAGATATATGTGTGTATGTTTATATTTCAATATTTTGTATAGTTTCCTATGCTTCTGTTTGGAGCTCAAGATAAAGATTTTGTCTGGAATAGTCAATCCAATGCGATATCTCCTTACACTATTCGAGTGTTATGACAGACAGACCCACCAAATAACAGGTCAGGGCTATCACTTCCAGAGAGTTGAGAAAATAATTGAGTGTAATCAGAAAATTACTGCCTTCCTATGGTAGTTGATCTAAGTCTTTCTGTTACCCCTATATATTTTGCCAGGAACTACTGATATTCTGATGTGCTACTCAATACTGTCATTCATAATCACTCTAACAGCCTACTGACAATTTCCTCTTGTGGGAATTTGATGATTCATTAGCATACCCTCCTATCAATTACCCTGTGATCCTACTCTCTGCCTGTTTCTTGGAGCAGCTTCTCATAGGCTAGATTATAGCACTCTGATCATTCCTCACACTTTTTTTATCCGTCATGGACAAAGAATAAGCCAGGATTTGTCATGGACCCAAGGATAAGCCAGGAATAGGTGGGGATCCTCAGGTCACCATTTCTTACTTTCTACCTTGAGTTCCCAAACTTCCCAAGAACTTCAGCTCCATGGATCAAACAGGTTAGACCTTGAAACCTGGTCATGCAGAACATGACAGAATAGCTGGTGGAGAGTAATGTTTTTTACATGTTCATAGACATGCATTGAACATGGGATGTTGTACATTGTATGAACACTGAACTATGGTACCCATTTATTTCACCTTAAGGGAACAGGAAAATCAATGACAATGTAAGCCACAGAGCCTAACAGTGTACCCTCTATCCACATAGGAACATATATTATGGGTAATATACAGTTTAATATGAACTTTCTGAAGAAAATGCTTTAAGCCATAGTAATGGCTCTAATAGGACTTTCTGGTACTATGGCAGACTCATGAGAGACATATTTTTTAACCTCTTGGTCCTTGTTTTATTCCTCAGATTTCATCACTTGGGCAGTTGTTTGCTCTGCTCATAGGGCTTAGCTTTCATTTCCCTAGAGATCATCAAAATGAAACAGGGCCCCACTATACATTAGTCAGACTAGATGCCTTGTTTCTGCTCAGACTAGGTATGCACAAGACCAGGGTTTCTAAAATGATATTGTTTGGTTCCCTTTAACAAAGTAAACAAAAAGAAAAAAAATATAGGTCAATACTACCTTAAGACTAACACTCAAACAACATGTAGTGGTTTATTTCACATCAAAACATTTATCATTAGATAGACATGATCTGAGAACAATAGTTCTAAAAGCACAATATGATGCAGTGGCAAGAAAGTTAGATTTGGAGTGAAAAGAGTTTCAAGTTAAAGCTCTGCACTACATGATGTTTGGGAAGCTCCTTCCCTTTTCTGAATTTTAGTGCCTTCATTTGTAAAATAAGTATTCAAGTTAATGTCATCCATTCCAGTTCTCATGTTCTTTGATACAAGTTCTGATGACAGAGATATCTAACCTCCAAAGGATGGACCTGGTCCCAGGGAAGAAATGGATAAGGGGAAAAGATCTTGCAAGTTATCTATCACAATAAAACCCATGCATAATAGAGGATCTTGGAAATTGAAAGGTGAAAACAAAGGTAAACATAGCATGTTCAATGAAAGGTGAAAGGTGAATGAAAGGTGAAAACAGAGTAGACAGCCTGAAGAAACTTGGAAAATAATTGAGTAAAGGAGATAAAACCAGAGTGAAGGGGAAATAGTGAGGAACAAAAATAGTTTAGGAAAGAGACAGTAAGGGCCTGAGGAAAGTGAATTACAGTCAGTAAACCAACAAGTATTTATTAATGGCCTATTATGTGACAGAATTTTTTTTAAATGGCTTGTTTGGTTCCCATACGAAAAATGTCATGGATTGTAAATAAACTCAAAAGAAATACTGATGTCCTTACTCCTTTCAGTCCAGGGTATATCTCCCATGCTAGGAAGCAACAATCCCTCTCATACTACTGTTTAGAGTCTAACCCAAGTGTGCAGAGGCCTCCCACTGACATCCCCTTCCCTATCAAATGTCAGTTGTAACCTTATGGTACCTAGAAGCTTGCCATAAACATTTCCTGTTGTGCTTTAGTGGTGAAATAAAATTTAAAAAAATATTTGTGGTAAACAGTGGGTAAGCAAAGAAAGTGGAAATGTTTTTTATAGGGAATGTGAACTCTTTTATAGCACACAGTACAGTGAAAAGAAGCCTCTATGGTTGGGCACCAGCACAGTTGTTCTAAGGCAGGAGTCCAGTTCTTGGCATATTTTCCTTGGGTGGCTTAATGGTTAGTTTGAACACTCTGTGGAATTTAGCAGCTTACAAAATGATTTTTATTGAAGTGATCAAAAATGCAGAAGGTTGATTTTCTATCTGCCCTGACTAGATGGGGAGGTTTGAGGTTGAACGTGAATGTGGTTGGTTATTGAGGACAGAAAATGTCACTCCCATATCTGTGCCACTCCTCTCCTCAAAAGCCATCATTGGTTCCCTATTATCTGCTAAAGAAAATAACAGGATGATGGATTTAGAGGTAGAAGGGACCTCTGAAATCATCAGCTCTAACCTTCTCTATAAAATGAGCAAAATGATTGCCAGAGATACTAAACAACTTTCCCAAGGTAAAAGAGCCAGGATTTAAACAAAGGTTCTCTGACTGTAAACATAGCATTATTTCCACTGCCTATTCTGCCAATCCTGGTGTTGAAAATACTCCACAATCTGCCTTTTCAGTTTTATATCATACCATCCAATCAACAAGTCTTTGTAAAAAGCCTACTATGTACCTTGATCCTTGCCCCACCTACATAAACTTTCCTTGAAACAATCTGAAGCATTTCACTTAGACCTGCCCTCTGGGCTTGTCACAGTCTCCCTGGTATTCACACTGATTTGCATGTTTCCTCCCTGTAAATTCCTTGAGAGCAAGGTCTGTGTACCAATAGTGTGTCCCACAGTGTCTTTCAAACAATAAACACTTAGCTAAATACCTAACAAAGTGAATATATGTATTCAATGCATGTATGGTGGCAGCTAAGTGGCACAATGGATAGAGTGCTGGGTCTGTGGCCAGGAAGACTTGAGTTCAAATTCTGACAGTTGTGTGACCTTGGGTGAACACTTAATCTCTGTTTACCTCAGTTTCCTTATCTGTAAGATAGGGATAATAAAAGCCCTTCCTTCACGACATTGTGCAGATCAAATGAGTTTATAATCCTAAAGCATTGAAAATTGGGCCTGGCACATAGAAAGTATTGTATAAGTATTAGCTATTTATTATTGTTATTGCTAATTTTTTTCTGGTAGGGCTGAAGCTAGAGGCAGGAATATGTTTCAGAAGTGGAAATCTATAAGGCTGGATCAATCAATCAATAAACATTTATTAAATACTTAATGTATGCCAGAAGCTGTGCTATATCCTGGGGATAGAAATAAATGGTTCCTGTCTTCAACAAGTTTCCATTCCATGAGTGGAGATATAAACATGCAAAAGTATATGCAAACATATGCAAAGTAAACTAAAGATAATTTTTGTCAAGAAAGCACTAATAGTCAAGGGAATCAGGAAAAGCCTCAGTAAAACTTTGAAGAAAACTAGGGATTCTAAGAGATCTTGGTGAGAAGGAAGTGGATTCCAGGCAAGGTCAAAGAATCCTGAGGGTTGCTGGTGAGGAATAGTAAGAAGGCTACTTTGGATTGTGGAGTATGTGATGGGGAGTGATGTGTAAAAAAGCAGGGAAGGCTGGCTGGATCCAGGTTGTATAGGGCTTTAAATGCCAAACAGAAATGGAGAGGCCTGGGCATAAATCCTATTGAGAGAAGGTATAAAAACGAAGTATCAAGATCTGATGGGTCATCATTAGGTAGGAGCTTAAACTTATATAGGATCAGGGTGGCTGAAGCATTTCTGCTACCATTCTATGTTCGTTCAATCAAACTCTTCTTAACATATTTCTTAGTAACTCCTTGTGCTTCTCTGGCCTAACATCTTTGCATCCTCTGCTACCCCTCCGCACCAAATAAAATTGGTAACTATGAACATGCATGAATGATTACTTCTCTCTGCTGGGATTAATGATGAACTTTGCCAAAAATTCAACAAAAATTGAAGCTCAAAGCCTAAAAATGATCAGAATGAAGGGTTTAAAACAGTGAGAAAAATTTTCATTTGAACGTGAGCATGCCTGCAGTCTCTATAAGCTCCCCTGATAAGTGAGAAAATTAACCATTTTCATGAACATATATACAAATGTGAAGTCTGGGGTAGTGTATCATGGGTAGAGAGGCTACTTGGTGATCAAATTCTTGATCAAAGGAAAAAGATGATATCCTAAATGGTTATCACTGGTATCTTTACAATATCAAGAGAAAGAGACCTCCAGCTTGTGGGTTGTGCCCCCTAGTGGTCAATGTACAATGGTAGGGACATCCAGGTCTACAAATCACAAATCCATTATTAAATTATTAAAGTTTTTCTCCAGGTGTCAATTCAGCAGCACTTCCAAATTAAGGCAATAGGGCTAAATATATAGAGCCAGAGGGAGGAGCAAGTAGGACAGACAGAGACTTCTTATTGTCAAAGATTTGCTAGTTTGTAAGGGTCAAGGTCTATTAAACAAAAAAGCATCATTAATCATTAATTAAAGTAGAGATAAGTATTCATTCATGCATGTGCACAGTTACCAATTTTACTTGGTAGGGATAGGTAGCAGAGGATGCAAGGATGTTAACCCTCTTTTCTCTTTTTCATAAAAAGTGTTCTAGGGCTCCAGTACATTGAAAACCAAGCCAAAAGCAAGCCAACCTTTCTTGTAAGCCTTTATCTACAAGCCTCTTTAGGGACTCCATCTCTTGGTCTGAGAGAAAGTACATATAACCAATCAATACCTGAACGTTTGGTACCAACTCAGTGGCACAGTCACACAGCCAGTGGTAGCTGGGGAAAAGCATCTTTTACAGAATCAAGTACATTCTGGAAATTGTGATGCTGCCAAGGCAATGTTAGGGTGACTTTCCCTCATAATAATACTTTCAGGGCTTTGCAAAAATGTCCAGAGGTATGTAGACTTAGGATTTGGTATCAAGATGCTCCATTCAGAGGCAATATGGTAAGTGGATTAGAAGGAATTAGGCAGCATGATGGATAGATTATTGGACTAAGTCAGGAATACTCTGGGTGAGTCATTTCCTTCCTCTTCTAACAGAGATGATAATAGTATCTACTTCACAGAGTTATTATTATGAGTTCTAAATGAGATAAGGAAGAAATCATTTAATAAGTGCTTAATTGGTCCAGGCTCTGTTCTAAGCACTAAGGACATTCATATAAGCAGAAAGAAAATTCCTTCCCTTAAAATAGTTTATATTCTTTTTTTTTTTTTTGGAGGGCAATTGGGGTTGAGTAACTTGCCCAAGGCCACATGGCTAGGTGTGTGTGTGTGTGTGTGTGTGTGTGTGTGTGTGTGTGTGTGTGTGTGTGTGTGCGCGCGCATTAAGTGTCTGAGGCCGGATCCCGAACTCAGGTCCTTCTGACTCCAGGGCCGACACTCTACTCACTGCACCACCTAGCCGCCCCTAAATAGTTTATATTCTAATGAAGGAAGACAAGATACACAAGGGAACTGACAAGTATAAGGATGTCCTTTTGAAGTCCAGAAGTCAGAAACACGGCTGGGAGAGGGGAGAAGGCTGACTTAGGCCCCTCTACAAAATGGAGGTCCTAGAAGGAACTCATCAGTGGAAAAAGGAAGATGTCTTGTAGAAGGACATAGGCCTAGTTGAGTAGACCACAAGGATGATCAGATGCTTTAGGGTGAGGTGGCCTCCTGAGTTGAGGGAAGTTACGGCATAAGACAGCAGATAACAAATGTAAAGCATTTACAAACAAATGGTAAAACTTTTTATAACATTTTGTTTATACACAGACATGAGATAGCAGTTAGCATACATAAAGCTTTTTGACACCCTTAACGTGCTATATAAATGCTAGTTATTATTACTGGACTTGGAATTGTGAAGACCTGAATTCAAATCCTGCCTTAGATACTCCCTTGCTCTTTGCATCTAGGCATGTCACTTTAATTCTTGAGGCCTCAATTTCCCCATCTGTGGAATGAGGAAGGGAGGTGGACTTCTAAGGAACCTTCCAGCTCTAGACCTATGATTCTCACATCCTATGAAACTATACCTTAGTCATATTGACTTAGACAACAGAATCCAAGGAGTACAAAGATCCCCTCTCTGGGAGTTTGGCCTTCCTTTAATAATTCAGGGACTGGATGACAAGTTGGGCACGGTTCCACTTACTTCAATCCAGGCTAATTTATTATACTTTGAATTGCTGGGCTTTGGTCTGCCAGAGTGGTCCAATTCCTGTGCAAAACTGGAATGAACTTGCTTTACCCCAAAATGGGTAGTACAGCCTAGTGAGTTCGATGGATCTGCCAGTTGGTGGTCTCCTTTCTCTGTGGATTTTCAAAGTCTTACTTCATCTAAGTAATACATTAGTTGCAGTTGCTGAACAGAGTGTTGGGCTTTTGACCAAGACACTGACAAAACCAACTCCATTCTTAAGGGCTTAAAACAAATAGCTTACAAGTCAAAGTAAAAGGAAGTCTGTGGAGAAATACAAAGATTTCTGAAGGGGTGACTCCACATTAATGAAATAGAACTCCTCGGAGGACTGACATTGGGAAAAATACAACTCTGGCTTTTCAAGGGAAGTAGTGAAAATACATTGCAAAAATGTTTCAAACTAACTTGGTCCTTGAAACTTGAAATATATTGATAGTACTAACAAATGTTGGTCATCTGGGGCTTGTGGAGGTGTGAATACTCCCAGGATGAAGGAGGATGGTGAGAAACAAAAGAGATTAAGCCTATTTTCAGACTGCAAAATCCCCAGAAGTGATAAGTATTTTTATTACATGAATAAATACTTGAAATTATAGAATCAATTATTTCAGTGAGGAAAAATATGACTAGCATTAATTTCCCCCCATGGAACCACTATTTATGTCACACGGAACATGAGAATTTTATAGAATAAAGTTTTAAAACTGCATTATGACAACTAGAAAAGAGAAAGGATGAGAATGTAAAATTGAGGCCAAATTATGGTATCAATGTGTTACTATTATGTGTTAATTTCTATAGCTCAAGGTAGACTAATGAGAAATAATAATTAAACTTATATTTCAATATATCATGAACCTGTAAACTCATTGAAAGGTGTCCTGTAACAGTGTGGATTGCTCCTCACCCAAGAGTTCTCCTCTGATAAAAGTCTTTTCCATGTACTCCAGACTTATTAAAAAGTTTGGAGGCCTTCTTCTAGGTTAGGGGTTCTTAGGCTGGAATCTACAAGAGAGGTGTGTAGACAGATTTCAGGGAGTCTATAAATTGAGAAGGGAAAAACACATTTTATTTCAAAGAATTAATTTCCTTTGTAATCTTAAATATTTTAATTTGTGCATTTAAAAATATTGCTTTGAGAAGTCCATAGACTTCACCAGGATGCCTAAGAGGTCCATGACACACATAAAAGGTTAAGAACTTTGAGCCTTTCACAGGAACCAAAACATCATTTAATCTGTTATAAAATGATCATATATTTCATGGATTATATATACTAATAAAATGCCACCATATTAGGTGATAAAAATGTAATAGTCTGTGCCAAGGAGGCTATCTTCTTTGTAATCAGTAGAGTGTAATCTCAGTGGTTGTTTCAACAAGTTTGATTTCTTCTTTTTTCCTTCTGGTACTTTGAAAGGAAATGCATAGAATGGTAAAGATATTAATATTATTGTTTTGCTGTTGTTGTTTAGTTGTTTTTCAGTTGTGTCCAACTCTTCATGAATCTTTTAGGGCTTTTCTTGGCAAAGATACAGGACTGGTTTGACATTTCCTTCTCCACTGTTTATGATTCATTGTAATGCCTTTCCATGGGAATATTTTACTTGCAAAACACATTCCTCCACTGCAAATAAAGTTTAAAAATAATATCCATTCATCTGTGTACAAAAACTATTTGGACAATTTAAACTTAGGCAAAGACAATCAGAGATGTCTTACGGCTGGGTCCAGGGGGACCTTCTTTGTGGACTTTTATTATGAAAAATAATTATGAAGTCTCTGAACAGGTTAATTTTTCCACTGATCTTCATGACCACACTGCCACATCCGTCATAGGATAAATGAGATCATTTAATTTCTTTATTTTCACCATTTGTTGCTTTGTTTTTAGTACCATTGCCTCAAGATAGCCTGTCCTCTTTAGGCTCTTTTCTCACAGAAGAAAGTCAATTTTTACTGTTCAAAATCTGAATCAATAAAGTCATGTGATCCTGAAGAATCCTACTTATCTCAGTTTTCAAAGGATGAAATAAAGCTATCAAAAACAATATGAAAAAGTAACTTTGAGCTTCTACTTCACACCTAGTGGAATGGAAGAGTGAAAACTATAAATGTTGAAGGAGTTATAGGAAAATATGTAGACTAGTACACCATTTGTTGAGCCATACATTGGTCTAGCCATTCTGGAAAGTAATTTGGAACTATGCTCAGAAAATTATAAACCTGTGCATACTCCTTGCCCCAGGTATAACACTACTATATCCCCAAAGAAACAGAAAAAGTATCCATCCATATAAAAATGTTTTTAGTAGTTCTTGTGATAACCAACAATTGGAAACTGAGGGGGTATCCTCCTATTGAGTATAGCTCAATAATTATGGTATAAGAATGCCATATGATGAAAATAGACAATTTCAGGAGGAACATGAAAGACTTTTATGATGTGATGCAGAGAGAAATGAGGAGATAATAACATTATAGAGAAAAACAATTTTGAAAAACTTAGCCCTCTGATCAAGTAATAAGTCATGAGTCTAAAAAAATAAATAAATGAAACATACCACTCATCCTGACAAAGAGGTAATAAGTTCAGAATGCAGAAAGAGGCTTAAACTTTTGGAAATGGCTAATGTGGGAATTTATTTTGTTGGGCCGTGTAGTTATGTATTAAGGGCTTTATTTTGGGACTTTTAGAAAAAAAGAGTTCTGCCTAGTTAAGGTATAACCCTTTTATCTCATTCGCAAGAGAAAGCTATAGTTTTGTTTGTCTGGTTTGGTTTTGCTTTTGTTCTGTACTCACACTGTTTCGTGAGCTGTGTGACGTAGTGGATAAGAGTAAGAAGACCTGATTTTGAATCCTGTCTCATACTCTTAGTAGCTGCACAACCCTGAGCAAGTCACATCCTCTGCCTGCCTCAGTTTCTTTATCTATAAAATGGGGATTAAATATAGCACCACCTCACAGGATTGCTCAGTAAGATAACATAAGTAAAACATTTTTTAAACCTTCAAGTGCTACATAAATGCTAGCTATTATAATTATATAATAAATATTTACTGTGATTTATGTTTTGTTTTGGTATTAAGTGAAAAGACCCCACTTCTTAAATTATCCTTTATTCCCAGTGTTTCAAGGACTATCACAAACTTCAAATTAATCTCTCTATAGTATTTCTCTGGTTATGTTTACTCAGCAAAGCCAGATGCTAGAATTTTTAAGCAGCCCTACTTTCATCTCCCTAACAAATGAAACAAGTCCTGAGGAAGAAAAAAGGCCCCAAGAATCTTCCCCACTTAAGGAACTGATGGCATTTAAGGTGATAACAGAACTAAGTCAGTTAAGACTGGCTGCCTGACTTTACTGAAAACCTAGTGACAGATAAAACATAAATCAGAATCCTTATCATTTTGGCTTCCTTGCCTGCCAAATGGGGGTTTAGTTTATCAGGACCTATAGGCCCACTGACTCCTTTTGCCCTTATTTCCAGGCAGCAGGGTGGAACTGGTTGGGAGCTAAATGGCTATTCTAAACCATGTTCATGTAAACAAGCTCAGGTAAAACTTCCTTGAACTGCCAATGAGTGATGTGTGATCTGTCTCACTAAACTGTACACTCAATAGGGATAAATCATTGGTATCTTGAAAAGAAAACAAATAAAGAAACAAGTCTATCTGGTTCAGGCTGAGCCCTCTTAAAGCTCTCTCTCAAACTGATAAGAGTACCAAGACTTAGATTTCCTGACCAAAGGAAAGTATGGGCATTTAAGGAAAAACAACAGTCTGTGAAAGGATATGGAAATGTCTATGGATTTTCCCCACTCTTAACCCTTGATAAAGGAGACACTACTAACAATAATGAGTTTTTTCTTCCATTTTGATGAATAATATACTTGCTACAATGGGTTTTCCCAATCTTTAAAACAACAACACAATTACCTTTGATAAGTAACTTTCAGATTCTGGGCCTTCAGTCTCTCATTTACAAAATGAGGATGTTGGACAAAATGACGTCTTTTGCTCCTAACATTTTAAAATATTCTATAATTCTAACATACCTATAGGATAACCTGACATTAAAGATGTGGTATTTTTCATCTTTTTATTAAATATACATGAAAGAATATATGGATAATTTCAAGCACAATGCTAGACTCTGGGAAATACAAATACAAAAAAGAAAGATAATCCCCCCTCTCAAGGAATTTACAGATCAGATGAAAGCTCACCTACCAGATCCCAGAGTCTCTGGGGCATTTAGGGATCCCACAGAAAAGGGATAAGGAGGATGACCTTAGTGTAGGTGGCACTTCAAGGAATTTACAGTCACTAGTCAATCAATCAACAAGTTTTTATTACGTGCCTACTATGCACATGTATTACTACAGGCATTGTATTACTCACTTGGGATTGAAGTACAAAGAATGATCACACTTTATTCACAAAGAACTTATATTCCAACAGGGGAGACAATAAGTATGCATATAATTATACACAGCATAAATACAGAAAGAATAAAAGCAAATCTGTAGAAAATGGTTCAATACCAGGTAGTTTAGGAGAGAGAGCACTAGTAATCAGGGAGATCAGGAAGGATTTCATGCATAAGATGATGCCTGAGATGTATCTTATGGCAAGACAGGGACTCTTGGAAATGAATGTAAAAAGACAGTGGCTAGGTACCTTGGTGGTGTAGTGGATAGAGCACTGTAGTTCCATCAAGGAGACCTGAGTCCCAATCTTGCAGACACTTAATAAAGATATTATCCTAGCAAGTACTCTCTCAGCCTCAGTTTCCCTATCTGTAAAATGAGAATAATAAAAATGTATACCTTAGAGGGCTGTTGTGAGGATCAAATAATATAATGTATGTAAAGTGTTTTACAAACTTTAAAGTGTATATAATTATAGGTATAAGGACGGTATGCTAGGCATGAGGGATGGCCAATCTCCTTAATGGTTTTCTAGCCATTGATCTATACTTCACTCTCTTCAATCTCTCTCTACTCTCTGCTATTCTTTCTGATTGAGCCTTATATGCTATATCTTGGATATAAAATGCTACATTGATACCTAGAAAGAGTTCATTAATTTTCCACAAACTTTAGTCTAAGGCAGAAGTATCATATCCCTGGCTCACTTCTAGTATTACAAATAGTGAAAAGAAAGAATAAGTTCCTCATTTGATTTGTGTGATTTGAGTTATTTTATTTATTTATATTTGATCGTTCCTCAATTGAAACAATGAATATACATGTTATCTGATTCAGTTAGGGCAACACAACTTATAAGGCAAATATATGAACTTTCTTAAGGGTCAAATGTTTTTGTGCTGTCATAGAAGTTGAAAAGATTGCACCCAGCAAAGGTAGAGTAACAAGTTAGGAGATTAATGATATTTTTTGATGTTGATAAACATCTCTGGGTGTGAATTAATAAGGAATGATGAGAGGAAACAATGAGTTCTTTAGAGCAGTGGTGTCAAATTTTAACAGAAATAGGAGCCACTAAGTTGTACATAATGATTTTTGTAGGCCATATATTGCTTTAGTTTTAAAATCTAATATTATCTATTTTATTGAATTTTGATCTATTTTTAAGTATTTCCCAATTATGTGTTAATCTAGTTTGCTCATACTAATGACTGTTGTGGACTGCTTGTTTGACACCTGTGGTGTAGAGAGAACAATTACAATTTGCTTTTCCCTATGTATGGGGAAAGAGATACACCAATATATTAATGGAGAACCAGAACTTCAGAATGTGAAGAGCTTAGTCAGTGTTCCTCTAGTTCATCCTTTATCAAGGTTTCCCTCTATTATCTCCTGGACAAGTTGATGCTTAAAAATCCCCGGTAAAGTTGGGGCCTTCCAAAAGCAACCCATTCCAGTTCCAGGCAGCTCTAATTTGTTAGGAAGTCCTTTCTTAGGTCAAGCCCAAATCTGCCTATCCACACCTTTCATCACAATTTTATTTTATTTTATTTTATTTTTTTAAACAAATGCTTTATTAACTTCTGTTTTACATCATTCATTTCCGCCAGATTTTGAGTTACAATCATTTCCCCCCGTTATTCCCCTACCCAACCTCCCAGAATAGCAGTCCCACAAGATATCGCTTCCTCCAATCTGCTCTCTCCCATACCTTCTCCCATACCCCCATCGACTTTTCCATTAGAGGAAGGTGAATCTTTGTGTCCCAATGCCCGCACATCTTATCTCCCAATTATAAGCAAAAGAGTATTAATAATAGTATTTATATATATATTTTAAACATTTAATCTTAAGACCTCAAATTTCAGATCCATTTCCTTCCTCCCTTGTCACCCATTCCCTCTGGGGAGATAAATAATTCAGTATATGTTGTACATGTCTAGCTATGCAAAACATTATCATAGTAGATATATTGTACAAGGCTGCTTATAATTCCCTCCCACTCATCCCACCCCCCACCTGGTCCATTCCCTACATGATCCTGTCCCTCTTCTATAGTGGGTACTTCCAACCTCCCCTCCCCCCAAGGATGCCCTCCCATCCATCATCCCTCCTCTCATCCCCCTTCCCCCTATTCTGCTGCAGGTTGAGATATCCCATTTAGTATGTATGTCATTCTCTCCCTGAACCAAATTCAATGAGAATGTGGATTTGCCTTTTTTCCCCCTTCCTATTCTCCCCCTCCCTTGCAACCACTTCCCCTTGCTTCTTCTACATGAGATAGTTTACCCTACCCTGTCCTTCCCCATCTCCTCTTGCCACTTTCCTCTCTCACCTCATCATTTCATCCCTTGAGTATTCTCCCTTCCCAACAAATTCAACCTATGCCCTCTATCCATATACACACACATTCACATATGTATTCATATGACCACACACCCTTCTTCCATTATTTTCATAGTGAGAAAGATATCATCACTCACAGTTATTGTTTTTCCATATAGGAATGTAAATAGTTCAACTTTGATAAGTTCCTTTTGATTTCTTTTCCCTGATTACCTTCTCAGGCATCTCTTGCTTCTTGTGTCTGGATGTCAAATTTTCTATTCAATTCTGGTTTTTTCCTCAAGAATGCTTGAAAGTCCTCTATTCCACTGAATGACCATATTTTCCCCTGAAACAAAATACTCAGTTTTGCTGGGTAGGTGACCCTTGGGTTCATTCCCAGTTCTTTTGCCCTCTGGAATATCATATTCCATGCCCTTCGATCCCTCAGTGTAGAAGCTGCCAGGTCCTGGGCTATTCTGATTGTGTTTCCACAATATTGAAATTGTTTCTTCCTGGCTGCTTGTAGTATTTTCTCCTTGATCTGGGGATTCTGGAACCTGGCTATAATATTCCTGGGAGTTTTCTTTTTGGGATCTTTTTCAGGAGGTGATCTGTGGATTCTTTCAACCTCTATTTTGCCCTCTGGATCTAAAACATCAGGGCAGTTTTCCTTGAGAATTTCTTGAAGGGTGATTTCTAGCTTCTTTCTTTGATCATGGCTTTCAGGTAGTCCAATAATTTTTAAATTGTCTCTCCTGGATCTATTTTCCAGGTCAGTGGTTTTTCCCATGAGATATTTCACATTGCCTTCTAATCTTTCATTTGTTTGGATCTGCTTAACAGCATCTTGATTTCTCATAGTCATTAGCTTCCATTTGCTCCAGTCTAACTCTGAAGGAATGAATCTCCTCAGTGAACTTTTGAGATTCTTTTTCCATCTGGCAAATTCGACTTTTTAAGGCATTCTTCTCCTCATTGCCCTTTTGGGCCTCCTTTGCCATTTGAGTTAGTCTATTTTTTAAGGTGTTGTTTTCCTCAGTCAGGCTGTTGACCCTCATTTCATACTTTTCCTGCATCCTTCTCATTTCTCTTTCCAATTTTTCCTCCACTTCTCTTATTTGATTTTTAAAGTCCTTCTTAAGGTCCTCTATGGCCTGCAACCCGCTCATGTTTTCCCCTGGGGCTTTTGAAGCAGGACTTCTGACCTCACAGTCCTTTTCCTGCTCTATGCCCCCAAAATAGGAGTCTAGGCTTGCATTTTTCTGTTTCCTTTGCCTTGGCATGTTGCCACTTGATTACCTGACTTTTGAGCTTGTTGCCACACTATGACTTTAAGTCCAGATAGAGGAATTTTCATCCTGAACGTGTGGGGGGCAACTTCCATTTCTGGCAAGCTGTAAACCCACCCACGACTTCCACCCTAGATCACAATCCAGATCCAGGGAGGTTAAAGCAAGAGCGATTACCCCCCCAAGACTGATCGCTGGATCTCCCTACAATTAATTGCAGGCCAGGAGCTGGAGCTGCCTCTGAAAACTACAAAATGGCATGTCTCCTCAGCGGCTTCTAGCCCCCAGGGGAGGGAGCCAACGCATTCCCCCAAATACAAGTCCCAAAGTCCATAGGCCACTAACCTCTTACTTTGTCCTAGGCATGTCTATGTTGATAATTCTGGAGTCGCCACAGCTGCTGGCGTTCTGGGGTTCCTCCAGCCAGCTGCTGGCCCTGCCACCCTGGGGCTAAAACCTCGGCTCACAGGGACCTGGGCTCTGCTTGGCTCTGCTTCCTGCGCTCTGCGCGTTGCGCGCTGCTGGCTCCCAGACTGCTGCGCTGGTCCTTCCTGCAGGGCTGCTGGGCTGTCCTCAGCGGGAGGTTAGCTTCTCTGTGTCGTTCTGTGGGTGCTGGGGCTCCAGAAGTTGTTCAGAGTCCCCTTTTACATAGTTTGGGGGGAATTTGGGGGCAGAGTGGCTTGGATGAGCTGTTTCTACTCTGCCATCTTGGCTCTGCCCCCTCCTTTCATCACAATTTTACCCTCCATACAATAGATGATAAATGACCTCTACTTTGATTCCTTAGGGTTCCCAAGCCCCAAATATTCATTCATTAAATAAATATTTATTAATGTGCAAGGCATTGGTTGTAGGTATAGAAGAAGATAAATTTAAATGTATGGATGATTTGGGCTATGCATTGCGTGTGAATTCTATATCCTCACTAAGAGTTGGAAAATAGCCAATGAAAATTTAGACTTTTCCAGCTAAAGAAAAATTGTGATGTGAGATATAAATATAGGAAAAAAAACACACCTGTGATCAGCCAAGGCCATTAGTCCTCATGTCAAGTATACTCTATAAAAATACAGGCGAGAAACATTGGTCTGGAAAATACCAAATTATATCACAGAAGTCAGTTTGGAAGTCTATTTCAGGCAGTGTATCAACATATCATGAATTTTTCTTTTCACTTAACAACTTTTTATTCAAGTAGATTGAATTTTTATATCTTTGAATTTCAGCTTAAGTTTTCATAGATCTATGTCATGATTGTTCTTTTATCTAATGATTTGAAGTTATGCTATTTAGAAATAATTTTTCTTTGTAGAAAGAAATTTTAAAGATAGACTTTCCTGGGAAAATTATTTATTTTTTCCAAAGACAGAGAATGGGACCAATACTATTATCTCATTGGTACAAAATCCATATTAATAACCCATCCAAATAAAAAAAAATCAAATATCAATACTTAACTGTTTAAATAAATTTATACTAAAACAATATTTTATTAGTTTTTCTTCCTAGACTAGGGAGGTAGAAGCATTAGATTTTATTCTTCTGCAATATAATTAGTCATTCTATTCTCAGCTTTACCATAAACTCCATATATGACCTTGGTCAAATCACTTTGCTGCCCTGGGTCTCAGTTTCCCCATCTGCAAAATAAAGAGACTGTACTAGATTATCTTTTTAAAATTGATTTGTTTATTTATTTTTCGTTTACAACATTGAGTTCCACAATCCCTTCAGTTTCAAATTTTCTCCCCTTCCCTCTCCCCCCTCAACCTGGCAGCATGCACTCAAATATAGGATCTGCAGATGTCTTCACATTAAGCATTAGTCAGGTTGTAAAGAAGGATTATAACTGACGGAATGATCAGTGGGAAAGAGGAAACGATACAAAACAAGAAAAAGAAACAGAGCAAGGAATTTGTTTCAATCTGCATTCAGACTCCACATCTCTTTCTCTGGATGTGGATATCTCTTTCAATCATGAATCTTTTGGAGTTCTCTTATAACCTTACATTGCTAAGAGGAGCCCAATCTACTGAAGTTAGTTGTCACACACAAGTTGTGTCTGTGATTGTGTACAGAGTTCTTCTGGTTCTGCTCTTCTCACTCAGCATCAGTTTATATAAGTCTCTCCAAGTTATTATGAAGTCTGTCTGCTCCTCATTTCTTATAGCAGAGTAGTATTCCACTACATTCATATACCACAACTTGTTCAGCAATTCCTCAGTTGATGGGCATCCCCATAATCTTCAATTCTTTGCCACCACAAAAAGAGCCACTATAAATATTTTTGTACATGTGGGTTCTCCTCCCACTTCTCTGATCTCTTTGGGTTATAATCCTAGAAGTGGTATTACTGGGTCAAAGGGTGTGCACTTACTTTTGGCCTTTAGGCATAGTTCCAGATTGCTCTCCAGAAGGGTGGGATCAGTTCACAACTCCACCAACAATGAATTAGTGTTTCAATTTTTCCACATCCTCTTCAGCATTTATCATTTTCCTGTTTTGTCATCTCAGCCAACCTGGCTGGTGAGATGTGGTACCTTAGAATTGTTTTGATTTGCATTTCTCTAATCAATAGCATTTTAGAACATTTTTTCATATGCTTATAGAGATCTCTAATTTCATCTTCTGAGAACTGTCTGTTCATATCCTTTGACCATTTATCAATTGGGGAATGACTTGTATTCCTATAGATTCTACTCAATTCTTTGTATATTTTAGAAATGAGGCCTTTATCAGAGACACTAGTAAAAATTCTTTCCCAATTTTACACTTCCCTCTTAATCTTGGTAACATTGGCTTTATTTGTACAGAAGCTTTACAACTTAGTGTAATCAAAATTATCCATTTTGCATTTTATAATGCTCTCTAACTCTTGTTTCAGTGTGAAGTCTTCCCTTCTCCATAGATCTGACAAATAAACTATTCTTTGCTCTCCCAGACTTCTTACAGTATCAGTCTTTGTACTTAGATCATGCACCTAATTTTTAGACTTTATTTTGGTGTATGGTGTTAGATATTGGTATATGCCCTCTGCCATACTATGTTCCAGTTTTCCCAGCAGTTTTTGTCAAATAGTGCATTCTTATCCCCAAAACTGGGTGTTTGGGTTTATCAAACAGTGGATTACTATAGTCATTGTCTGTTGACTCTCATGTACCCATTCTATTACATTCATCTACTACTCTATTCCTCAGGCAGTACAAAGTAGTTTTGATAACTGCTGCTTTATAATACAGATTAAAATATGGTAGGGCTAGGCCCCCTTCCCTAGTATTTCTTTTCATTAATTGCCTTGATATTCTGGACCTTTTGTTCTCCCAAATGAATTTTGCTATTGTTTTTTCTAGGTCTAAAAGTAATTTTTGGTAGATTTTTAGTATGGCACTAAATATATAATTTAATTTAGGTAAAATTGTCATTTTTATATATTAGCTTGACCTAGCCATGAGCAATTGGTGTTTTTCCAATTAGTTAGATCTGACTTTATTTGTGTGAAAAAGTGTTTTGTAATTGTGTTCATATAAGTCCTGGGCTTGTTTTGGCAGGTAGATTTCCATATATTTTATAATGTCTACAGTAACTTTAAATGGGCTTTCTTTTTCTATCTCTTGCTGTTGGATTTTGTTAGAGATATATAGCAATGCTGAGGACTTATGTGGGTTTATTTTATATCCTGCAACTTTGCCAAATTTATTTATCAAGTTTATTTTTTTATTATTTTTTAATTTTTATTTATCAAAACTACTATCAAGTAGTTTTTCACTTGATACTCTAGTATTCTCTAATATAAATAATAAATAAAATAATAAAAGAGTGATAGCTTAGTCTTTTCTTTGCCTACTTTGATTCCTTCAAATTTCTTTTTCTTCTCTTATTTCTACTGCTAACATTTCTAGTACCAGATTGAATAAAAGAAGATCTGGAGGGGACATCCTTGTTTCACCCCTGATCTTATTGGAAATGCTTCTAAGGGGTAGAGCCAAGATGGTGGAGTAGAAGCAAGAAAACTTCATGAGCTTCCCCCATAACAGCCTCAAATACCTATAAAATATGACTCTAAACAAATTTTAGAGCTACAGAACCCACAAAGTGACAGAGAGAAACAAATCTCCCCCTGAAGGCAGACTAGCAGGTGGACAGGAAGGGTCCATTGCAGTGTGATGTGAGCTGAGCCTAGCCCTGCATGAACCCACAGTTTTAGCCCCAGGGCAGCCCCAACCAGCAGCAGCTGGAATAGACTTTGGATTTCAGGAAAGTGGACCAGCAGTAGCTGTGGCGGTTTCCAGAAATATCAACCCATGAATGTCAAAGACAAAGTAAAAGGTCAGCATAGAACTCTGTTGGAACTGGGTGTGGGGGCAGGGACTGAGGGAGCACATTTCAGCCTCTGCCCCCAGAGTGAGAAGTGATGGAGGCATAGCAGCCATGAAACAGTTTCTAGGTGGCTGCTTCAGAGCTCCCAGCCTGCATATTATAGGAGGGTCAAGTGACCATTCAGACAGTAATCACTCTTGCTTTAACCTTCCTGGTTCTTGATCACAGTCTTGGGTGGTTGTCTGAGGTGTGTGAACAGTGAGCCAAAGCTTGTGGAGGCTGTAGAGATGGTGCCCTCCTAATAGCTCCAGCAGCTGCAAAAACCCCAGCAATTTGGGACAAAGCTCTTCTCTCTGGAAATAGAGTTCTACTGTGGCAAAGAGCTCAAAAGTCAAGTAATTGAGTGGCAATGTAAGCAAGCAAAGGAAGAAAAGCAAGCACAGTAATCCAACTTTAGATTCCTTTTTGGGGGGACAAAAAGGATCAAAGCATGGAATGGGAGGAAGACAATGATGTCAGAACTCCTGCACAAAAAGCTTCCAAGAAAAATATGAACTGATTACAGGCCATGGAGGAGCTCAAGAAGGATTTTGAAAATCAAGTAACAGAAGTGGAGGAAAAATTAGGAAGAGAAATGAGAATGATGCAAAAAAATTATGAAAAGAGAGTCAACAACCTGACTGAAGAAAATAACACCTTAAAAACAGATAAACTCAAATAGCAAAAGAGGCCCAAAAAAGCCAATGAGGAGAAGAATGCCTTAAAAAGCTGAATTTTCCAGATGGAAAAATAATTTCAAAAGTTCACTGAAGAGAATAATTCCTTGAGAATTAGACTAGAACAAATGGAAGCTAGTGACTTTATGAGAAATCAAGGTACCATTAAACAGATCCAAACAAATAAAAAAGAGAGAAAACAATGTGAAATATCTCATTGTAAAAACCATTGACCTGGAAAATAGATCCCAGAGAGATAATTTTTAAATTATGGGATCACTTGAAAGCCACAAGCAAAAAAAGAACCTAGAAATAATCCTTCAAGAAATTCACAAGGAAAATTGTGATGATACTTTAGAACCAGAGGGCAAAACAGAAATTGAAAGAATTCACCAATCACCTCTTGAAAAAGATCCCCAAAAGAAAACTCCTAGGAATATTATAGCCAGGTTCTGGAGTACCAAGATCAAGGAGAAAATATTACAAGCAGCCAAGAAGAAACAATTTGTGGAAACACAATCAGGATAACAGAAGATCTACGAAGGGCTTGGAATATGATATTCCAAAGGACAAAGGAGCTAGGATTAAAACCAAGAATCACCTATCCAGCAAAACTGAGTATAAAGTTTCAGGAGAAAATATGGTCATTCAACGAAAAAGATGACTTTCAAGCATTCTTGATAAAAAAAGCAGAGTTGAATAGAAAATTTGACAGCCAAATACAAGAAGCAAGAAAAGCATGAGAAGGTTTAACAGGGAAAATAAATCACTATGAACTTATCAATGTTGAACTATTTACATTCCTACAGGGAATAACAATAACTGTAACTGATGAAACTTTTCTCAGTATGAAAATAGTTGGAGAAGGGTATATGGGCATATGAATACATATGTGAATGTGTGTATATATATTTTCACGTATACATAGATAGAGGGCACAGATTGAATTTAATAAGAAGGGATGATACTTAAAAGGTGAGGTTAAGAGGTGAGAGAGTAATGTGGTGAGAGGGAATGGGGAGAGACAATTGGGTGAGCTGTCTCGTGTAGAGGAGGCAGGGGAAGGTGGTTGCAGGGGAGGGGAGAAACAGGAAGGCAAAAAGGCAAAACCTTATTCTCATTGAATTTGGACCAGGGAGAGAATGACGTGCATATTAAATAGGATGTCCCACCCTCCAGGAACATGGGGGGAAGGGTGTGAGGGAAGGTGGTGGAGGGGAGGGCAGGCTGGGGGGGAGGGAAGTTGGAAGCACCCACTTTTGAAAAGGGACAGGATCAAGGTGGGGAGTGAACAAGGTGTAAGGTGGGATGGGAGGGAGAGAAATATAGTAAGTCTTTTACAATATATCTACTTTGGTAATGTTTTGCATAGCTACTCATGTATATCATATACTGAGTTGCTTATCTTCCTCTTAAAATCAATTTTTTAAACATATAAACACTATGATTAATACTATTTTGCATATAATTGGGAGATAAGATGTGCAGGCAATGGGGCTCCAGGATTCACCTCGCCCTACTGGAAAAGTCGAAGGGGGTATGGGAGAAGAGATGGGAGAGAGCAGATTGGTTGAGGGGATATCCTGTATGACTGTTATTCTGTGGTGGTGGGTAGGGGAAAAATGGGGGAAAATTATAACTCAAAATCTGACAGAAATGAATTATGTAAACCAAAAGTTAAATAAAAAATAAAAAAATAAAAATAAATACATTTTGAAATGAAAAAAAAGAAAGAAAATGGAAACCTCTTTTGCTAAATTTTCATGCTTGATGTTTTGTTTGACTGATTCTTGGTGCATCATAGAGTCATTAACTTCCATTTGGTTGATTCTAATTTTTAGCGAATTATTTTCCTCATTTAGTTTTTGAAGCTCCTTTTCCATATGTCCATATTTCATTTTTAGTTCACACATTTTTATTTTTAAGGAGCTGTTTTCTTCATTGTAATGTTTTTCTAATTTTGCAATTTTGATTTTAAAAGAATTATTCACTTTATCTTCTACTTCTCTAACTTGGTTTTCAAAGTTCTTTTTGAGCTCATCTAAGAATGCTTTCTGTGCTTCAGACCAGTTCATATTCCCTGTTGACGCTTCAGCTGTGGGTGGGAGTCTATACTGTCTCCTTCTGAATTTGGTTCCTCCTGCTTATAATAATAGGATTCTAGAGTCTTTGTCTTTGTCTTTGTAGACTGTTTTTACCCATTTTGAGGTAGGGCCTTAGCCATGCCCTTCCTCTAGGGCTCCCAAATCATTAGTGTTTAAAATTTTGTTCTGGGGCACTAATTACTGTGTTTTCAGGGTTAGAGGGGGGGAATTCAAGCAGCCAGGGTTCACTCTGCTATCCTGGTCCCTAGAAGTGCTGATAGGGGCTTTTAAAATTTCCAGGTTATATGTTGGTAGTTCCAGGAGTAGTTGCTGCCACTGCCGTGGGCCCTGCATTTGTCTCTTACCCAGCTCTGTCAGATCTCAGACCTGCAGTGACAGTCCTGGGAATGCCCCTTGTGGTTGGTGGATCCACTTGCCACCATGTTGACCAGGCCTTGTCTGGGCCTCCATGTGCTGCTCCCCTGTTATCCAGACCTCCTGTACTAGATTATCTTTAGAGTTCCTTTCAGCTCTAGAATTCCAAGATTCTATACAAAAAAATTTTTTTGCATAGCTCCCACTGGGAGTTTATAATCTTGTTATTGTTTGTCCTTTGTTTTCAAAGGGAATCATAACATCAGGAAGGTGGTATCATGACTTGCAAGTGAATTGGATTTAAGTGAGGGATGGCTGTGCAAGTCACCAGCCTCACTTTCTCCTCCAGAGCCATCTGAGTCCAGTGGTAATATATGAATCAGGATGACTGGAGATGTCCTGGTTAAGTGGGAGATCTTGGCCTTTGTAAGCTAAAGTCTTTCCAAAGTCTCAGTTTGACTGAGGCAATACCAGTTCAGTGCTTATGGCTAGGTAAGAAATGAAGCAAAGAATGACGTCTTTTACTTAGTTAAAAAAATAAATTGGGAGGGGAAGACCATGGGGCTCCTGGCCAAAACAGAAACAATGGCTATTTACATTCACTCTGAGCCATCAGCAACCAAACAATGACTAACTGGAGCTTGGGCTGGGACCTATCCTTGATCAATCAGTGAGAGTCAGAGTGATTTGTATTTAAGGCTTGGTCATTAATAAAGAAATCTAGCCCATAAATCCTAAAATATCTGTGAAGTTTCAGCAATCAAAATTTATATTCTTTTGGGCATAGTACCTGCAGATAAGGGTATGATACCCTAGGTGGACAGAAAGAGAGGAAGGAGGAAAGGAAAGAGGTCAGCCATATTGGAGATGTCACAGTGGAGTAAAGAAGTGCCAAATGAGTGATACACACAAGACCTAGAAGAGATAAAAGGAATGAGGGAGCACAGTGATTGGGGGTGGTTATGGAAGTCATCAGGGTATACAAGATAGATTTTAAATTGTGCATTTCTCCATCTGTCTATTGATTTAGCTCATATTTAAAAGAAAAAATAACTTTTAATAGACTAGAGAGGGTGCATGAAATAATGGATGGTATACCAACCTTGGAGTCAAGATGACCCAGGAGTAGGTCCTGCCTCTTACACATACTAGTGTGTAAGAGGCCATATACAAGCACTTTAAGCTCTCAATACTCCCAGTCTACCTAGATAGATAGACAGATAGACAGACAGACATTTATTCAGCATATCCCTACTGTGCTAAGTGCTGGAAAGATAAATAAAAGTTAAGATATTCCCTGTATTCAAGAAATTTATATTCTAGTAACAGAATATAACACTTAATGGTGAAGCAGAAAAAAGGAAAGAGGTAAAAAAATATACCTTGGAGGAGGGGGTGAGTATGAAGAGGAAATAGGCAGGAAGTAGATGGAGGCCTGGGCCCTAGTAAAATAAAATAAAAGCTCTTGTCTCAGAATCAGGGTAAACAGGAATCCAACGTTCCACTGGGAAAGAGGATGAAGATTATGTTTGGTGAGCAGATACCATGATAAGCCAAGTACTTAAAAGGTTATAAATTGTAGATGAGTTGCTGATTCGCATCTGTGTGGACAATGAAGGTTCCTGAATAGTAGCATCAAACTAAAAGAGACAGAGATCCTTGTGGGCCTCATGTTAACTTGGAAAACCACACATTAACATAATCTAAGATGTTTTGTATTTTTATTTATTTTGTCAAAAATTTCCCAGTTAAATTTTAATCTGGTTCAGGCTATTCTTGGGAGTTTTGTGGAAAGACCCAGAATTGGCCACCTTTGATAAACTGATGCAATCACAGACTTAGATTACAAAATTAAAAAAAAAAATTCTAGCACTTAACAAGTACTCACCAAGTAATCTTGATACTTGTAACTTCGAGTTATAGCATCCCATAGTGAAAAGAGCATTGAACATGAAGTCAATTCCCCTCCAGCCATGTGACTTGGTACATTTCACTTTGTTCCTATCTGCAACTTATTTTCCTCCTCTCCTAAAAGATAACACTTGTGCTTGCCCAGTTAGTGTGAGTAAAAGCAAGCTATTTTTTTATTATAAATCTGAATTCATTAACTGCCAAAGCAAGAAATTATAAAAATGTGAAACAAAAGAATCGTAGAGATTGAAAGAACTAGGCATCTGGGTGACTCAAAGAGAAGTTTACTCAAATCATATGGGTAAGTACCAGATAATTCAGAACAATTGGACAGAAGAAGTTCTATACTGTTTTTAAAGCTATTTAAGGAAGGCACCATATTGATACTAAACAGTTCTCACTCTCAACAGATTATTCCTCATAACTAACCTAAATTCCTCTGGCCGCCATTTAAGATGTTGATTGCTTCCTCTTGTTATATATATATGGAGAGAGAGAGAGAGAGAGAGAGAGAGAGAGAGAGAGAGAGAGAGAGAGAGAGAGAGGAGAGAGAGAGAATTTCCATTTTCCATAGTCACTATGGTCATTCTTCTCTGCTTAAGTGTCATTAATGTGTTTGGATGCATTTGCCAAAATCCCTTTAGTCATTCTATTCTCTTGGGGGAATAATCACAAAATCTTAAATTTATTTCCCTCATAATAGCATGAGCTTTTTCAAATTTATCATTATCATTATTTATCATCATCATTATTAGTATGGTGGGCCTACTCACATATATACTCTGGCTCTTTGATTCAGAGCCAGAAGAAACCAGGAGATTGCATGGTTTAGGGGATTAGTAATAGATCAGGAAGTGTTTCACCTCTAGGTCATAGGTTCACATCTGGCCCAGGTCAGTAATGGCCCAAATGTATTTGACTGTTCACTGGTCTGGGTAGAATGAGTTGGTGGTCTCAATGAGCAGGTGTTTATATCACAAAAGGCTCCCTTGCTGGCTGTCTCAGTGGGTAGGAACATTATATTATATTTGCTCTGTTAGAGGTGGTCCTGTTTTTTCAGGGTCCGTGGTGTTTATGCTGGGTCTGAACTATGGCTAATGAATACTATTTTGTTACTTTTCAAATTTTTTTAAATTCTGCCTTAAAATTTCCAGTGAAAAATAATGACATTTCCCTAGTATCCTTGATTGAAAAGACAGTCACAAAAGTAGCCCCAGAGTCTACCATATGCTTTCAGAGAATCCTTTCACCTTGTTTCCATAGCAGACACTACGAAAAAATGTTTGCTATGTTTTCAACAATTTTTTAAAGTTTATTTTTAACCAGTTAGTTGGTACAGTGGAAGTGTTCTGGACCTGGAATCAGGAAGACCTGAGTTCATATTTGGCCTCAGACACTAACTATCTGAGTGATTTTGTGCAAGTCATTCAACTTGTCTGCTTCAGTTTCCCCATTTGTAAAATGCAGGTATTAATTAATACCTACTTTCTAGGACCATTGTGAGGATAAAATGAGATGATGTTTGTATGAAATACTTTACAAAACTAAAAGCATTGTATAGATATTATTATTATTATTATTATTTGTAAAACACAATGAAGGGTTGGGATCTAAAAACAAAAATGGATAGCCTCTGCTTTTAAGCAGTTTATATTTTATTTGGGGAATGCAATATGAGTACTGACAGGTAAACACAAAGTAATTTCAGGAGGGACAGAGCATTAAGAACTGAAGACATAAAAGCAGGCTTCATGGAGGAGGAGATAGCATTAAGCTGAATTTTAAAATAAAAATAAGGATGATGAAAGACTGAGTTGAGGAAGTGGTCTAATCATGGGACATAGCCTTTGGGGAAAAAATAGTCAGGAAATAGAATACTGAGTTTGTATAGCTGAAACATGGACCCTGTGAAGGGGAGTAATGTGAAATAAGGCTGGGAAGGTAGGTTGGACACTCATATCTTACAGGGCATTAAATACCAGAGCAAAGAGTCTGAATTTTATCTTAGAAATAAGGAGCCACTGGAGGTTAGGGTAGACAGCAGGGGTGGTACTGTTGGTAGGGAAATTGTAACATGGTCACTTGTGTCTTAGGAAGATTGTATTAGCAGCCATGTGGAGAATGAATGGGTGAGAGGGAAAACTGGGGGCAGGAAAATCCATTAGGAAGCTATTACAATAGTCTATGTGGGAGGTGGTGAGGGCTTGGACTGGGGTGATGGTTATTCAAGTGGAGAGAAAGGGGGGGATGTAAATGACAATAGAGGGGAAACTCAGAAATTGATTCAAAACAATGGAGAGAAGATAGTTGCAATCAACCCCAACATCATAAACCTGCATGGCTAAGAGAACAGGATAATGGTGCCCTCCACTGAAAAAGGCAAATGTGGAGAAGCAGAGACTTTAGAAGAAAAAGATGGTAGGTTCCATTTTCACCAAAATCTACTCTTGGGAAACCAGCCTGACTTTTATCAATAATTGGGCAATGCCAGACTGATAAACTACCTTCATGAAGATTAAAAGGAAAAAGTAATCAATGCTCCAGCTATTTGCTTTTAATCTTGTAGCTCAATTTGCAACTTTCCTCTGGGGAGGAAAAGCCATCATGAAAACTCCCAAGGGAATCAGATTTTTCTTTGTTAGAAATGTAGATAGGTCACACTAAATTGTGCTATTTGCTTCCCATAACTGTCTTGTCTCTCTGTTTCCTGACTTCTAGCTCAGATTACCAACCATATCTGAACTATTTCCTTCTTCTAAGTACATGGAAAGAATGGGGGTGGGGGGGAGGAAGAGCCTCCAAACCGAAAGATCATTTCAAAATGACACATGTGGAGAGAGCAACATCTGTAAATTGAACTACCAATTTCCAGTCTGCTGTGGGCAAAGGCTGCTCATTTACAGACAAAAGCTCATTAAAGAGCTCAGAAATGACCTTCTTCTGAACCAAGTGAATCAAATTGTCTGTGATCTGAACTGAATGCTAAGGCTTGGTTCTGATTAGATATTTTACCAGTGCCTTACAATGTGGGGGCTGCAGACCTTTCCTTGGCACGGCAGCCACTTTTCCTCTATTTATCAGCTGACTTTAATGTTCCTCTTTTGGTCTTCTCATATTTGTGACCCTCATATGACATTTTAGTTGGGTGATTAATTACTATTAAATGGCACTGTACTTATTAAATAGAGTCCTTGTCGGCATAATCTGAAACCGACAATACCCCGATTCAGTTTGATAAGCTTAAATACACACAATTAGACATGGCACGATCTAATTTGTCAGAGTTCTAGTAGCTCAATCTTCTGCCACACAGCTTGAGAGAAAGAGTGATTGGTTGAAAAAGCTGAACAGTCAAAGCTTAAATGTCCTCAGTAAATTGATCTTGTACATCATGTAATCTTATTTGAAACTTTCAAGGAGACAGGAAAGCTTTGCTGCCCTGAAGATGCCTTAAAACTAGGCCTGAGGGTTTCTGATCAGAGCAATGGATTCTCTGACAAGATGTGTATGACTCCTCAGAGGGAACAGACAACAGCTGACTTGCCTAGCCAGAAGCTTTCATTTGGGGATAATTACATAAAGACTATAAATGTCAGAAGATGAAAGATGTATGGAGAAGAAATAAAGATACAAACGGGGCCATGAAAGCATCAGGGAAATTCAGACCACAAATCCTTAGAATTCTGCAAACAAAAGAGGGATTGGGATGACTAACATCTCTGCTGAACAGGTTGTAATAATGCGATTATCTTGTCTCAACAGTACTCAGTTTTCCTCTTCAAGAGATATAAGTTATCAAGGCAGCTTTCCCAGGCACAACACAATGTTTGGGTGAAAGCAGAGAGTAACTCTGCTATATTCTTCTCTTGCCAAGAGTCAGTCTGAAAGTAATGCAGGAATTTGACCAAATAATTTACTTAATGAATAGAAAGCATATATAAAGTTAGGTAGGAAGTTTTCAGCATGTAACATGATTTGTAAATCTAAAAGAACAATAGTAGTAGTTACTACTGTGGTTATTGTTTTCTTTCATTGATACAATAGAAGATATTGGAAGGTACAATCAATTATAGTCATAAGTAACCTGCTTTTGGTTGTTGTACCAGCTAAAGGGGAGGGGCAAGGAAAAGTTTCAGCATCTCAGAGGTCTGCAGCCTCAGGCTTTTCTATTCTATATTTACTTGCATTTCTCATGATGTTTCTTGGCCATAGTAGATGGGTAAATTGACAAGGAACCAAAAATTCAAGGTTGAAAAATCAAGAAAGGCAGCATGATGTAGAGGAGAAAACCACATAGAGTCAAAAGACAGTTTCAAGTCCTGGACAAGTTATTACTTCCTACACTGCATCTATCTTACCAGTGTCCTGTGGGAAAGTACTGTCTAAACCTGAAATTGCTCCATATTATTTATGCAGCCTCTAGTAATGTGGAAATATAGCAATCACTCTGAGTCATTTTAAGGCCAATTCCAATTCTTAATCTAATGGAAAAGTCATTGATTTAAGAATAAAAAATTCTAGATTCTACTTTAACATTTGTCACTGAGACTGAGAAGATGTTGCAAATTCCCTTTCTTCCCAACATTAATGTTTTGTATCTTAACAGACTCCTCCCTCTCTCAGAACACAGTACATTCACTTCCACATGTAGGGAACTTAACTTTTATGCTGTTATGCTATGCTCTCACACTCCTCCAAAAGGGGCTACTGATAGATTAAACTTGAATCTAGGGCTTCAAAAATCTTGACCTGACCTACTTTTTTACAAATCACCATCCACATTCCCATTTCAATACTTAAATGAATTTGTGATCTTCTTGATGTAGGCACTCCCTTCAGTGCTGAAAATGCAAGTGTCAGCCCATCATTCATTCTCATACTATGCTATTCATAGCTATGTCCACTCATAAACCTTAGAGAATATACCCTCTAGGTTGAGAATTCTTAACTTAGACCCATCAAATCCCAAAGAAGACCATGAAAAGATTTCGGAGAGTCCATCAACTTGGATGGGAAAAAAAATTTCTTTATTTTCACTAACCTCCAACTGAAATTTAGCATTTCTTTAAATTATCTGTATTCTTAGAAGGAATCCCTAGGTTTCACCAGAGTGCCAAAAGGGCCCATGAAACAAAAAAAGGTTAAGAACCCCCACTATATGTCTTGAGCTATCCATCTATTATTTCTTGCCATTATAGTATAACTATCTCATCTCCTTTTCAAATCATATCTTTTTTTTTTAAAGCAGTTGGGGTTAACTTGCCCAAAGTTACATGGCCAGTTTTTGTGTGTGGATGTTAAGTATTTGAGGCCAGAACGATCCTGGGTCCTCACGACTCCAGGGCCGGCACTCTTACTCACTTCATCACCTAGCCGCCCCTCAAATCATATCTTATTTAATAATATCTTGTAAGCCACTTATTAAGCACAAACCATTATTGGTAATTTCTACTTTCTTCTATCACGGATGTTGTTATTGACCTTAATCACCTTTAATTTTGATTTTTTAGAGACTGTGGTGTTGCAGGATTCATAGCCTCATGTCATCCTGGCATACTGTTGGTGTTAAGATGGATTGTCTCAAGGAGAAATTTGGGATCACTAAAAGCACTGAGCAGTTTCCCAGATAATAAATAGATAGCTAACATTTATGTAGCACTTTGAGGTTAGTAAGTGATATACAAATGCTATCTTGCTTTATCCTCACCACAACCCAGGGAGGAAGGTGCCATTTGTCACCTCCCATTTTACAATGAGGAAACTGAAATCAATGAAGGTTAAGTGATTTGCACAAAGCCACATGGCCAGTAAAGTAAGTGTCTGAGGCTGGATTTTAATTCACTTCTTCCTAACTCCAAGTACAGTGCTCTATCCACTGTGCCACTTAGCTGCCAACCTGCTCTTTTGCTTTTATTTAGTCAATGGAATCTTACTTAGTTTATTAAACCTCTCCATTGGACTCTTCAAGATGTGTATGTGATGGACTATACAAGCTACATAAGTGGGCTATGTATTCAAAGATATGCCACATTACAGACCCTAAGCATTTAAAATTCTTTTGTTTCTTCCAAAATGCATGATTAAACCTATTTCTTTTCTTTTCTTTTTTTAAAAACCTATTTCTTATGAGTGGTAGTGAATCTCACTAAGAAAACACTGTAGTATTTGGGATTTGAGGAAATTATCAGAATGTTATCACCAAAAGGATAATCTAAAAGATTTTACCATCTGTGGGAATCCCTGTTCAATTTGGACTCTGTAGAGGACATCTTTCTTTATGGTGACAATCACCTTCAATGAATATGAATCTCCCTTGCTTTTCCTTACTTGATATGAGTAATCAGGGGATGTAACTCATTCAGTAGTTTTATCTATTAAGAAATTTTGTGTTATCTTGACATAGCTTATGGACATTTTCTTCCACAAACTACTCTGTGCCTTCTAACTAAAATGTCTGTCAGAGTCATCTTTATTATTTGATAAGTAGTTTGGAGAGATTCTGGACAACAAAATTCTTTCTATTAATCTAAAAACCCCCATAGTGAAGCAATTTCCAATTACTTTTTTATTCTAACGGTGAAACAAAAGACTTAAAAATACTACAACAACAAAGGGACAAAGGGACACACTTTTAAGTTATAGTTTTCTAATGGGAATTGAAGAGAACAATAGTAGATATATTCTTAACATGACCTGGTCTATAGTCATGACTTCTCAGGGATTAAGGATACTCTGCAATTCTTTTCTGGTCATTGATTAAAGAGAGACAAGGGACATAAAGGATATTAACTTTAGTTTAATTTTAACTAACTTAATTTTTGTATCATAAATCCTGTATAGGCTTCTATATTTTAGAAGAGTACCTTTGAAGCTGGGATTGGTCCTACTTAGAAACTGTTTTGTTTTGAATGAAAACAAACAAACTGTGGAGGCAGTGTGGTATAGTGGACAGCAAGCTGGCCTTAGAGCCAGGATGATCTGGGTTCCAGTGCCAACTCTGAGGAATACTAGCTGTAACATCCTAGGGAAGCCACTTACAACCCTTAGTATTCTAGGTATTTATCTAGGAATATGAGTCACAGTGAAGGTACTGCTCTGTATAAGTAGAAGGAATTTCTTCATCTCAGATATCAATGAGATCATGGTCTAATACCTATCTATGGAAAATCAAGCAATAAATTCAATGGCATCATCTATCCCCTACATTTTCAGATACTTGTGTGACTTTAGCGAGGTGGTTGGTTATACAAAACATTTTTGTAGAATCTTCACTGTTCCTTTCTCATATTTTCATCAAGAATATCCTTACTAGGGGGCGGCTAGGTGTCGCAGTGAGTAAGAGCGCTGGCGTCAGAGTTGGGATGACCCGAGATCGAATCCAGCCTCAGAAAATGAGCACCCACACATAAATAATGACTAGTCGTGTAACCTTGAGCAAGTTACTTAACCCCGATTGCTTTAAAAAAAATATTCTTACTATAAACAGATCATTCTCACAAAAGTTTTATAGAAATGAGAAGAGAGTCATAATCTGAAGTAGTTATCAATATCTTTTAATAGGATTATAGATTTAGAGTTTGTTGGCAATGACCTACATACCAGAGGTAATCTATTATAAACTCTTCATTTTAAAGATGAGGAAATGCAGAAAAAGAGAAATTAAGTGCCCTATCAAGGGCATATAGGTAATCAGTGTCAGAGGCAGAATTTCAACCCACATCCTAATTCAGGAATCTAGGTAGTACATAGAATAGAGTGCTGAGCCTGGAATCCGGAAGACTCATCTTAGTGAGTTCAAATCTGGTCTCATCTTATGAAATGCCAGGCTGGGTGGATCAAAGGACAGAATTAAAACTGACAGGAGAAATATCGACAATGTCAGATATGCAGATGTTATTACTCTCATGGTTGAAAGTAATGAAGGTTTGAA
This sequence comes from Gymnobelideus leadbeateri, assembly GCA_011680675.1. Taxonomy (NCBI): domain Eukaryota; kingdom Metazoa; phylum Chordata; class Mammalia; order Diprotodontia; family Petauridae; genus Gymnobelideus; species Gymnobelideus leadbeateri. Next base: position 289,555 of record WOXC01008816.1, read on the forward strand.
AGTAAGGAAAGTTTCAAAGCTGGCTTGAATTTTAAAATTAAAAAAAAACTAAGATCTTGGCAACTGACCCCATTATTTCCTAGCAAAAAGAGGAAGAAGAAAGGGAAGCAGTGCCAGATTTTGTATTCTTGGGCTCAAAGATCACTGCAGATGGTGACTGCAGTCATAAAATTAAAAGATGTTTGTTCCTTGAAAGGAAAGCTATGACAAATCTGGACAATATACTAAAAAGCAGAGACATCACCTTGCTGACAAAGGTCCATCTAGTCAAAGCTATGTTTTTTCCAGGAACAATATCTAGCTGTGAGAATTGGACTACAAGGAAAGCTGATTGCTGCAGAATCGATGCTTTTGAGCTATGGTTCTGGAGAAGACTTTTGAGAGTCCTTTGGACAGAAAGGAGATCAAATCAGTTAATATTTAAAGAAATTAACTCAGACTATTCACTAGAAAGTCAATGCTGAAGCTGAAGTTTAACTACTATGGTCACATAATGAGAAGGCAATACTCATTGGAAAAGACCCTGATGTTGAGAAAGATTGAAGGCAAAAAGGAATGAGGACAACATAGGATGGGATGGATAGGAAGTGTCATGGAAGTCTCATTGAACATGAGCTGGGACAGACTTTGGGGAGATGTTGGAGGACAGAAGGGCCTGAAGTGCTACAGTCAATGGGATCATGATGAGTCAGACATGACTGAATGACTGAACACTATGTAGCTATTGTCTAAACTATTTTCCCTGATCAGTCATCACTGGCTTTAGGTCAGATTGGAGATATCCTAAATGCCTTTAGAATCTTCTTATTTTTCTCCTTTCTCCCTCCCCCAATTTGGTCTGATTTTCACTTTTGCTTTATTCAGCAGTCTAATTACATAGATAATGGTTTAAGATTGATTCCAAAATCAATAACTGGTTTATTCTTTGTTAAGACAGTCAGTTTCATTTTTGATACTATTGTTTGATGCTTGTCATGTTTAGAACCTTTCAACTTTCTTCTTAAAGAAATAATTTGTGATCTAAAGGTAGTGATTCTAAGTAGTCTGTAGAAGTCTTTGACCTCTTTTATTTCTTAAATATCAAGCCACATTCTCCAATTTTATCTTTTCCATCTTCCTGTGTCCACATCTACATTATAGTCACTGTGTCTCAATGTATTACTGGTTTGGTTCAAGTGATCTTATCAATTTTTGATAGAATTTATGTATTTTTTCTATGCAACAGATGATAAGAGAAATGCTGAAAATATTTCCACAGGGGGTACTTTTCTTCTTGCTTTCGAGCCAACAAAACCACAACAAAATGAAATAGATAAGTATCACATGAAATGATGTTTCTTGCTACTTTTCAGGATATTATGAAAACACTTTCTCCAAACAGTACCTATAAGCCATATTTCTTTTTACCTGTAAAATTGTTATATAGTCAAGTTTCATTTATACTGAGAATGTCAATATCGAGCAATTCTAGTAAAATATCAACTCACTGGTCATTTAAAGTACCAATGGGTAAGTTAGTATGTATAGATAGTCTCAATACTAGGTGGTTCTTTTTTTTTTTTTGCTTTTTGTAGGGGGAAAGGCAGGGCAATTGGGGTTAAGTGACTTGCCCAAGGTCACACAGCTAGTAAGTGTGTCAAGTGTCTGAGTCTGAATTTGAACTCAGGTCCTTCTGACTCCAGGGCCGGTGGTCCCTTCACTGCACTACCTAGCCACCTTTTGGTGGTTCTTAACACCTGCCCTTTTTCCCACTATTCTGCCACTGTTACTAGAGAAGTAAAAGGGAGACACTCAGAAGTGGGCACCATTCTGTATTTTTCTTTGTTTCATGGGATTGTCACTTTCCAAGAATTTATAACACCCTGGCTTATCTACTGGTAATGGTCCTTTCTGTACTCAGGTAAGGGTCATTGGACAATATACACATTCTGTCATTGGTTCCATATAGTAGTAAATCAACAAACTTTTCTTAAGTGCCTATTGCCAGATATTGTGCTATAAGCTAGAGATTCAAAGACAAAAAAATGAAATAATTACCCCTTTCAAGGAGCTTACATTCTACTGGGAGAGAGAGAGCATATACATATATATCTTTTTAATTTTTAAATTTTATTTTTAATTTATAAAATAAAACAAGAATTTTTATGACAAAGTATAATAAAAATTATTGCACACGAAACTGCATATCTGTTATGTACAACTTGCTATTCCTTTTAAATACATAATAAAATTATCATGCAGATTTTTTTACTTTTTTTCTGCCCTTCCCCTAACCTTATGGCTACCATTTTATGTGTGTGTATGTATATGTGTATATACATGCATATATATGTATGTAAAATTATTCTATACCTACCTCTATTTATCAGTTCTTTCTCTGGATGCAGAGCATCTCCCTTCACGGGTCCTTTGTAGTTAATTTGGGTATTTACAATAGTCAAAATAGCTCAAAGTTGTTCTTTTTTTTAAAAGATAACTTTATTTTTTATATTCTTTTTTTTTGTCTTTTTGGAGGGCTTGGGAAGGCAGGGCAATTGGTGGTAAGTGACTTGCCCAAGGTCACACAGCTAATAAATGTTAAGTGTCTGAGGCTGGATTTGAACTCAGGTTGTTCTGACTCCAGGGCCAGTGCTCTATTCACTGTGCTACCTAGCTGCCCCCAAAGTTGTTCTTAAAATAATATTGCTGTTACTGCATACAGTGTTCTCTTGCTTCTGCTCATTTTGCTCTTCATTATTTCATGGAAGTTTATCCATGTTTTTCTAAGATCATCCATCTCATCATTTCTTATGGTACAGTAGTATTCCATCACAATCATATACCACAACTTGTTGAGCCATTCTGCCACTGATAGGCATCCCTACAATTTCCAGCTCTTTGCCACCACAAAGAAAGCTGCTACAAATATTTTTGAACATACAAGTTCTTTTACTTTTTTTTCCTAATCATCTCTGGAAATAGATCTAGTAATGATGCTGGGCCAAAGGGTATAGAGGCAGGGGTGGGAAACCTGTAGCCCTGAGATCACATGTGACTTTCTATGTCCTTGGGTATAGCGTTTTGACTGAGTCTAAGTTTTACAGAACAAATCCTCTTATTAAGGGGAATTTTTTCTGTGAAGTTTGGATTCAATCATATTCATTCATTGATTCATTCATTCATTAAACTGCATAGTAGGCAGTTTAATAACTCTTTGTGTATAATTCCAGATTGCTCTCCAAAATGGTTGGATCAGTTCACAATTCCACTAACAATGAATTAGTGTCCCAATTTTTCTACATGCTCTCCAATATCTGTCACTTTCCCCTTCAATCATTTTAGTCAATCGATAGGTTTAAAATGATATCTCAAGGTTGTTTTAATTTGCATTTTCTAAAGAATAATAATTTGGAACATTTTTTCATATGACTATAAATTGTTCTGATTTCTTCACTTGAAAACTGCTTGTTTATGTTATTTGACCTATTATCAGTTAAGAAATTATGCATTCTTATAGATTTTACAAAGTTCTTTATATATTTGAGATATAAGACCTTTGCCTGAATAACGGCTTTTAAAATCCAACCCCCCACCAATTTTCTGCTTTCCTTCTGATCTTGGCTAATTTTTTTTTTATTTGTACAAAATCTTTTTAATTTAATGTAATCAAAATTACCCATTTTAAACTTCACTCTATTTTCTATCTCTTGTTTATTCATAAATTGTTCACCTATCCATGTCTGATAATTAATATGTCCCATGTTTTTCAAATTTTCTTGTAATATCTTTATATCTAGGTCGTGTATCCATTTATACATATATCCATTTACATGTAGATCTTGAAGTCATGAAAAGATAAATTATCATTAAACCCATAACAACTGTTAAGGTGACCACAAGAAACAAAAGAAAAGGAGAAAGAAAAGAGAAGAGGACCAAGAATGAAGCCTTGTGGTTCACCCATATTTAGGAGGCTTGATATTGGTGATGAGCCAACAAAGAAGACTAAGAATGAGCAGTCAAGTAAGAAGAGAACCAGCAGAGAGGACTGCCACAGAACCCTACAGCTGGAGCCTTTCCATTATATTTCATCTCTCCTTTATATACTGTCTTCCCTTATTAAATGTGAGCTTCTTGTGGGTGGGGACAGTTTTGTTTGCTTTAAATTTGTATCCCCGGGGCTTAGCACAGGGCTTGCCCCATAGTAAGCCCTAACTAGAAAAATGCTTTAGTTCACTATATGTTATGACCTCCATGTGCTTGTACTCTCCTCTCATAGTACTCATGAACTCAGCATAATCCCCTGTGCCACAATGAAGCAACAGAGTAGGACATTGGTGCAACCACAATCTCAATAAGTAATATTGTGAGGTCTGGCAAGAAAGGAAAATCCAGAGTGTAAAGAACTAGTCCATAATTTAATTGTTATTCAGCTCCAATAAGAAACCTCATACCAAATTGAAGGCATGGCTCACACCACACACAATTTTATTTATTGTAAGTTCCTTGCATAATAGTACTCAGTTACATTCTTCTGTATATCACTCAGCACAGTGCTGTTCATATAATTCAACACTTAAAAAGTTCCAAGATTGCCTTAGGCTAAGTACTTGCTCTACAATATAAATGGAAACCCTCATGCCTTGTTAGATGGTCTTCAGGAGTTGCTGCAGTTATCCTTCTGATGACGAGCTCACTAAACATTGCTAGGTCAGTCCTCTAACAGCAGGCACAAAGCCAGATTATTAGCAAGTCCAGCTAAAACCTTCCTACCTTGATGGTACATTCCAGAAGTTATGCTTTGTTGGCAAGGCTTGGAGAACTCAATAATTTTCTTCATGTCATTGTGAGACATGTGAATAAGATTTTCATGCAAGGCAAACAGACAGTACTTAATAAAGACTGAATAGATGAACTTGATCCATAAGTCCTATCTTTTAATTTGAAATCTACTTCCAAATGCCACACCAATAGTTTGAGGACTACTGCTTATCAATCAATTATTTAACAAACACTTATAAAAGGTCAACTACATTCCAGGTACTGAGATAGACACTGGTGATACAACAAACACAAAGAATGAGATAATCCATATTCTCATTACATTCAAATGTAATACAAGTGGGATGAACCTAGGAACATGAAGAGAATTTAGATGCAGGAACCCAAAAGACAAATGAGTCATTTTTACCTTTTAACCATAAAAAAGATCTTTTGGGTTATCACCCTATTAAGACCTCCCTCCCTGAGTTGGTTCATCTGAAACAGGAGGTCCTACTCAATATGTAGTGGAATGCTTTGCTATCTGTGTCATTACGGAGTGCTTAGGGTAATGGTGATTATAAATTCATGGCTCAACCCCCATTCTAATGCACACTTTAAATATATATATATATACATACATATATTTAGTTTTCAACAATCACTTTTATAAAATTATGAGTTCTAAATGTCTTTCCCCTTCCTCATATATCCCTTCACCAAAATGGCGTGCAATCTGATACAGGTTATACATGTGCAATCATATTAAACAGATTTCCACATTAGTCATATTGTAAAGAAGAATCAGGACTGAAGAGAAAAGCCATAAGAAAAAAAGAGAAAATAGTGTGCTTTGATAAGTATTCAGAAGAATTTTCTATCATGAGTTTTGGAATTGTCTTAGATCATCATATTGCTAGGAAGAACTAAGTCTATCAAAGTGGGTCATCACACAATATTGTTGTTACTGTGTACAATGTTCTTCTGGTTGTGCTCATTTCACTTACTCTAATGCACACTTTACATAAAAAGTAGAGCAGAACTTTAAACATTAAAGTATTTGACTGAGATAGAATTATTAGGTAAATAACAAAAGGAAATCGAGTAGTGCAATCATTTTCAATTGAGGAATGGCTGAACAAGTCATTTTGATACATGATTATGATGGAATACTATTGTGCCTTAAGGAATGTTGAAGGGGATGGTTTCAGAAACATCTGGGAAGACATGTGAACAAATGCAAGGTGAAAGGAATAGAACCAGAACAATATGCATAGTAATAGCATGATGATCAACTTTAATGATGATCAACTTTAAAACTTATCAACTCTGACCAATACAGTTATCTACAATAATTCCAAAGAACTCAGGATAAAGAATACTATCCAATTCCAGATAAAAAACTAATGATCTAAGTGCAAATTGAAGCATATTTTTTCTTTATTTTTCTTTCTTTCTTTTCCACAATATGGCTCATGGGAATAGATTTAACATGACCTCATATGTATTAATGGTTATTGTATTTCTTGCCTTCTCAGTGGGTGGGTGGGAGGTAAAGGAAGGGAGAAAAATTGGGACTAAAATTTATTTTAAATTAAAATTTACAAAAAGAAATTTTGAGGAGGTGCTTCCATTATAGGGAGAAGTGGAGAGACATTAGATAGGTTGATTTTGCTGCCCCACTTTTGACAAACTTTTAAAGAAAATGTTCATTCACCAGTCCGACCTCTGATAATGTAAAGAAAAGTCCCTAGAAATAGAATGATGGTGGTGGTGGGGTACTGGAGGAGGGGAAGTGGTTTAGAGTAAGAGGACATTAAGAACTACTGAAGGAGGAAAACTTGCTCCTAAAAGCATAAAAAAGTATCAGAAAACTTCAAGGAACTATCAGAGTGAAAATGAGAAAAACTCAAGAATGCAGCAAGGGTCAGGATAGACGGAATTTTGCCTGAACTAGACCTTCCTTTTGATAATTCATATTCACCTTAAATAGAGTCATTTATTTATTTTTTTATGCCAAGTCTCCTTGCTCCTATCTCCTGATTCCTCAGGCCTCTGTAGACTCTGTAGACTTTTTTGATTTCAGGAATATCAAGAGAACTTGAGTTTTCCAGGATGCCAGACATAAAAGGGAGGTTTCAATCATAATAATGTCTTGTCTATCTGTCCTTCTCTCCTCTCTACTTTCTTTTCTCTCTGTCTCTGTCTCTGTCTCTGTCTCTGTCTCTCTCTCTCTCTCTCTCTCTCTCTCTCTCTCTCTCTCTCTCCTCTCTCTCTCTCTCTCTCCCCTTTTCCCCCTCTCTCTGTCTCAACTGGAAAGAACCTAAGAGACTTCCCCACCAATTTTATTATCTATAATGCTACATGGCCCATAACAGTTTGGTTAAAATGTTAGAGCTGATTCCTATCTTCTTTATCCATTTCCTGCTGCAATAAGCCAAATTAACTAGTAATAGGCTTGTACACAGTGGCATAAGATCCCTGGTAGGGTGTCAAGAGCAGGAGATATGAACTGTTCTTGTTTTATGAAACCTGGCCTGTCCTCTGAATGCCAGAGTGGAAGTCTATATCCTATAGCTTTTGAGACCTCAAAGGCTGATGGCTGCTTGCCTCTGGGAAAGAACGGCAAATGTCTACACTGATTAATAGTTGCTAAATTGAAGTGATCACAATTTAATCCCAGCCAAGAGACATATTTCTGTGTAGCAGCAATAAAGTAAGACAAAATTCCCATAACCTACACAAAACACAGAAATCATTACTAAAGAAATTCGTCGTCATCATGCCAGACACTAAATGAATTATTTCCCTCATTCCCTGTCTCACCACAGTTTCCTCCCACTTGGTCACACATGGTAAGCATTCATCTAACCTCAACTATAGTTCCACTAGCCTTATCAGTAAATCTGAACTCCCTATCATTCCAGTATGCTAGGCTGCATATTTCCAATGTAAAAAGACTGACATCATTATTTTTTAAATTAGCTAGCTGCTCAGAGTTTCCTTTTGTTTTTGTTTTTTTCCTTTTTCCTGAGAAATTCATTGAGTTTGCTATATTAGTGAATCCTGGAATTTTGAACCCCAGAATATCCATAACCTATATGTCATTTTCAAGTTCACATAATTTCTGTAATATCCAGGGAGCCCTTCTAGAATGCTGCCTAGGGGAACAACATATGCAAAGATCTGCTGGGTTCTTTGGGCATTAAATTCACTTCAGTAGGACCCAAGACGAAAACCTCTTAAGCCACATACAATGGTGTACAAACAATGGTGTCATAGTGAGGCACAAGTGTGCATGAATGTTCTAGGAATTTTTTAAACTTATTTTATTTAAAACGTTTTACATTCATAATTTTAAAATATCTGGCTTAAAATATATGCAGAAAATTTTCAGAAATTGAGTACAGAGAAAATTTGAGAATTTGAACTTTCCACAAATTAGGCTTTAATATTTGAGAGTTAATATAAAATAACTTTATTCTCTAAATTTACCTATTTTGACTAGTGAGATATTAAACTTTAAGTTAAGAAACTAGTTAAATCTACCAACTTCCTGAATGCCCAGAACCTACCTTTGGTGTGGATGAATATGTTTACTTTTTGCCTTTCCCCTTCTTTTCCTGTGATTGGAGTCTTTATAGACTCAGTAATCTAAGAGTTCTGAGGTCACATGATGGAGCCTACTGCTGCTGAGGCTGAGTCAAGTAAACGCCTTCAACAACCTCCAGCCTCTTTTAAAATCAAAGCACGAGGGGCCAGAGCGAAGATGGCGGAGTAGAAACAGTGTATCCAAGGCACTCTCCCCACAGATTACCTCCAAACTATGTAAAAGGGGACTCTGAACAACTTCTGGAGCCCCAGCACCCACAGAATGACACAGAGAAGCTAACCTCCCACTGAGGACAGCCCAGCAGCCCTGCACCAGCACAGCGCTCTGGGAGCCCACAGCGAGCAGTGCGCAGGGAGCTGAGCACAGGTCCACCTGAGTCGCGGTTTTAGTCCTAGGGCAGCCAGCAGCAGGCTGGAGGGACCCCAGAACAGCAGCAACTGTGGCAATACCAGAATTATCAACATAGACATGCCTAGGACAAAGTGAGAGGTTAGTGCCCTGTGGACTTTGGGACCAGTATTTGGGGAACTCGTCGGCTTCCTCCCCTGGGGGCTAGAAGCCGCTGAGGAGACACACCATTTTGTAGTTTTCAGAGGCAGCTCCAGCTCCTGGCCTGCGACCTGTAGGGAGATCCAGCGATCAGTCTTGGGGGGTAATCGCTCTTGCTTTAACCTCCCTGGATCTGGATTGTGATCTGGTGTGGAGGTCGTGGGTGGGTTTCCAGCTTGCCAGAAATGGAAGTTGTCCCCCTACATGTTCGGGACGAAAGTTCACCTGTCTGGCGGCCCAGCCATACTGTGGCAACAAGCCCAAAAGTCAAGTAATTAAGTGGCAACATGCCAAGGCAAAGGAAACAAATTAAACAGAAAATGCAACCGTAGACTCCTATTTTGGGGGCAAAGAGGATCGAAGCATAGAACAGGGGGAGGACTGTGAGGTCAGAAATCCTGCTCCAAAAGCCCCAAAGGAAAATATGAGCGGGTTACAGGCCATAGTGGACCTTAAGAAGGACTTTAAAAATCAAATAAAAGAAGTGGAGGAAAAACTGGGAAGAGAAATGAGAAGGATGCAGGAAAAGTATGAAATGAGGGTCAACAGTCTGATTGAGGAAAACAACACCTTAAAAATAGACTAAGTCAAATGGCAAAGGAGGCCCAAAAAGCCATGAGGAGAAGAATGCCTTAAAAAGCCGAATTTGCCAGATGGAAAAAGAATCTCAAAAGTTCACTGAGGAGATTCATTCCTTCAGAGTTAGACTGGAGCAAATGGAAGCTAATGACTTTATGAGAAATCAAGATGTTGTTAAGCAGATCCAAACAAACGAAAGATTAGAAGGCAATGTGAAATATCTCATGGGAAAAACCAGTGACCTGGAAAATAGATCCAGGAGAGACAATTTAAAAATTATTGGACTACCTGAAAGCCACGATCAAAGAAAGAACCTAGAAATCACCCTTCAAGAAATTCTCAAGGAAAATTGCCCTGATGTTTTAGATCCAGAGGGCAAAATAGAGGTTGAAAGAATCCACTGATCACCTCCTGAAAAAGATCCCAAAAAGAAAACTCCCAGGAATATTATAGCCAGGTTCCAGAATCCCCAGATCAAGGAGAAAATACTACAAGCAGCCAGGAAGAAACAATTTCAATATTGTGGAAACACAATCAGAATAGCACAGAACCTGGCAGCTTCTACACTGAGGGATCGAAGGGCATGGAATACGGTATTCCAGAGGGCAAAAGAGCTGGGAATGAACCCAAGGGTCACCTACCCAGTAAAACTGAGTATTTTGTTTCAGGGGAAAATATGGTCATTGAGTGGAATAGAGGACTTTCAAGCATTCTTGAGGAAAAAACCAGAGTTGAATAGAAAATTTGACATCCAGACACAAGAAGCAAGAGATGCCTGAGAAAGTAATCAGGGAAAAGAAATCAAAAGGAACTTATCAAAGTTGAGCTATTTACATTCCTATATGGAAAAACAATAACAGTGACTGATGAAACCTTTCTCACTATGAAAATAATGGAAGAAGGGTGTATGGCCATATGAATACATATGTGAATGTGTGTACCTATGTTTACAGTTATATATGAATAGAGGGCAAAGGTTGAATTTGTTGGGAAGGGAGGATACTCAAGGGGTGAAATTATGAGATGAGAGAGGAAAGTGGCAAGAGGAGATGAGGAGAGACAGGGTAGGGTAAACTATCTCATGTAGAAGAAGCAAGGGGAAGTGGCTGCAGGGGAGGGGAAGAATAGGAAGACAAAAAGGCAAAACCACATTCTCATTGAATTTGGTTCAAGGAGCGAATGACATACATACTAAATGGGATATCTCAACCTGCAGCAGAATAGGGGGAAGGGGGATGAGAGGAGGGATGATTGATGGGGGGGGGGCATCGTTGTGGGGGAGGGGAGGTTAGAAGTACCCACTATAGAAGAGGGACAGGATCAGGTAGGGAATGACCAGGTGGGAGGTGGGATGGGTGGGAGGGAATTATAAGCAGCCTTGTACAATATATCTACTATGGTAAAGTTTTGCATAGCTAGACATGTACAACATATACTGAATTATTTATCTTCCCAGAGGGAATGGGTGACAAGGGATGAAGGGAATGGATCTGAAATTTGAGGTCTTAAAATTAAATGTTTCAAATATATATAAATACTATTATTAATACTCTTTTGCTTGTAATTGGGAGATAAGATGTGCAGGCATTGGGGCACAGAGATTCACCTTCCTCTAATGGAAAAGTCAAAGGGGGTATAGGAGAGAGCAGATTGGAGGAAGGCATATCTTGTGGGACTGCTATTCTGGGAGGGCGGGTAGGGGAAAAACAGGGGAAAAAATTGAAACTCAAAATCTGGCAGAAATGAATGATGTAAAACAGAAGTTAATAAAGCATTTGTTTAGAAAAATAAAATCAAAGCATGAATGAAGAGATCGGATATTTTCATTCTAAAAATTATTTACACATTATATACATATATGCATATACTAACATAGTTTGTATTTTTCTTAAATAGTCCTAACTGTGCATATAGATTTTTATAATGTCAATTTTTCATTCTGTCCCCTTCTCTTATTTCTAGCTCCTTGTCTCTATTGAGTATTTTCCCCCATTGGCCAGTTTCTCTTCTCTCTTTCCATGTTTCTTTCTCTCTCTCCCCCTTATCTGTCTGTCTATTGCTTCCTTCTCATTCTCAACTCCTCCTATTCTCCATCAGATACTTGACCTTTCTAACCAACTTCTTACTCTCTACTCTTAGCTTCTCCATATGTTTACATGGCAAAGCAAAGAAAACCAACAATAATAACAAAATAAGCCATTTAAAAATTTTTATTCTTCCCCGGGAACCCCCAAGCCTGAAATAATTTTTTTGTGAAAACGTTGAAAATTTGTGCTTGCTTGCAAACTTGCATTTTAATTATTGTCCCTCTGTTTAAAGCAAAGTGTGGTTTTATCAAATTAAGCAATTCTTTTCTGGAGTATCACATATTGAGTAAAGTGAAAGAAAAAAGCAAAATCTTAGTACCATTAAGACATAAAAGCAAATCAATCTGATTAATTTTCAGGTTTCCAATACCAGATGAAAAACAAAATTAGAATGATCACAAATTTTTAGTAAAAAATAAATGATAATTATATTAATTTTTCACCACAAATGAATTGTTTGTGTTTATGGCTTTCTCAGATACAACTTCTTCCTTAAATAATTTTTTTTTTGTTTATAGAAAATTCTTTTCAGTAACTCTTCAAATTAACATTTGTTCCTTCCCCCATGTGATTAACCTTTATATTCTTGCATGTGACTAGACTTCTAAAAATTCAAAATCTTTTATAAAATATCTTAACATGATCCAATTTTTAATTTTGATAAATGGAAAAGATGGAAAACAAAGCTTTAATCCATATTTTGAAACTTGCTTTTCTTTTTCATTAAACTTTACATATTAACTATTACTGTAACTCATATTTATAGTACTTTAAGTTGGCAAAGGTCTTTCTTCAAAGTAATTCTCAGATGTAGGCAGTATAAATATATTTTAATAATTAACAAACTGAGATTTTCAGAGGTTAAATTACTGGCCTAGGGTCACACAACTACTAAGTGTCATAGCCAGGATTAAATCCCCAGTTTCCCTGCCTTTATCATCATTTTTTCACTACCCCATATTATCTCACCTATTTCAGGAAGATTAGAACATTTCTTTCAACTAAAAATAATCATGGATATTTTTCACTGAATCCAAGATTTAGTCGCAAGTTGTTTTATCAGAGAGCACAAAGTGCCCTTCGATAAACAAGAAACTACAGCAAGGCTTTCAGACTCAGTTAAGTAATCTATTACTCTATATTTTTCTTCTGATAACCTTCACTATTTCAAATGTCACCATTTAACTCCTAATGACAGCTGCCATTCCTATTATCTTTACACATTTCCTTCAAAAAGTGGGTTCACCTTTATAGAAATAATTGTTTTTGATTGAAAATACAGAAAGAATATTTGTCCTAGGTTCAGCTCTTACATAGTATCTAGAAAGATGTAAATACCTCAAGAAGTCAGTTTGAGAGAGTGATTCAATGCTCATGGTCAATGCTTTTGTAAAAATCATTTTAAAAAACAATTTTATTGAAGATCTGTATTTTGCCTTTACTACCATTGAATTCTACAAATTTCTCTCTCCTCACCTTAAAATGCATACTGGAATGTTCCAGCATATGTTCACACTTCTGTATATCAAGGAATCCCTGTGTCTTGCATCCCAGGACTTTCCTGACTTTCTGGAGTCATTGGTATACAATTTTGCTATACAAATCAGTTGCATGACCTCTGAGACAACTAATTGGATGTGAATCTCTGGAACAGAAGAATCACTAGTTACTCCCTTGTAGCTGCCATGTGAGAAATACTTCAAAATAATTCTGAACCAGAATTAAATCCTATGAGTTACTCTGGTTCTATAGGACATTTAAACTTTCTCAGAAGTCATAAAACTAACACCAGAGGTTTTCTTTAGTCTTTCAGTTTTTGTTTTGATATGGATAGAAATTAAAATTACCAATAATCCCACCCCATTCTCAAGATATGGGGATTTTTAAAGTTGCATGTCATTTTAAAATTATTATTATTGTATCAGAAGATATCACATATGAAAAAGGAAAAAAGGAAAGTCTTAATACTATGAGACATGAAAGCAAAATTATCTAATCAATTTCCAGGTTTCTAGTACTACATAAAAATTAGAATGATTACAATTTTTTTATTAAAAAATAATTATTATATAGTATTTTTTTTACTTTTGCCTCTACTTATAGCAAATTTGAATGTCTCTCAAGGCCATCTCTCCATAAATGAGAAATTTCTCCGCCCAAATCATTATTAAATAAGTGAACAAAACATTTTAAACCATTATATGAAATATTTTCCCCCAAAGATGTTATCATTTAAACTACCATAATATTTTGTACCAATTTATGATGTTCATCAATTTTTATGATGTGCTTTTTATAATATACCCCCATCTATTCTGCTTCTCTTTTACCTTCCCCTCCACAGATTCAGAGAGTTATGAATTTCGGAAAAGATAGGGACCTCGTGCAACCATGGAGTCCAATTTATAGTCAATAAAAGAATCCCCAATGTGTAACACCCCCAAAACAGCCATTCAACTTTTCCTTGATTGACTTACTGTGAAGAGAAACCCACTACCTCCCAAGCCAGCCTGTTCCACTCTTACATAAGTAATTTTTTTTTTTTTTGCTTTTTGGAGGGCAATTGGGTATAACTAATTTTTCTGATGTCAGTTTTCTGATTTTCTGATATCAGTCCTAAATTTTTCCACAACATAGCCTTTCAAATACTGGCATACAAGTATTGTGCCCTGTTTTTCTCCTCCAGTCCTAATAACCCTTTGTTCTTTTAATGTATTTTATTCTCAAATGATATTGTCTCAAGGCTGTTCACTACTTTGATTTCTTTCCTCTAAATATTTTCCAGTTTATCAATGTCCTTCCTAAAATGTAGTGCCTAGAAGCATACACAGTACTCAAGATATGAGATGACTAGGGTCAGGTACAGCAAGCTATCACTTCGTTTTCCTTGGAAGTACTTCTTTTAATGAAGCTCAAGATCCATTAGCATTTTTGGCTTCCATAACACACTGTTATGAGTATGCATTCTACCAAAATTCTAATACAGATAGTTGTGTTATAATGACATATATGAGTTCCTAAAAATAACCATACTGTGCAAAATCAAGCAATAAAAACCATAGGACTTATGGGGAAATGGTGTTATGGGTATAACATTCAAAAATTCCATCAGTGGCACATAAAATCAGATAGGAACATAATAAAAATGGTAGCATGGTTTTATACATGTTATGTGGTTAAGAAATGCATAAATACTACAATACATAGTGTCAGCACCCATGGATTTATGTCACTGCTCTGCTCATTTCCCAAGGCCTGACCTACCAAAGTTGATGTTATGGGCAAGGGGGCAATTCTGAGATGTGGAATAAGGAGGTAAGGCCATGAACAAAATTTGAGGAGGGATGGTAAGGGAAAGTTGAACGGATGGCTGTGAACCAAATTTCTTTCTCCCATAGGTTCTACTGAACCAGATGACATACTATAAATATGGCCATATAGTAAAAATGGCCTTGAAAAAGACCTGAAGTTTTCTTGCGGAAGAAAGCATAGGAAGGATTGCAGCTTGGTAATTATTATGAAATGGTGTAATGGGAATGGGAATTTGAAGATCTTCCCTGCCCCTTAATAGACCTGGGAAGAGTTTTAAGACCTCCCCTGTTATGAAAATAAACTGCCCCCTAAGAGGCTGAATGTAGTCATATGGAGCCTGTGATGGAGGGAATTTGTTGAAGTGTGCAGCAGAGCTCCCAGGAAGCTTCCCTGCTATGAAGATAAACTCTGCCCCCTGATAGGCTTATTGTAGTCACATGGAGCCTGTGGTGGGAGAAGTTTGCTGAAGGGAAGGAGAGCCCACAAGAAGCTGGTCAGAGCTAGCCAGGTGGTGGGAGAGAAGGGACACTCAGGCAAGGAGATAGAGAGGTTTGTAAGTAAATATTGCTCTTGTTTTGGTTTGTGGGAAGGCTGAAGGATGCTGTGGCTCTCAGCATTATTATGGCTTCTGAATATCATTGGTACTGTGGTGGAATTGGCTTACTGGTTTGGGGATTTAGTTTTCTGACATCTAAATAAATGTTTCTGTTTTGGAGAGTTTGGTGTATTTTGCAATCAAAAGTCATGTGATACTTATAGTCACATTCCCTATCATGATCGTGGGCACTGTCATATTGCACTGGTGCTAAAAATGGTAAAAGAAAGGTTATCTGAAATCATTCTTGCTGTTTCTTGTGGATGAAACTATACATAAGCACACTTGAAATTTGGTTATGTTCAAATTGCCCCCTTATAATCAAACATGTTGGAACAAATTTGCATTTTTACAACAAGTATTGTGGCATAACTGACTACATTTATAGTGGAGCTACAGGGTGCTAGGATGACCTGTGCTGTAGGAATTTATTTAGAGAGATAAGGTCTTGGGTCTGGCCTACCCCATATACAGAGAAATTATGGTTTCTGCCTTTGTGGAGAACAACAAGAGAGCTGTGGCTGGGCTCTCACTCCTTCACTCTCCTAAGTTCAACAGGAATTTGGGGATAGAATTATATTTATCTACTACACATCATATATTTACAATCTGGAGATGTGATGCTCTTTTTGAAATTTAGAATCAAAACCACTTTCCCTAGTCACTCTAAAGAATAAGGTAACTATTAACTTACTCTTGTCCAGTTTAGTTTTCTCCCCATTACATGTATATCACAAAAAAGACAATCAAGAGTATTGAGCAAATATACTTATGCAAGTGAGCAGTAAAACAGAAATCAGTTGACTTATACAGATTAGGCAGACAATCAAATATGTAAGAGTAAACAGACTCCTTGATTCAGAAGTGAGGAGCCAAGGTAGTGAAGTGAAGTCAGAAGTTTTGCTGAGCCTTCCTAACATAGCCCCTCTACAATGACTTTTTTAAAATGTGCTAAATCAAATTCTGAGAGGAGAAATCAATGAAAAGTCATAATGAGTCATTTTTACAGCCCACAGTAGCTTGTGAAGACATAAAAAATAGGTCTGCAGACACTGGGATGGAGGCTGGCCAGATTGCAGTGGGCAGAAGTGACAATGGCATTGGACTATGAAGCTGCAACAGTACCCAGGGTACCAAACACCTGATCAGAAAGAGCTTCCACAGTAACCAGCACAGTGTCAATAACAAGAAATCCTAGATTTTGAGCTAGAAGGGATCTTAGAAGTAGTCAGATTCAGTACCTTCATTTTAGAGGAGAGGAAAATGAGGACTAAAACTGACAACTGACTTACCCAAGTTCAGACAGGTAATAAATGGCAAAGCTAGGAGTTTAACTAGGGTCCTCTAACAGCAAATCTAGTTCTCATTCCATCATATTTAGGTGCTCAGGAAATATTTATTAAATTTTTAGTGAAAAGGAAAATTAGATTTACTTTTTTATGAAACCTAACTGTATTTGTTTAATGATCTAACACCCCACCCTAGAGAACTGATACACTTCAAAACTTATGCTTAGAAAAACAATTGTTCATTATTTTTGAGAGAAGCCATCTTCAGAATGAACAATTCAAACTGTTGGTTTCAATCCAAAGGTTCTGTTGAATTATTTTTAAGTTATAGTAAAAAAAGTACTTTTCTTATCTTACCAATTGACATTTTTAAGCAAAAATATGTCAAAAACATCTAAACACTAGAATTTCGTGTGTCTACAGTTAATTCACTATTGGGAAGTCAGTACCCCTCCTCAAAAGCTAAGGAAAAACTAAATTTTACATTGGTAACTTGATTATCTTTTCACATATCGAATGTATATGGAATTATTTTAGGCTTATGATTGTATTATTAAGTATTTCAACTAGAAAGAAGATATTTTCATGCACACTCAACTTAAAAATATTTATATAGAGTGTAAGAAGACATGGGAAAGCCTACAGTATGTAACCTTAAAAGCCACAGAGTTAAATACACTCAGGGCAGGAAGCTAAGTTACACAAAGTGGTGTTAAATTGTCCTAATTATGGCAGCATTTCAGAAAATGACTTGGTCTTCTAAGTCTACACTTAATTATCCAGTATATACAAAGAAATGTTATGAAAACTGTCACTTTGACTTTTCCCACCTTTGGTTTGTACATTTTTAGACCCTAATTCTGTGTTTTTATAAGTCTCCACAGGTAGTAGTGGCAAAGCATTTAATTTGAGAAAGTACATTTTTATAAAACAGAAATGCACTATCTTTCTTGGATAATTTTTACATTCAACAAGAGGCAGAAAACATTGCTAAGACTATGTGTGATGGGCAAATGGGGTCATATAATGAGAATGACAGAAAAAAAGTTAAACACATTGAATTGTTAATTGGTAGCTCTGAGCTATAAAAGAAGGTGTCTTTAAGGGAGACCTTCTTGAGGGGATTCTTGGAGAAATGTGGATAAAAGGGCATAAAGGGATTTTGCATGTGTCAGTGAAATGGATGACTACCTATAGGGAGAAAGAAAATCATTAAATCAATCCTACTGCCCAATCATATTAGAGTGGAAAGGATCCTAGATTTGGAATCCAAGGAACTGGGTTCAAATCCTAGGTCTGTCAATGACCTGAGTCATTTAGGCTCTCTGAACTTCAGTTTCCTCATCTGTAATATGAGGAAGTTCAAGCCAGACATCCTTCCAGCCCTTCTACATGATCCTATGGGCACCTAATATCAAATAGTTGAATATATGTTTTTGAAAGTAAGAACTTTCCATTTGTGTAATTGATAGGTGTTGAATAAGTATTTGTAGAATTAAAATAAATTAAATAGTAAATAAATGCATAAATAATGACAAAAACAAAACACACACACAAACCCCCAAAGCAAAACAAAACCAGATTTTAGGGGAATGATGACTAGAATCCTTATCCAATTCTTCATGTATAAATTTACAACACATATACATGAAAATTAAACTACATATATATGAATACCTCCAAAATTTATTATTTCTTTAAACATCATCTCATGTCAACTAACCTCCTTGACCTCAGTGTTCTCATCTGTAAAATGAAGGGCATGGACTAGAAGGGCTCTGAGATCCCTTTCAGGTCAACATCTATGCTGCTATAATGTCAACAAATTAAAACAGTTTTCCATAGTAAGTGTTAGACTCCTTGTAGAAAGATAAGCTTATGAATACAATGCTAGTGGAACTGTGAATTAGTCCAACCATTCTGGAAAGCAATTTGAAGTTATGTTAAGTAAGTGAATAATATGTCTATACTCATAACTTAGAAACCTCACCTCTAGGCAAATACATACATGCATACATACATACATACATACGTACATACATACAAATCTATCTCTCCAGCACATCAAATATAGAAAGGTCTCATATATGGTGAAATATTTATAACTGAACTTTTTTTGTCCTGCAAATAACAGGAAATAAATTAGACAACATTCAAATAACTAAAAGTTATGGTAAATGAAGGCAATAGGAATATTACTATACAATAAGAAACAATGGCCACCATGAATTCAGAGAAGCACAAAGAGAAATATGAACTAATGCAGTGCAGAACAAGGAAACGAAACACAATAATTATGACAACGCAAATGAAAAAACAAAAAATTGAAGAAATATGAGAGTGTATTTCCCACTCTTCTTTGCAGAGGTAGAAAATAACTTTGGAGGTATAACATATCAGACTTGATTGATATATTATTATTTTGCTGGATTGCATTTTTTCTCTCTTTTTAATTCTTTGTTAAAAGGGATAACTGAGTAGGAGAGGGCAAGAAATAAAGAAATAATAGATGAAAAAAGAAAATGTATCAATAAAAACATAGAAAAAGTAAATGGGTTTGCTTCCTTAAAAAAAGGATGAAGGGATTTACTAGTTTTCTACCTGCCAAATATCGGAGTTGAGGGTACATATACAGCATAGACTATCAGGGAAATAGCCTCCCAGGCTCATTCTTCCCTGATATGGGCTTACTGGGTGGAGAGTAAGCACTAATTCAATGAGTCCTAAATGCTGACCCAAAGAGGCGACTTTCTGCACATAGATGGTGAAGATCATTTCTCTCTCACAGTACAACTTGAGAATATCAGTAACTTGCTTTGTCATAATACAATTTACTCTTTTGTAGAGACAGAATTATATAAATATAGTACAGGAAGTTCAGAAAGTAATATTTTAGCAACCACATTCTTTTCTCCAGAACAGACAGCACAGAAGGTTCCATTTCCCACATTAAAACAGTTTGTCTTCTTCTTGGGACACAGAGAAACATTTTCTAGGAAGACCACAGAGCCAGGAACATGAACCCTGATTCTTTCCGTTCTGTTCATGAGAAGCATAGACTCAATAGCTGTGTGAATCTCTCAAATAGCTTGTTCAGATTTCTTTCTTAATGTTGGATTAATATGAATCCCTTTGTCTGAGGCTCTCCCCTTTGCACAAAGGCAATCTGGCATGCTCAGTAGCTGGCTTGGATTAGCTGGTTACAATCAAAGCTCTTTCTTTGGAGGTTAAATCTAAATCAAAGTCTTTATCAAAGTCAACATGAACCTTGAGGCTGGATTCAGTTCCCATTTAAGACAGATAAATAGGATAGAACAGAGTAGATAGGTAGATAGAGAGATGGATTGATACTGTGTTTTTATTATTCCCAAAACTTATTTCAGGAGGATAACTTTGGGAGGAAGCACCCTCTTTTTGAGGGACCATGGTACAAGGGAAAAGTTGTTAGATCTGTAATCAATGGGTCTGGATTTAGATCTCATCTCTTCCACCTGTGTAACTTTAGGAAAATCACTAAACCTCATTAGACCTTATTTTTTTATCTCTAAAAAAAGGGTATTGGTTGATTTCAGTTCTAAGTTTGTGATCCTAATGAGCACTGTTAAAAGCACTGGACCCAGGGGTGGCTAGGTGGTGCAGTGAGTAGAGCACTGGCCCTGGAGTCAGGAATATCTGAGTTCAAATCCGGCCTCAGACACTTAACACAAAACTAGCTGTGTGACCTTGGGTAAGTCACTTAACCCAAATTGCCCTCCAAAAAGCAAACAAAAAACATAGGACCCAGAAGTATGAGAGACCTGGGCTTAAATCATGCCACTGCCACTAGCCATATGACAATGGGTAAGTCACTTAAGTTCTCTGAATCTCAGCTTACTCATTTGTACATGCAGATAATAAAATCTTTAGATACCTAACTTATAGGGCTGTTGGGAAGATTAAATGAGATTATATTAAATGAGCTTTGTAAACCTTATAAAGCTGCATAAATATGAACAACTATTATTAACAAGACAAACATGGAATCTAGACAGAAGTTAAAATTTGAATTTATTGTATAAGGAAACTTTAATAGAGGAATGCTTTGACATTTCCACAATGCCTACTACAGTATGCATTAAATGAAGGTTATCTTTTAAAATTATTAACTACAGTACTCCACATTGACTCTGAAAAAATCCCTATTCCAATAGCAGATATTCTTCAAAATGACAACAAATTCTCTTTCAAAGTTTGCCTTTTGTAAAATAGGTAGTATCATTGTTTCCAAGACTTTTGGAATTTTTTTCCAAGTCATTGTTAAAGAGAAAAAAAAGGTGGGGGGGAGTCCTACTGAAAAACATATTCAATAGCCTTTGTACCTTATATGGAACTTTTAAAGAGATAAAGAGAAAATATTAAGGATAGATTTGAGTTTTGAATGGCAAATTGAAAAGTACCAGTTTTGGGGTGGCTAGGTGGCACAGTGAATAGAGCACCAGCCCTGGAGTCAGGAGGACCCGAGTTCAAATTCAGCTGCAGACACAACACAAAATAGCCGTGTGACCTTGGGCAAGTCACTTAACCCCAATTGCCCTGCCTTCTCCCTCCAAAAAAAAAAGAGCAAAAAATAAAGTACCAGTTTTTTTCCAATAAAAAATCTGACAAAATTTACAGTTTTGGGTGAATTTAAGTGGTCAAAATCTTAGTAGTTGGTACTACAAAGGACCTTTTAAACCATTCAATTCACTTCCTATTGTAGCAGAATAGTTACTTAATGGAGAACCAAACATTTAGCCTTTTTCCCTCTTTCCCAGGAGTCGAGGAAGAAGTGATAATTTACTTTCCAATGACAAACTTTTTGGAATTATTTAGTATGATCAATTTATCCTCCCCCTACACATTTTAATTATAATCACATATACCCAAACTGACAGTGCTGTGTTCATGAATGCTCCATATTCTCATGTGTTATATATAGGAGAGAACTTAAATCTGAAAGTTAAAAATTCATTTTCCAACTTTTCATCTGTCAATTTACTGTATTAGTCTTCTCATATCATCAATTCCTTTGCTTTCTCTTGCTACTCTTTTATTTATTCTTTACTTCTTGCAGTATTTTTTAACCTTCTACATGGTCTTTTTCAGTATTTCTTACCTACTAATTTTTACCATATTTTTCTTTTCTAGCTGAACTTTCTTTGGTTTCTAGACCCCTTTTGATATTTCCCTTACATTTTCTTCAGCACTTCAATAGTGGGTTTTGAATCTCCCCCTACAGCTTCTCTCATTTTCCACAGGCACATTTTTTTATTTATTCTCCATCCATGTTGCTACAGATACTGTGTTGAAAATAATAGCTGCAAAAAGAAAATGCCTCATCTATCTTCTGGTCTATAGGTCAGTGAGCCAATAGGCAGTATAAGCTAGGGGGAAAAGGAATCAAACCCTGAATCTCTGCCAATGGTATTCCAACTTGGTGTGTTTTTCATGGGTTATACAAGAGCCTGGCATGGCCAGAGATTCCTGATTTAGATAAAATACTTATGCTGCTGCTAGGGGAAACAGGCTGTTTAAAAGTATTAAAACACAGTCTACCTCAAAGAGCTATCTTTCTGTTAATGGAATTTACAATCTTTTATTTATCAGTAGGATAAATCACTAGAATACCAAGAGAGGAAAAAAATAAATAAATTTCAGCAGATTCAGGAAAAGGCCTGTTTGGCTGTATTCATGCCCACAATAAATGAAATTGCTGGATCTGGGACATTTAGTATGCACAGTATATACGTACATACATACATACGTACATACATACACACGTTCATGCATACATACTTACTCAGATAACACTGTGCTCACATAATTCTTCTCTCTGAAATTGTTCACAAATTTTTAGCTCGCATAATTCATAGTCCTGGCCATAAATTTTAAAACAGTTCCTCAGCTGAAGTGGGCCATAACTTCTTAAATTATACAATCATAATCGCTGCTTTGCCATTCCCTGTATAAATCGACTCTTGCGTCCTATGACCTTTGTTATCACTTTTGCAGGGTTGGAGTTATAAGACAATCTTAGTTTTCTGCTAGGTCGTATGACTGCAATTTTGGCATATACCAGCAGGCAGTGGTCATTCCTCATGACTAGGTATTTACATATTGAGTGTGGCCAATTGCTCCACAAAGTACATTGCTCAGTTTTACACGTCTTATTTAAAATAGCAGCATTAATTACTTATGCAATGATACATGAATTAGTGACCCATATTATACATCCTTGAAACTCTCACAGACATGTGGATAACTACTCACTTTCTGGACTTGTTTTCTCACTCCATCTTGCTTCACACCAGCAAGTCCAGGTTTTCAAAGAAGGCCCTCTACTATATAGCTACACTCAAATTTTCTCAGTCATAAAGGCAATCCTCTTATAAGGAAATATACTTCCCCTATTCACCAATCTAGTTCTTGAACCATAACTATGCATTTCTATTTAAAAACTAGTCACTTGCTATACTTTTAGACATTAAACATGAACATGAACATTACTTAGAAATACTTAGTAATAAATCAAAAGAAATACCATCACAGCTACTCATATGTTAAACCAAGTGCATCAAAATCCACACATAAACTTAAGTCACACTCTCCCACCAATGCAGTCAGTATCTATGGGGGAAGATTGGGCACACAGAATCCTGTGAAAGTGGAATGTCAGCGAGGAAAACCCATATGCTCAAGGTCACTCTTACACCAAACTGTAAATATTAATGTCCTTTCTGCCTCAAGAACTATCTATAAAAATTTCTTGATAGATGTAAGCTCTGTGGCTAAATTCAGTTGGTTCATGTGCCACCTGACTTAACACTTCTTTGGGGATGACGCCTCAGATACAATTCTTGTTCCTCTGAGTGACTTCTCAGATCTTTGTTTCCAGTCTCTTTCTGTGTTCATCTACACCTGCTCCTTAATAGCACATGTGGTACTCATAATTTCTAGCTTCAACTTTAAACCCATCATTTCCTCTGTCTCTTTCTGGTTTCATACTCTGGAACTTCTCCGTAAACATACATGCCTTAATGTAGGTATTATGATTAATAATTAAACTCTTATATTTGCCTATAATTATATAAATTATATTTATACCATAATTATACAAGAATTCTGGTATTCATACCTGTCCAGTTTATTACAGCATGTCATATTCAATTTTCAGCAAAAATTTGTCTCAGAATTCTGAACCAGAGAGAAAAAGGCTTCCCTGACTATTTCTCAGAAAAAAATGGTTCTCTGAGAACTTTCAGCATAGCTCAACCCAGCACCAAACTTTAGAAAGACAATACATTACCGATGATTTAAGATGGCACTATATATTAGTTACATAGTCACTATAAGACAAAATTAGACAAATTAGACAAAAGTGTGTGTTGTAGTAGAAAAAGAGATGGCCTTAAACACCACATCCTACCTTTGATACATACTGGTTGTATATATCCCTGGATAAGTGATTTAACCTCTCAAGTATAAGTTGCAGAGAAGATGATAACCTGGAGCTGTAGAGGGAGTTTCCTCAACTGGGAGTTTCTCCATACCAATGAAGTCACTGATCTAATCTGTATCCTAAACATAGAAATATAAGTAGCAAAAAATTAAGATGAACAAATATTTAGCATGTGGTCCACAGCTCCCTCACAAACTATATTTTAGCTCAACTTAAACAAATCCTGGTCACAAACTTAATTTGATTCACTTCAGAAGCCCTTTCAGGCCATGCTCACTTGAAACTCAAGTCTTCACAAGTACGAGACAGGTAAAATAAGAAAAGTTGCTGCTTTGCTTTGCTGACCTGATTCTAGCTTGCCAGCTTCAGTTGATTCAGGATTTAACTTTTTCATGAGAGTTAAACATCATGACACCAGAACCCTCTTCAATTCAGAGTCACAAATGCTATGGGAATTGAAAAGCTGATCAACAGAATAGATTAGATAAACAAGAAACAAAAGAAATTTCACAGAGTTACATAGTTTTTAATAAGTCTAAACACTCCCAATAATAGGGGGAAGCAAAAACAAAAATTGCTGGGAAAGCTGAAAAGAAGTCTGGTAGAAATTAAGTATAGAAAACATCTCATAATATTTATCTTGGTAAGCTTCAAATGGACCCACAATTTCAAATATAAAAGGTCATATAATAAACGCATTAGAGAAAAATGGAGGAGATGCCTTTTACATTTGTGGCCAGGGCGGGGGCGGGGGGAGTTCTTAACCAAATAAGGGGTAGAGGTGATCACAAAAGATAAAATAGACAAATCTGATTACAAGAAATTGAAGCACTTTTGCAAAACAAATTCAGTACTCATAATTAAAAGGGAAGCAAATAACTGACGAAAAAATCTTTGCAGAAAATTTTTCAGAAAAACTCTGATATTAATGATATATATATATGAAATTAAAATATATAAGAATAATAGCCATTCTCAAATGGGTTAATGGTCAAGGGATACAAATAGGCCATTCTTAAAAGAATCAATAACCATAAGGGAAAAATGCTACAACTCAGTAATAAGAAAAATTTTAAATTAACATTTCTTTTTCTTCACAACCATCAAATTGGTTATAAACAACAACAACAAAAAAGGAAAATGACAATTGCAAGAGTTGTAGGGGAACAAGTGCATTAATGCTCTTTTGAAAGAACTGTGAATGGATTTAGTCATTCTAGAAAACAATTTGGATCTATATCCCCAAATTTTCTAGCTGCATTCCATTATAAGTGAGTGATATCACCAATCATATACCCCTCAAGCGTCAAAGACACAGATAAATATCCATGTATAGAAACATAATTATATGAATGTTTTTTCTTTTTTATTATTAGTTAATTTATTTGTTTTAGTTTTCAATATTCATTTCCAAAAGTTTTAAATTTTCTTCTCCTCCCCTACCCCTCCTTCTCCAAGATGGCCTGCAATCTGATATAGGCTTTTTATATACATTGCTATTAACATATTTTCACATTAGTCATTTTGTGTAGGAGACTTACAAAGAATGGAAGAAACCATGAGAAGGAAAAACAAAATGAAGCAAAAAGAAAATAGTCTGCTTAGTTCCTGCATTCAGACTCCATAGTTCTTTCTCTGGATATGGATGACATTTTCCATCATGAATCCTTTAGAATTGTTTTAGGATTTTGCATTGTTGAGAAGAGCTAAGTCTATCAAAATCAGTCATTTCACTCTGTGACTGTTACTGTGTATAATGTTCTTATGGTTCTGCTCACTCCACTCAACATCAGTTCATATAAGTCTTTCCAGGTTTTTCTGAAGTCTAACTGTTCATCATTTCTTCTAGCACAATAGTATTTCATTCCATTCATTTGCCACAACTTGTTCAGGGATTCCCCAATTGGTAAGCATCCCCTCAATTTCCAGTTTTTGACCACCATAAAGAGAACTACTATAAATATTTTCGTACGTGTGGGTTCTTTTCCCATTTTTCATGATCTCATGAAACGTTCCCACATCTTCTCCAACATTTATCATTTTTCTGTTTTCCTGTTAGCCAATCTGATAGGTGTGATGTGGTACCTCAGAAATGTTTTGATTT
This sequence comes from Gymnobelideus leadbeateri, assembly GCA_011680675.1. Taxonomy (NCBI): domain Eukaryota; kingdom Metazoa; phylum Chordata; class Mammalia; order Diprotodontia; family Petauridae; genus Gymnobelideus; species Gymnobelideus leadbeateri. The sequence continues at coordinate 315,900 of WOXC01008816.1, forward strand.
GCATCTCTCTAATCAATAGTGATTTAGAGCATTTTAATATGACTATAGTTAGCTTTAATTTCTTCCTCTGAAAACTGCCCAGCACTTTTTCTTAGTTAAAAACTGGAAGCAAAGTGGCTGTCCATCAACTCGTATATGATTGAACAAATTGCATTTAACCTTATGCAGATTGAAGTGAGCAAAATCAGAAAACAGTTTGTACAATGATAATAATATGTAAAAAAAATACACCTTTGAGAGACTTAAAACTCTGATTCATACAATGGCCAATCATAACTTCAGTAGACAGATCATGAAGCATGCCTGTCACCTGCTGGCATAGGTGTTGGACTAGAAGTATAGAATTAGGTATACATTTTCACATATGTCCAATGGGTGAATATTTTATCTGAATATACTTGATTTTTACAGGAGAGGAAGGAATAGTTTTGAGGTGGATGGACAGTGATATTCAATTGTACCAATGATGTCAACCTCTTCATGACCCCATTGGGAGTTTTCTTGGCAAAGATACAGGAGTGGCTTGCCATTTCCTTCTCCAGCTCATTTTAAAGATGAGGAACTGAGGCAAATAGGGTTAAGTGACTTGCCCAGGGCCATAAAGCTAGTAAGTGCCCGAGGTCAGATTTGAAATCAGAAACCCAGAACTCTTTCTACTACACTACCTAGTACAGTGGAGGTAGTCATGCAAAAAAAGAAAAGATTTGTCAATGCAACATTTCTAAAAGTACCCAGAAAAGAACTGATGGAAGTCTAAAAGAGAATGCAAACACAAAGAAAAAATTTGTTAATTTTGTATTGAATTTAGTATATTCATTTTTTTAAAGCACAGAAGTTTGTAATTATATATAAATTTTCCTTTGTTATGTATATATTAAATGTTTGTGTTCTTTCATGTTTTTCTGGCTCATAACAAAAAGAAAATTTAATTTTAAAATGTGCTATAAAAAGCTCAATAATGACTTGGCATCCCTTTCCCATTTTTTTTTGCATATCTCTTACCAAATGTCCAGTTTGGGATAAGTGAGATTATCCTTTTCCTACATTTCTATTTTTAAATCTTTCTTCTTCCAAATCAGAACATAAAAGGGGGAAGACACCCTACTTTTTTCCTCTCCTATTAAGACCTTAAAGTAATCATCTTAATCTATATGTCATTTGAATGATTAAATTATTAGTGTAAGCAAACTATAATCTTCCTATACTGATCCTATTCCTCTAGATTTCCTCTCTTTTAAATATATAATAAATAAGAAAAAAGATTAAACACCATATTTTAAAATCATTGCTTCTTTCCACAATATGTTTCAAAATTACTTCCAAAATCACCATCTTGAATATATTTTAATGTAACAAATTTGTTTTTTAAGCAAATGTGTCAGTGAGTAGTTTTTTCCTACCTCCATAATGAGAAAATGGATCTGAACTGTGATCCACATGTTAAATGGTTTATTTTCCCTCTTTTAAAACTCACTTCCCCTTTAACAGTTCTGTTAAGAAAGCATCACTAATTTCATAGTTTTGAAAGCAATATCTTCCTCCAAGTTTATGAATATAAAATTGTGCATTTAGGAACCTCATTATTGTAAATATGTTTGGACTTTAATTTCTAGTCCATTCTGCTAATCTTTTTTGTTTTATCAATGAGTTAATCCCATTTACATTCACACTTATGATTGTTATGGTGTGTTTCCTGCATTTTCCCTCATGCTTTTTTCTCTTAGATTCCACCTCTCCTCTTTACAAATTAGAAAGTGGTAAAAGAAAGAGCTTACTTGACATTTGTGATCTCATAAGTGAAACAGCCTGTTTCTTCTTTATAGAAATTCTTTTCTTCCCCTTTTCCTAATCCTGATCCTCGGGGTTTTACTGTTTGTTTCCTTTAAATCCCTAGATTCTCTAATATATCACAGAGAGTGACTGAATCAATGTTGCTTTTTCTTCCTATTAAAAAAAGAACAAGTGCTCCACAGTTTAGTAGATGGTTTCATGACTTGACATAGCTGAAAATGATGCATCACCGTGAAATGAGAATCACCTTTCTCAAAACTTATTCTTTGCAACCTCTAATCCGCATGATTACTTGCTCAGGACATTATTCCTTCTCTGACTCCATTTTCCTTTCCTTTTTCTTCTCTTCTTTCCTTTCTTCTCAACTTTAGAGTTCCTCCATTCTGCACCACACTGTCATCAATTCTCAAATCCCTTGACCATTTGTCCTATTTATGCGCATCCCTTTATAAGCCCCAGCACTGGATTACTTCTACCATTTACATTCTCTTCTCCTACTTACTTGCTACTGAAGATACCTGGAGGAAGTTAACCCAACCATGTTGACCGAGTATATTATAAATTTGTGTTATACAACTTCAACTGGGTCCTTACCATAGCAAACCAACATTTGCATTAATTGATGCATTATCTCACTTTCCATAGAATCTATTTCAAACCTTCTCTTGTCCCTGAAGACTTATATCCCTCTTATATGAAGACTTATATATCCCTCTTCCTCTACTCTCTCAGCTGAGGGTCCTGCCTCTTACTGTATCAAGAAAACTGAAGCCATTTAATATGAACTCCCACATGTCCCCTTCTCTTCATCTCACAAAGATGCCTCATTGGAGATGGAGGAGAGAGTAGGGCATGATCCTGACATCATGCCCTACTCTTTCCTCCATCTCCAATGAGGCATCTTTGTTCTTTCCAAAGTCAATTCCTCTACATATGACCTTGGAGTCTATCTTTTCCTAGCTTCTTTAGCACACTGCCTACTAACTTCTATCTATCTACTGATTCTTTCCCAACTATCTTTAAACCTGCCTGAGTCACCCTATTCATAAAAGAACCTGTTTTCATAAAAAAAAAATTCTACCACATCCTCAAAGCTATCATCTTACATTTTTTCTCCCTTTCCCAACCAATGTCTTAGAAAAGAGATGTCACTTATATACTGATTCTTCTTATTCTTCAAGGCTTTACAATTTCACTGGAAGTGAACACTGGACCTGAGTTCAAATGTCCTCAGATACTCACTAGTTTTGAAATGCTGGAAAAGTTACTTAACTTCTGTCTTCCTCTATTTCCTAATCTGTAAAGTGGAAACAAACATACCAAGTATGTTTCAGGGTTGTTCTGAGGATAAAATGAGGAAATATTGATAAAGTGTTTTACAAATCTTAAATCGTTATCTAAATTATATTATTATAATAATTACTTATTGTCCTGTGACTTCATCCCTCAATATAAACCATTATAAGAACATAAACAGGGGTAGAGTAAAAGCTGGGACTCCCCAGAGCTCTCCCCCAAACCCCTCCAAATATGTGTAAAATGATTCTAAACAAATTCTAGAGCAGCAGAACCCACAAAAAGTCAGAGTGAAACAAATTTCTAGCCCAAGACAACCTGGAAGGTCGACAGGAAAGTTCTGTTGCACCAGACTGAAGGAGAAGTGCAGTCTAGCACAAGTCACACCACCCAACAAGCCACAGATCTGGCTCCAGAAAACTTGGAGCAGGCCTCAGGGGACTGAATCACTGGTAGCTATGGGGGTTTCCAGATTTCTCAGTCCACAAATTCTAAACACATGTTAGAAGGTCAGTAGGAAAAGGCTATCAGACCTGGGTAAGAAAGAAGTAGTCTAGCCCCAGTCCAACACAGCCCCAGACCCAGCAAACCAAGAACAGACCTTGGGAGTAACTGAATCATCAGTGGTGAAGGTGACAACAGTAGCAAAAGTGGCTACTTCTGGAGCTCTCAGTCCGCAGACAGTAAAGGGATGTAACAACTGGTCAGAAGAAGATTACAGGAGTCTTTTTGCTATCGCTGAGGCAGGACTCTGTTGCTTTACGAATAGCATCTGGGTCGCAGTCCTGGGTGGCAGTCCTGGGGTGAGGAGGAGCGCTGGCAAAGCAGAGCTTGTGGCAGCAGTGGAGAAGGAAGCGTCTTCACAGTTCCAGGGCAGAAAAGTGCTTGTGGTCACTTGGAGACCAGAGCACAGGCCAGGAAAGGAGATCATACTACCTTGGAAAAACTAAAAACTTACAGATCCCTAGAAGTGTCTCTGAAAACAGCCAAACAAAACCTCTGAAATTTGGGACAATTCATTCTTCATGGTGGAAACAGAGCCCTACCTTAATAAAAGAGTTAAAAAGTGAAGTAATGGGCTTGGAAAATAGCAAATGACATAAAAAACCCAGACTACAGAATCATACTTTGGTGACAAGGAATATCAAAACACACTCAGAAGAAGACAACAAAGTTAAAACTCCTACATCCAAGAAAAATATGAATTGGCCTTAAGGCTTTGGAAGAGCTCAAAAAGGATGTTGAAAATCAAGTAAGAGAAGTACAGGAAAAATTGGGAAAAGAAATGAGTGTTGAAAGAAAATCATGAAAAACAAGTCAACAGCTTGCTAAAGGAGACCCCCCAAATACAAAAGAAAACAATACCTTCAAAAATAGATTAAACCAAATGGCAGAAGAGGTCCAAAAAGCCAATGAGGAGAAGAATGCCTTAAAAAGAACAATTGGCCAAATGGAAAAGGAAATCCAAAAGGTCACTGAAGAAAATAATTCCTTCAAAATTAGAATGGAGCAAATGGAAGGTGATTACTCTCTGAGAAACCAAGATATTATAAAACAAAGCCAAAAGAATGAAAAAATAGAAGATAACATGAAACATTTCATTGCAAAAACCACTGAACTGGAAAACAGATCCAGGAGGGATAATTTAAAAATTATTGGACTACCTGAAGACAATGATCAAAAACAGAACCTAGACATCATCTTTCAAGAAATTATCAAGGGAAACTGCCCTGATATTCTAGAACTAGAGGGTAAAATGGAAATTGAAATAATCTAACAATCACCTCCTGAAAGAGATTCCACAATGAAAACTCCCAGGAATATTATAATCAAATTCCAGAGTTCCCAGATCAAGAATATATTGAGAGTACCCAGAAGAAATAATTCAAGTATTGTGGAGGCATAATCAGGTTAACACAAGATTTAGCAGCTTGTACATTAAGGGATTGGAGGGCTTGAAATATGATATTCTGAAGTTCAAAGGAGCTATGATTAAAACCAAGAATCACCTACCCAGCAAAACTGAGTGTAATCCATATTGGGGGAAAATTGACATGCAATGACATAGGGGAATTTAATGAATTCTTGAGAAAGGACCGGAGCTAAAAAGGAAATTTGAGTTTCAAATAAAGATTTTAAAAACAAAAGTTAAACTTTTTGTTTCCATGTAACTGAGTAAAAATTAAATACTAAATAAAAACAAAAAAGATTATTTATATGTTGGATAATTCTGGGGTTCATTGCTTGCATACCCATACTGGGAGGCTGTAAGATTCTTTTTGTCAGTGAGATTTTGATTTGTACTTACTCCCCTTTGCAGTAGTGTACTTATTCATATGTTCAGTCCTTATTTTTTTTTCTTTAAACAAATACTTTATTAACTTCTGTTTTACATCATTCATTTCCGCCAGATTTTGAGTTACAATCATTTTCCCCCCATTATTCCCCTACCCAACCTCCCAGAATAGCAGTCCCACAAGATATCGATTCCTCCAATCTGCTCTCTCCCATACCTTCTCCCATACCCCCATTGACTTTTCCATTAGAGGAAGGTGAGTCTTTGTGTCCCAATGCCTGCACATCTTATCTCCCTATTACAAGCAAAAGAGTATTAATAATAGTATTTATATATATTTGAACATTTAATGTTACAACCTCGAATTTCAGATCTATTTCCTTCCTCCCTTGTCACCCATTCCCTCTTGGGAGATAAGTAATTCAGTATATGTTGTACATGTCTAGCTATGCAAAACATTATCATAGTAGATATATTGTTCAAGGCTGCTTATAATTCCCTCCCACTCATCCCACCCCCGACCTGGTCCATTCCCTACATGATCCTGTCCCTCTTCTATAGTGGGTACTTCCAACCTCCCTCACCCCAAGGATGCCCTCCCATCCATCATCCCTCCTCTCATCCCCCTTCCCCCTATCCTGCTGCAGGTTGAGATATCCCATTTAGTATGTATGTCATTTTTCTCCCTGAACCAAATTCAATGAGAATGTGGTTTTGCCTTTTTAGCCTTCCTTATTCTCCCCCTCCTTTGCAACCACTTCCCCTTGCTTCTTCTACATGGGATAGTTTACCCTACCCTGTCTCCCCCATCTCCTCTTGCCACTTTCCTCTCTCACCTCATAATTTCATCCCTTGAGTATTCTCCCTTCCCAACAAATTCAACCTATGCCCTCTATCCATATATAACTGTAACCATATACACACACATTCACATATGTATTCATATGACCACACCCCCTTCTTCCATTATTTTCATAGTGAGAAAGATATCATCAGTCACAGTTATTGCTTTTTCCATATAGGAATGTAAATAGTTCAACTTTGATAAGTTCCTTTTGATTTCTTTTCCCTGATTACCTTCTCAGGCATCTCTTCCTTCCTGTGTCTGGATGTCAAATTTTCTATTCAATTCTGGTTTTTTCCTCAAGAATGCTTGAAAGTCCTCATTCCACTGAATGACCATATTTTCCCCTGAAACAAAATACTCAGTTTTGCTGGGTAGGTGACCCTTGGGTTCATTCTCAGTTCTTTTGCCCTCTGGAATATCATATTCCATGCCCTTCTATCCCTCAGTGTAGAAGCTGCCAGGTCCTGGGCCATTCTGATTGTGTTTCCACAATATTGAAATTGTTTCTTCCTGGCTGCTTGTAGTATTTTCTCCTTGATCTGGGGATTCTGGAACCTGGCTATAATATTCCTGGGAGTTTTCTTTTGGGATCTTTTTCAGGAGGTGATCTGTGGATTCTTTCAACCTCTATTTTGCCTTCTGGGTCTAAAACATCAGGGCAATTTTCCTTAAGAATTTCTTGAAGGGTGATTTCTAGGTTCTTCCTTTGATCATGGCTTTTGGGTAGTCCAATAATTTTTAAATTATCTCTCCTAGATCTATTTTCCAGGTCAGTGGTTTTTCCCATGAGATATTTCACATTGCCTTCTAATCTTTCATTTGTTTGGATCTGCTTAACACCATCTTGATTTCTCATGAAGTCATTAGCTTCCATTTGCTCCAGTCTAACTCTGAAGGAATGAATCTCCTCAGTGAACTTTTGAGATTCTTTCTCCATCTGGCAAATTCGACTTTTTAAGGCATTCTTCTCCTCATTGCCCTTTTGGGCCTCCTTAGCCATTTGAGTTAGTCTATTTTTTAAGGTGTTATTTTCTTCAGTCAGGCTGTTGACCCTCATTTCATACTTTTCCTGCATCCTTCTCATTTCTCTTTCCAATTTTTCCTCCACTTCTCTTATTTGATTTTTAAAGTCCTTCTTAAGGTCCTCTAAGGCCTGCAACCCGTTCATGTTTTCCCCTGGGGCTTTTGGAGCAGGACTTCTGACCTCACAGTCCTTTTCCCACTCTATGCCCCCAAAATAGGAGTCTAGGGTTGCATTTTTCTGTTTCCTTGCCTTGGCATGTTGCCACTTAATTGCTTGACTTTTGGGCTTGTTGCCACACTATGGCTTTAAGGCCAGATAGAAGAATTTTCGTCCCGAACGTGTGGGGGGCAACTTCCGTTTCTGGTAAGCTGTAAACCCACCCACAATTTCCACCCTAGATCACAATCCAGATCCAGGGAGGTTAAAGCAAGAGCGATTACCCCCCAAGACTGATTGCTGGATCTCCCCACGATTTGTAGGCTGGGAGCCGGAAATGCCTCTGAAAACTACACAGTGGCTTGTCTCCTCAGCAGCTTCTAGCCCCCAGGGGAGGGAGCTTACGCATTCCCCAAATACAGGTCCCAAAGTCCATAGGACACTAACCTCTTACTTTGTCCTAGGCAAGTCTATGTTGATAATTCTGGCGTCTCCACAGTTCCTGGTGTTCTGGGGTTCCTCCAGCCGGTTGCTGGCCCTGCCGCCCTGGGGCTAAAACCTCGGCTCACGTGGACCTGGGCTCGGCTCGGCTCCTGCGCTCTGCGCGCTGCCGGCTCCCAGACCACTGCGCTGGTCCTTCCTGCAGGGTGCTGGGCTGTCCTCAGCGGGAGGTTAGCTTCTCTGTGTCGCTCTGTGGGTGCTGGGGCTCCAGAAGATTTTCAGAGTCCTTTTTTACATAGTTTGTGGAGAATCTGGGGGCAGAGAGGCTTGGACGAGCTGTTTCTACTCCGCCATCTTGGCTCCGCCCCCCCCCCCAGTCCTTATTTTTTTTACTTATTTTTTTCCTTCTGTTTATGATTTTGTTGCTAGCTTATTTGCTCAGGAGTTTGGCTTATACCCAAGCTTATCTCCTGGATTTTTTGTCTTTCAGACTTTTGCTTGCACTCTCAGTAGTTAATCTCTGGCTTTCACTGCATACTTTGATTGTAATCACTTCCACTCATAAGACAGACCACCACTTTTTCTCCTGCACATCATATTGTATAAATGGTTCTCTAGATTCTGCTCACTTTTCTCTGCATCAGTTCATACAAATCTTCACAGACTTCTTATATAGTCATAACATATTTATGGAAAACACATTTTTTGTAGGAGAACTTTTTAAGCTACATTTTTTTCCTACAAAGTTTGTGCTACTCTTTTAAAAATAGGATGGAACCAAGATGTCAGAATAAAAGCAGGAATTTGCCTGACCTCATCCTTTAATCACCTCTAATACCTGTAAAAAATTACTCTAAACAAATTTTACAGCTATAGAACCCACAAAATGACAGTGAAATACATCTCCAGCTAAAGTCAGCCTGACAAGACTAAAGGAATGGTCTATTGCACCTGGCTGGGAGCAGAATGCAGTCCCAGGTGGGCTGTGCTGGCACAGACCAGTGGCACAGACCAGTGGCACGGACCAGACAGAGCAGACCTCAGGGGACTGAATCAGAGGCAGCCGTGGTGGTTTCCAAACTTCTCAACCCACAAATGCCAAAGAGAAAGTAAAAGGTCAGTGGGGAAAACCCCACTGGACCTGAGTAAGAGAAGAGTGCTGTCTGGCTCCTGCCCCCAGGGTAGCTGTGGAGGCAGCAACAGTAGCAGCAGCAGCAGCAGCAACAATTACTTGTGAAGCTCCAGGCCCACAGATGATGGGGGGACCAAATAGCTGATCAGAGGGCAATTGCAGGAATCTTTGTGCTGGAGCTGAGGCAGGACTCTCTTGCTTTGCTCTGCTTGGATCTGGGTTGCAGTCTTAGGTGGTGGTCCTAGGATGAGGATGAGTGCTGGTGTGGCAGAGTTTGTGGAAGCTATGGAGAGGGAATCCTCCTCATAGCTCTCAGGCAGATGCCTAGAAGTAGCTCTGACAATAGTTGCTCAAAACCCCACAAATTTAGGACAGAGCACTCTCTACTCTGGAAGCAGAGTTCTACTGTGGCAAAGAGCTCAAAAGTCAAGCAATTGACTGGGGAAATGAGCAGAAGAAAATAAATCAGACTATAGAATTGTTCTCTGGTGACAAAGAAGATCAAAACATAGAATCAGAAGAAGAAAACAAAGTCAAAATTCCTGCATCAAAAGCCTTCAAGAAAAATATGAATTGATCACAGGTCATGGAGGAGCTCAAAAAGGACTTGAGAGAAGTGGATGAAAAACTAGGAAGAGAAATGAGAACGATGCAAGAAAATCATGAAAAATGAGTCAACAGTTTGCTAAAGGAGACCCCCAAAATACTGGAGGAAATAGCACCTTAAAATGGACTAACTCAGGGGCAGCTAGGTGGCACAGTGAGTAGAGTGTCCCGGCCTTGGAGTCAGAAGGACCTGAGTTCAGATCCAGCCTCAGTCATTTAATCCACACAAACAAAAACTTAGCTGTGTGACCTTGGGCAAGTTACTTAACCCCAATTGCCCCCCAAAAAGAAAAAAATAGACTAACTCAAATGGCAAAAGAGGCCCAAAAAGCCAATGAGGAGAAGAATGCCTTAAAAAGTCAAATTGCCCAGATGGAAAAGGAGGTCCAATAGCTCACTGAAGAAAAAAATTCCTTTAAAATTAGAATGGAGCAAATGGAAGCTAATGACTTTATGAAAAATCAAGATATAAAAGAGGTCCAAAATAATAAAAAAATAGAAGACAGTGTAAAATATGTCATTGGAAAAACAACTAATCTGGAAAATAGATGCAGGAGAGATAATTTAAAAAATTATTGGACTACCTGAAAGCCATGATAAAAAAAGAGCCTAGCATCATCTTTCAAGAAATCATCAAGTAAATCTGCCCTGATATTTTAGAACCAGAAGGTAAAATAGCAATCGAATGAATCCACCAATCACCTTTTGAAATAGAGCCCCCCCCAAAAAAAATCCTAAGAATATATAGCCAAATTCCAGAGTTCCCAGGACAAGAAGAAAATATTAGAAGCAGTCAGGAAGAAACAGTATGAGTACTGTGGAAATACAATAAGGATAACACAAGATCCAGCAGCTTCTACTTTAAGAGATTGAAGGGCTTAGAATATGATATTATGGAGGTCAAAGGAGCTAGAATTAAAACCAAGAGTCACCTACCCAGCAAAACTAAGTATAATACTTCAGGGGGATATTGACATTCAAATGAAACAGAAATATATATGTGTGTGTGTATGTGTGTGTGTGTGTGTATGCGTGTGTGCATGTATCTATATATGTGTATTATGTGTGCATATGCATAAATAGAAAGAGGGCACAGGGTGATTTGAATATGAAGGGATGATATCTAAAAAATAAAATTAAGAGGTGAGAGAGGAATATACTGGGAGAAGGAGAAAGGGAAGGTAGAATACAGTAAATTATCTCACATAAAAGAGGCAAGAGAAAGCTGTTTAAAATAGGGAAGAGCAGGAAGGTGAAAGGGAACAAATGAGTCAACCTTACTCTCATTTGGCTTTAGGAGAGAATAACTTACACATTCAGTTGGGTATCTTACCCTACAGGAAAGTAGGGAAGAAGAGAATAAAAGGGGGGATGATAGAAGGGAGAACAGATTGAGGGAGGGGGTAGTCAGAAGCAAACACTTTTGAAAAGGGACAGGGTCAATGGAGAAAAAGAATAAGTGGGAGGCCAGATAGGATGGAGGGAAATATTGTTAGTCTTTCACAATATGACTACTATGGAAATGTTTTGCATAACTACACATGTGTAGCATATATTGAATTACTTGTCTTCTCAAAGGAGGTGGTTGAGGAGAGAAGAAGGGAGAGAATCTGGAACTCAAAGTTTTAAAAACAAATGTTAAAAAATTGTTTTTACATGCAACTGGGAAATAAGATATACAGGCATACCAGGGTATAAAAATTCATCTTGCCCTACAAGAATGTAAGGGCTTAGAGGGTAAGGGGGGCAGAAATGGAGGGGATAGAAAAGAAGACAGACTGGGAGAAGGGGGTAATCAGTATGCTTGCTATCTTGGTAAGGGAGATATGGGAAGAAAATATGGAACTCAAAATCTTGTGGAAATGAATGTTGAAAACTAAAAATAAATAAATAAATACCAAAAAAAAAAAAAACCTATTTTGAATGTAGCTGACATTGAAGTCATTTCCCAGACCATACTTTGCAATTTCCCCTTGTTCTGTTTTATACAAACTAGGACATATGTCCACCTCTGGTCCAATTATATTTATTTCTCTATTGAAGACTGCCATCAACCCCTCACCAATAATACCCATGAGTGTCCTATTATCATCTCCATCTTACAGATGCAGTAATTTGTGCAAAAATGATTTACGTGACCTGCCCAGGGTTTCACAGCTATAAGTGTCAGAAGCAGGATTCGATCTTCCTCACTCAAATGCTAGCATTCTACTTACCTAAAGGGCCAACCGAAACAGACTATGAGAATTTCTAAGCACTAGGCAATTTCTAGTGGAACCAGACCATTCCTTCCTCATAAATGATTACAGCTGTATACAGACAGCTAGGAGTTAGAGTGCTGGATCCAGAGGCAAGAAGACTTGAGTTCAAATCTAGGTATTTGCTAGCTGTAGGACCCTGAGCAATCACTTAACCTCTCTCTGCCTCATTTTCCTTACCTATGAAATGGGAAGAAAAATAGCAGCTACCTTCCAGGGTTGTTGTAAGGATAAGATGAGAAAATAATTGTAAAGAACCTTTCGAACCTTAAAGCATTTTATTATCACTGGCTTCAGCATCAGCAGCATCATTATTGTCATCATTGTTAAGAGCCAGTACTCCAAAGGGACACCTTGCCCAAGAAGATAAATAGTAGGGACAAACAAAACCCATACTAACCATATTGTAACCATCTTTTAACTGCTAAACTAGAGGGCATTCATTACATCAAATACATTAAACTGGAAAGTTGTGAGTTGTTGCTCTAGTACTAAAGTTGGCTAATACCCTTCTTCAGTATTCTAACATACAGCTAGAAAGTAGTGTGCTCATGAAGCAGGGAGAGGAGTGATTAAAAAGCACTAGATTGGGTCAAAAAGTCAAGGTTTGGTCCTGGCCCTAACAGCACTTACTGGTTATAACTGAAGAAGTCACTTCACTCACATCAAATTGTAAAGACAGTTGTGTCCTTGGTAAAACTACCATCCAGCTTGTCTTACAGGGTGATTGAGACTATCAAGTAGGAAAATTATATATATATGTATATATATATGAAGAGAATTTTGTAAACTGGTGACCTGCTATTCCAGTGTTTACTAAATTAATCTGATGGTTGAACAATTTAAGGCTCAAAATATAGTGGCAGAGCCCACAAGAACTTGTCTTACCTCTGGGATAAAAGGGAGGTTGGGAGAAATTTAGAGCCAAGTGGCAAAAGTTAAGCCTCTTTTCATGCCTGCAAATTTATTAATGTATTTTTATGTGTACATAAGTTCACATTTAAAAAGGAGGAAATATTGAAACATTGAAATCTTGCCAGGGGACCGTTTGGCGCAGGGCTCATGGAGAACACCAAGTCAAAAGCTCTACAGAACAGAGATTGAGATATGTTGCATTATATATATATATGGAGAGAGAGAGAGAGAGAGAGAGAGAGAGAGAGAGAGAGAGAGAGAGAGAGAGAGAGAGAGAGCGAGCGCAGTGGACAGGATAAAAATGAGATTAAACACCTACTCTTCCCTTCCTGCTCCCACCATGTGCCCATGTGCTCTCCAGAGGCAGCTGTTCCTATTTAGAAGAGCTTTTTCTCATTTAGAAAAGCCGCCTCTGAAGGGGGAAAAAAGAACTTTTGTTTTCTCATCACCTTCACACAACATTTGTATTTCTGGGTGAGTCCACTAACATGAGGGCAAGTGATGGGGAGGTGGTTTCATGAGCCAGACATTTGTACATGAGAAGCTGACAGCAGACCACCAGCTCACTTCATGTGGAGCCCCAAACAGCTCTCAGATGGTAACAATGACTTTGAGTCATTAACAACCTGATTAAACTGAAGCCAGTGACCTGGAGGTGAAAGGCTCCATACCCCACTGCCTATTCTTAGCCCTCTTCACTGCCTCACTTCTTTGGCTCTCTTAATCACTTCACTAACTAATCCCAATGTCAAACACTGCACTCTCTCTTCTCTTCCTTCTTCTTCCCCTTCTCTGCTACTTTCCCTCTCCTTTTTCCCTTTTTGTCCTTTTTCTCCCTCCTTCCTCCTTTCTTCCTTTTCTCCTTCCCTGCCTTCTTCTTTCTCCTCCCTACCTCCATTCCTCCTCCATCTCCCTGATTCTCTTTTCCACTCTGCTTTCCCTTCTCTCACTCCTCCCTTTTTCTCTCTAGCTTCTTTCTCCTCTTCCCTCTGCTTCTTTTTCTCTTATTCTTTTCTTTCCTTCTCAGTCTCAAATACACAAAGATTTTTACACTTCTTATTTTTCCCCCTACAGGTTCCACACACCTCCCTCGACCCCCTCCTGATAACCTAGAAAGCTCCATGCTTTTTCTGATCCTATGGATAAACAGCTTAAGTCAGACATATCACACAAGAAAATACCTGGAAACACTGAAAGGATGTTTAAGAGATCAGAGGAGATTATATTATAAAATAATATTTATACTTCTCACATATACCAACATAGTCCTAAAATGATTAGGGCCATGTTTCAGGTTTCATAGTAAGTCCACTCCTGGCAGAGATGAGTTATTGCAGCACTAAGAAGTATGTGGTTGCTGAATGTCTACCAGCCCAACATGGTTTGTGGAAACTGTGAGCTCTTTTTTTTTTCTCTCTCTCTCTCTCCAGATGACTGCTATCAAAAACACAGTAAAAATCTTAATATTTAACTGTTTAACACCAAAATGGGAATATTTTCTCATGTGAAGTTATCTCTTATATTTCTGGACAATCTAAAGATGCATTGCATTCTCTTAATAATACTCACCTTCTTTTGAGATAATGTTTTTGGAGAACAGCTTGCACTTATAATCAGTACAATTTATCACCTACCCCCAAAGTACCCTGCCGTTGAAATGCCTGACATATATATTGGGTGTTGTGGATTTAGCAAAAATTGAATTATAAATTGCCCTGCCAGTTTTTGCCTCTGGAAATAATGAAAAGGGAGCTAAAGAATTGTTCTCCTGAAGGATTTATTTTTTAAGTGGCTATGAAGAAAGAAACAATGAGCATGGATTGTCCAAATTTTATCACTCAGTGTGTAGATGGTTTTTGACGACTAAGAAAACTATTACAATTTAAGGTAAAAAGATTTCAAGGAAAAAACAACTGGAAAGTTGTTGTGGTTTTGTTTTTATTGTTGTGATTGTTTTTAATAAACTCAGCTAACCCCACTAGGAAAATTCTTTCTTTTACATGGACAAAGAAATTCACAACCCTAAATTTCAGTTTCTGGATTGTATAATTCAGCTAAAGTCATATCAAATATCATATGAAATCTTGCTTTAAAATTGTAAATTTTATTTCTAGATGACCTTTAGGAGTTAATCATCTATGTTATAATAGAGAATCTTTAAGTTACACTAATTGATGCAAACAACATTTATTACCAACTTTGTCTAAAGCAGATCTGTGAACCATGCATGTTTTTAAGATGTTTTTCTCCTTTGGTTTTATTTAAAATAATTTCAGTCAATGTTTATTTCTCTTGTTACTAACTTGCAAAGGTTTACGTATTGGACCAGATACTTGATCATTTAATGGGTTCTTGGTCAAACAGCATTTCTTATAAGATGTTTTTCCAATGTCCTGGGCAGTTAAGTGGTACAGTGGATAGAGGGCTAGGCCTGGAGTCAGGAATACCTGAATTCAAATCTGGACTTTTAACACTGTGTGATGCTGGACAAGTCACTTAACCTCAGCTTCCTCAACCATAAAATGGAGACAGTGATGGTCTCATGGTTGTTGTGAGAAACAAATGAGTTAATATTTGTAAAGCACTTAGCTCAGTGCCTGGCGCATACTAGGTACTATGTAAAATGCCAGCTCTTATTTTCACTGCTGTTATTACTATCCCTCTTGGAATTACACTGCATTACTTTGCATTTACTAACTTATTTCCTCCTATTCTCCCCATCTCCCCCATAGAATAGAAGCTCTTTGAGGCTCTGCCTCACTAGTGCCTAACACAGTGACTTCTAAAACTGGGTATTTGTTGAACAGAAATGAAATGAATTATGGCTATTTTGAGAACACTAGCTTCCACTAGCCTCACAAACGTAAACTCAATCACTCAAATTAATCTTACTAAACTTTATGTTTATGTTTAAATAAAGATTAGTCAGTATTCTCCCTAAGCTCAAGCATTTTAGAATTTGGTTAAAAAACACTCACCTGAAGTGAGAGGAATGGGGGAGGCCCTCCGGAGTGAAAAGACTGGTAAAATTCTTTACAGATTTGCTTCATTGTTTTTCCACAACATTTGACTGAAATGTAAGCATAACTCATAGATTTCCTTACATGTCAGTATTTACATTACAGTCAAAACATGATTCGAAAAGTTTCAAAAATCAAAAAGAAAAAGAGCCTATGTTATATATCTCCTCTTACTTGGAGCCTTATAAAGCTGCTTTGAGCGCAAAAGTGTTACTGACCTCAAAGAATTCTTTTAACTCAAACTAAAATAATGAGTTTAGTGACAAATAGGCAAAGGAAGCCCCTGTTGCCATTAATGAAGCACTGCAGGACAGAATTTAGGGAGAAATAAGGGAAATAGTTCAGTAGCACTGCCCAGATAGACTAGAAGATTTATAAAAAGACTTACATTTATTTATTAAAAAAACCTGAATCTCTGCTTGGGGTTCTCAGACTACATAGTCCCCATACTGCATGTGGATTAGCTATAGTTAATTTGGTTAAGACTTTTATGACATTTTAACACCATTCTATGGGGCACAATGACAAAGAGAATGCATATTAGTACATTCATTCTGCAAATTTTTAATAAATCGATACTGTGTAAAGGGCATTATGCTAAGTGCTAAAGAAAAGATATAAAAGCTTGTAGTTTAATTAAGACTTAAGTGTGTATAAAGCTGTTGTTCCAGAAAAACTCAAGGCAAACATTATCACTGACTCTTTTTCCCATCCCCAGGGATATAATCAAGTTTACGTATAGTTAGGTATAGTAAAAAATTCCCACATTGGCCATGTCCCTACCATCCCCATCCCCCAAATAAGGAGGTGGGTAGCATATTTCATCTTGAGTCCTCTGGAAATATGTTTGATCACTGTGTGGATCAAAATTCCTAAGTCTCTCAAAGTTAGTTGTTTTTACAATATTATTATAATTATTAATGTTATTATTATTTTATAAATTTTTCTCCTGGTTCTGTTTACTTTATATCAGTTCATGCATGTCTTTCAAGTTTCTTTGAAACCATCCCTTCACCACTCCTTAGAGCACAATAGCATTATACTACATTCATATTATCGTAACTTGATCAGCCAAGCACACTTCCTCAGCTTCCAATTCTTTGTCACCATGAACAGAGCTGTTACTATAAAAATGCTCAGCCCTGGATATGCTTACATACTGTCTATACTCTATGTATGCCCTTCATGAATAAGGTACAATCTTCATGTAGCTTACAGTATAGGGGAAAACACTATGATATACAATAGAAGTAGCTCTAATTTACACAATATAAGTACATAAAAGACATTTAAAAAAACAAGTTGAAAATAAGGTCCAAAGGAGAAGGCCATTAATAAGCGTTAGAGTAGGCAGTGGAATCAGTGGTAGTGATCATTCTCAAGGTGTAGCCAAGATAGCAGATTAGGGGCAGCCACCCAGCTGAACTCTCTTCTCCAAACAATTTTAAAATAGCACATCAAATCAGATTTTGGAGAGGCAGAGCCAACAAAAATTCAGGGTGAGATATTTTTCTGGCCTAAGAAACCTTAGAAGGTAGGCAGCGAAGGTATGTAACTGTAGAATGGAGGTCTGGCAGAGGTCTGCTGGGCTTAACACACTCTGTGATGGCAACAGGGTCCACAACAGCAGTCTGGGGAGCTCTCAGCCCAGAGATGGTGAGGGGACTGGACAACTGCTCAGAGATTACAGAGAATCCTCTGCTAGTGTTGGAAAGAGCTGGTACTGATTGATAGCTCTATTGCCCATGCACAATTCTGGATCACAGTTCTAGGGTAGAGGAGAGTGTTGATGATCAGTCACAAGGAAGTAGGGGCCCTAGTCATAGTGTCAAAGCAGAGAGGAGCACCAGTACACATTACTGCAGGGGTACAGGGGCCTTTCCTGGGTAAAGACCAGTGCACAGACCAGGAGAGCAGTGACCATACCTCTCCCTAGATCACAGAACCTTGGAAGCAGCAAAAACCTACAGACCCCAGAACTTGCTCTGACAACAGCAGCATAGAAAAGTCTGAAACTTGCAACAGTGCCTCCCCAACCCCTAGTTAGCAGAACCCAACTTTAGCATAAATTTCAAAGTTAAAAAATAGACTGGAAAAATGAGCAAACAACAACAAAAAAATGATCATAAAACGTTACTGTGGTGGCAGGGAAGATCAAGGCATAAATTTAAAAGAAGAAAACAATGTGAAAACAACTACCACAAAAGAGGTCTCAAAGAAAAATGCTAATTGGACCCAAGCCAAACAAGAATTGAAAGAATATTTTAAAAAAGAGAAAGATAAGAGTGGTAGAGGGAACAATAGGAAAATAAATGAGAATAAGGCAAGAAAATTATTTTTTCTCTTTTTCATTTGCTATGTTAATTTTTACTTTTCAATATTCATTTCCACACAATTCTGAGTCCCAAATTTTCTCCCCATCCACCCCAAGATAACATGCATTCTGATTACCCCTTCCCCCAGTCTTCTATCTTATGCCCCCTTTTATCCCTTTCCCCCTTACTTTCTTGTAGAGCAAGATAGATTTCTAACCCCCATAGCCTGTATATTTTAAAGTTGCATGTAAAAAAGATATTTAGTATTTATTTTTAAAACTTTAAGCTCCAAATTCTCTTCTTTCTTCAATTTCCACCCACTCTCATAGAGAAGGGAAGCAATTCAAAATAGGTTATATATGTACAGTTACACAAAACACTTCCATAATAGTCATGCTGTGAAAGACTAACTATATTTCCCTCCATCCTATCCCACCCTCCCACTTATTCTATTTTCTCCTTTGACTCTGTCCCTTTTCAAAAGTACTTCCTTCTGACTACCTCCTCCCTCAATCTGCTCTCCCTTCTATCATACTCCCTTCTTTCCCCTTTACTTTCCTGTAGGGTATGATAACCAATTGAATAGGTATGTTATTCCCTTCTTAAGTCAAATCTGATGTGAGTAAAATTCACTCATTCCCTCTCACCTCCTCCTTCTTCCCCTCCATTGTGAAATCCTATGTGCCATCTATCTATCTATCTATCTATCTATCTATCTATCTATCTATCTATCTATCTATTTCTCCCACCTACCTTAATACTGAGAAAAGTCTCATGAGATACAAATATCTTTCCATGTAGGAATGTAAACAGTTCAAATTTAATAAGCCCCTTACGTTTTCTCTTTCCTGTTTACCTTTTCATGGTTCTCTTTATTTTTCTCTTTGAAAGTCAAATTTTCTATTCAACACTGGTATTTTCATCACGAATGCTTTGAAAGTCCTCTATGTCACTGAATGTAAATTTTTTCCCCAGAAGGATTATACACAGTTTTTCTGGGTAGGCAATTCTTCCTTTTAATCCTAGATCCTCTGACCTTTAGAATATCCTATTCATAGCACTCTAATCCCTTAATATAGAAGCTGCTAAATCTTGTGTTATCCTGATTGTGGCTCCACAATACTTGAATGGTTTCTTTCTGGCTGCTTAGAATATTTTTTCCTTGATCTGGGAACTCTGGCATTTGGTTACAATATTCCTAGGAGTTTTCCTCTTGGGATCTCTTTCAAGAGGTAGATTCTTTCAATTTCTATTTTACCCTCTGGTTATAGAATATCAGGGCAGTTTTCTTTGATGATTTCTTGAAAGATGATGTCTAGGGGGGTGGAGGTGAGATGGTGGAGTAGAAACAGAACTTCCCCAGGGCTCTGGCTTCCACCTACACCAATTCATGTAAAAGGTGAATCTGAAGAAATTTTGGAGCTACAAAACCCACAAAATGACACTGAGAAGCTAACCTCCCACTGACAACAGCCCAGCAGGCAGGCAGCAAGCAGCCATTACCACACTCTGGGAGCTGGAGATTTTAGCCCAAGGATGAGCCTGATCAACCACCAGCTGGAGGGACTTCAGATCACCAGCAGTTGTGGCAGTTTCCAGAATTATCAACACATAGATGCTAAGGACAAAGTGAGAGGTCAGTGCAGTGTGGACTTTGGGATCCAGCAGTTGTGAATATGTCGGCTTTTACCCACAGGGTGAGAAGCATCTGAGGAACCTCAGCCCTGCAGCCACAACCATGTGGCTGCTTCAGCTCCTGGCCTGCAGATTGTATGGGGACCAACAGAGCAGTCTGAGGGGTAACCGCTCTTGCTTTAACATGCTTGGATCTGCATTAGGGTTTAGGGTGGAGGTCCTGGGGTGTGCAACCAGCTTGCCAGAGCATGTGGAGGCTTCAGAAAGGGCACCCAACTAATACTTCAGCAACTGAGAAAGCCCTAGCATTTGGGATGAAGCTCCCTTGTCTGGTGGCAGAGTCCTATGGCAAAAAGCCCAAAAGTCAAGTAATTGAGTGGCAACATAACCAGGCAAAGGAAGTAAAACAAACAGAGCAAGCCAACTTTATACTCCTATTTTGGAGACAAAAAGGATCAAAGCATGGAACAGGAGGAAGACAGTAAAGTCAGAACTCCTGCACCAAAAGCTTCAAAGAAAAATGAGAGCTGGTTATGGCCCATAGAGGACCATAAGAAGGATTTTGAAAACCAAATAAGAGAAATGGAGGAAAAATTGGGAAGAGAAATGCAAGAAATGCATTGGGATGCAAGAAAATTATGAAATGGGAGTTAACAACCTGACTGAGGAAAATAACACCTTAAAAATAGACTAACTCAAATGGAAAAAGAGGCTCAAAAAGGCAACGAAGAAAGTGCTTTAAAAATCTGAATTTACCAGATGGAAAAAAGAATCTCAAAAGCTCACTGAAGAGAATCATTCCTTCAGAATTAGACTGGAGCAAATGGAAACTAGTGACTTTATGAGAAATCAAGATAAAACAGATCAAACAAATGAGAAAAAAACAAATGAGAAAAAAAAACAAATGAAAAAATAGAAGGCAATGTGAAATATCTCATCGGGAAAACCACAGACCTGGAAAATAGATCTAGGCGAGATGATTTTATATATATACTATTATTAATATTATTTCACATGTAACTGGGAAATAAGATATACAGACACTGGGGCATAGAGGTCCACCATGTCCTACTGGAAAGTCGAAGGGGGTATGGGAGAAGATTTAGGAGAGAGCAGATTGGAAGAGGAGATATCCAGTGGGATCACTATTTTAAAGTGGTGGGTAGGGGGAAAATGGGGAGAAAATTTGTAGCTCAAAATCTGGTGGAAATGAATGATGTAAACCAGAAGTTAATAAAACATTTGATTAAAAAAAAGAAATAGTGGTTTCTCTGAGAACCAAGTTCCTGCAGATTATATACATTTAATGTCCATATTTTCCATTATGGATTCTTTCTCCCCCCCATAGTAGTGTTCTTCATTAGAATTTCTTCCCAGCACTGAATCAAGTTTTCCTCCTTTCTTTCCCCCTATTTTAATTCCTTTCTTCCCCCCCCCCCCCGCCATCTTACCCATTCTCCATATCCTCTCTTCATCTTAAAAAAATTTTTAAAAAGGTGATGTCTAGGCTCATTTTGTGATCATAGCTTTCAGGTAGTTCAGTACTTTTAAAATTATCACTCTTGGATCTATATCCCAGGTCAGTGGTTTTTCCAATGAGGTATTTCATGTTGTCTTCTATTTTTCACTCTTTTAGTTCTGTTCCATAATTTCTTGATTTCTCATGAAGTCATCAGCTTTTGCTCCATCCTAATTTTGAAGGGATTATTTTCTTCAATAAGCTTTTGTATCTCCTTTTCAATTTGGCCAATTTTTCTCTTTAAGGCATTCTTCTCCTCATAGATATTTTGGACTTTTTTTCCATTTGTGTTAATGTATTTTTGAAGGTGTTATTTTCTTCAGTATTTGCGGGGGGGGGGGTCTTTTAGCAAGCTGTTGACCTGTTTTTATTTTTTTGGAAGGGGGAGGACAGGGAAATTGGGTTTAAGTGACTTGCCCAAGGTCACACGGCTAGTTTTTTGTGTTAAGTGTCTGAGGCTGGATTTGAACTCAGGTCCTCCTGACTTCAGGGCTGGTGCTCAATTCACTGTGCTACCTAACCGCCCCTGTTGACTCGTTTTTATGATTTTCTTGCATCACTTTCATTTCTCTTCCAAATTTTTCATCTACTTCTTTTACTTGATTTTCAAAATCCTTTTGGAGCCTTTTCATGGCCTGAGACCAATTCATATTATTCTTGGAGGCTTTAAATGTAGGAGCTTTGACTTTCTTGTCTTCTTCTGGTTGTATGTTTTGATCTTTGTCACCAAAGTAAGAATTTATAGTTTGACTTTTTTTGTGTGTTTGCTTCTCTTCCCAGTGAAATGTTTGACTTTCTAACTCTTTGTCAAGGCAGAACTCTGCTTCCTATAGGGGTGGGTGTGGGTATGGGTGCACTGTCCCAGTTTTCAGGGGGTCTTTATCAGCTGCTCTATCCATCACCATTTGTGGGCCCAGATCTCCGGACACAGCCACTGATCCTTCTGCCACACCTTCATCACCCCATGGAGTGGGCCAGATCACACTCCTCTTCACTCAGGTCCCATAAAGTTTTCCCACTGACCTTCTACACTGTCTTCAGTCTTTTTTGGGTTGAGAAGCCTGGAAACTGCCACAGCTGCTAATTACTGAGTGCCCTGATGCCTGCTCTGTCCTTGTCTGTGCTGGCATGGCCCATGATGGGCTGTGCTACACTCTCAGTCTGGTGTGATATACCCTTCCTGTCAACCTTCCAGGCTGTTTTGGGCTGGAGATTTGCTTTACTCTGTCATTCTGTGGCTTCTGTGGTTCTCAAATTTGTTTAGAATGATTTTTACAGGCATTTCAGGGGTTTTAGTGAGAGCTCAAGTAAGTCCCTGCTCTTACTCTGCCATTTTGACTCCATCCTCCCAAGAAAATTATGAAAACATAATTAAGAGCTTGATAAAAGAGGCACAAAAAGATACTGAAGTAAATAGCACCTTAAAACACAAAATTGGCCTAACAGCAACGGAGGCACAAAAATTCACTGAAGAAAAAAAAACCTCTTAAAAAGCAGAATCAGGCAAGTGGAAGCTAATGACTCCATGAGACACCATGAAACCATAAAACAAAGTCAAATAAACAAAAACATGGAAGAAAATAAAATGTGAAATATCTCACTGGAAATACAACTGACCTGGAAAACATATCAAGGAGATATAATTTAATAATTATTGGACTATCTGAAAGCCAAGATGAAAGAAAGACCCTAGAAATTATCTGTCAAGAAATTTTCAAAGAAAACTGCCCTGATATCTTACATCTAAATGGTAAAATTGAAATTAAAAGAATCTACTGATCACCTCCTGAAAGAATTCCAAAAACAAAAATTCCCAGGATTTTATAGTCAAATTCCAAAGTTCCCAGGCCAAAGAGAAAAAACTTCAAGAACTTAGAAAGAAACTATTCAAATTTGTGAAACCACTGTCAGGGTCACACAAGATTTAGCAGCTTCAAAATGTTAAAGAAGTGGAGAACTTGGAATATGCTATTTCAGAAGGCAAAGGAACTAGGTTTACGATCAGTAATCACCTACCCAGAAAAAAATAAGTGCAATCCTTCAGGGGAATAATGGATATTCAATGAAATAGAGAACTTTCAAGCATTCCTGATGAAAAGACCAGAGTAAATTAGAAAATCTGACATTCAAATAGAAGACTCGAGAGAAGCATAAAAAGGTAAACATGAAAGAGTAATCATAAAGGACTCAATTAAGTAAAACTGTTTGCATTCTTATATGGGAAGGTAATACATATAATCCCTAAGAATTTTATTGTTATTAGGGCAGTTAAAAGGAGTTTATATAAACAGAGGGCATGGGTGTGAGTCAATTGTGTTGGAATGATCTCAAAATAAAAGGAAAAGAGTGGTAGAGGCATAAACTAGGTCCTAGTAATTAGGAGAAGGGGGAAAGGAGAGGTAGAATGGGGAAATTTTTCTGACATAAAAGAGGTGTGCAATGAAGACCTTTCACAATGGAGGGGAAAATTGGGGAAGGGGTGGTAGGCAATGTGTAAACCTCCAGTCTTAGCATAACTGGTTCAAAGAAAAAAGAATGTATAAAGACACTTAGTTATTTATAGAAATGAAATTTACCCAATAGGGAAACAGGAGGAGAAGAGGATAAAAGAAACAGGGTGGGGGAATGATGAAGGGAGGGAAATATTAAGGGAGGAAGTGTTTAGAAGCAAAATAGACTTTTGAAGAAGGACAGGATTAAAAGTAGAGAAGAAGAAAACAGAAGGATGGAAATACATAGTAATCATAACTGTAAATGTGAATGGGATGAGCTTATCCATAAACTGGAAGTAGATAGCAGAATTGATTAGAACCAGAATCCAACAATAAGTTGTTTACAAGAGACACACTTGAAAGACACACACAGAGGATAAATAAAGGATTTAAGCAGAATCTAATATGCTTCAGCTGAAGTAAAAAAGGCAGAGCTAGCTATCATGATCTCAGACAAGGAAAAGCAAAAGTAGACCTAATTAAAAGAGATAATCAGGGAAACTATATTTTGCTAAAAAAAAAAAGTACCACTGACATTGAAGTAACATAAAAATTTTTACAGCAAGTTTCTCTGATAAAGACCTTATTTCTTAAAAATACACTGAATACACAACTGAATCAATTTTGTAAAATTAAAAGCAATTCCTCAATTGATAAATGGTCAGAGTATATGAACAGGTAGTTCACATAGAAGAAGAAATCAAAGCTATCTATAGTAATGAGGAAAAAGCTCTGAATCACTATTGAATAGAGAAATACAAATTAAAACAAATTTGAGATCAGAAATGACAAATGCTAAAGAAAACTGAACTATTGGTGGAGTTGTGAACTGATCAACCATTCTGGAAAACAATTTATTACTATGCCCAAAGGGCTACAAAACTGTGCATACACTATCATAATATAGCTTCTTTACTTCCCTGCTTCACACTAGGGCCAGGCACAAGTACTTTCAGAGTAGGTCTGCAAAGATGTAGGGAAGGGATACAAATTGGGTCATCGAGGGAGAAACCTTGGCACACTGACTTTCAGGCAATGGCAGAAAGAGAACATGCATAATGGTCTTGTTAGGGGCTGCACCCAGAAACTGGAAAATGTAACTGTGATAAATGGCTATATACACTGAGATCTTGTTAATACTCTCTGGCTCAAGCTTCAGGGCGACAAATGCTTATTACCTTGACCCTTTCAACTCCATGGTCATTCTGGATCAAAGTTATTTCTGAGTTATATAGGATGGGAAGAGATCTTGAATCAAATAGATTTTGATGGAGTGCCAGTTCCTAAAGTCTAAGAAGAGAGAGAATTTCTGTTCTGGAGTAGAGCATGCCAGTTATGAGGGATTCCAGAAAAGAGTAGAAAGGAGGAGTTAATGAGTCTGAGGAAAGTGTTTGTGTACACTGTCAGAATTAAAGTTCCACTATTCTCATTTTACTGGAACTGAGGGGCTGAGCAATGTAGAAGCTGGAGAAATGTAAACTCAGAATAACATTTAGTGACAAGAACAGGTTGCTTTCAGTTTCAGTTGCCTGTTGCATATCTGAAGAAAGATAGGTTACTAGTTAGATTTGGGTTTTCCGGCTTGCTGTGCTTAGCTAGGAACAGGTATGTAATTTCGCAAAATCAGCCTATGGGGTTCTTTATCAAAACATGACTGTTCATCAGTCTTGAATATTTCCTGAAAAGAAAATCTGTACACTATTTATTTGTATTTTTCATACTCTATAGATAATCCTGGGGCAAGCATTGTATATTTGTAGTTTAAGAGTTAGGGCATGGGGCGGCTAGGTGTCGCAGTGAGTAGAGCGTCGGCCCTGGAGTCAGAAGGACCTGAGTTCGGATCCCGCCTCAGACACTTAACACACACAAACAAACAAAAAAAAAAACCTAGCCGTGTGACCTTGGGCAAGTTACTTAACCCCAATTGCCCTCCAAAAAGCAAAAAAAAAAAAAAAAAGAGTTAGGGCGAGGGTTCTTGGGTTCTAACAGTATTTTCCTTACTTGGTGACTTCAGTTAACTCTCTTAAATATCCTCCCTCAAATACCCCATTTGTAAAAAAAATTAAATAAGTGCATGTGAATGTGTGTGTTTGTGTATTCTTCAAAAGGGAAGTCAACAATTCTTCATGGAACAGTATTTTAAGATAAAAAGAAACAATATTAATTCTAATATGCTATTGCTGTATATGTTTTCAATAAGGAAATATTCTAAATATTTGGCTATTACCTAGATAATTGGTGCATTGTTTAAAAAATATTAGTTCTTTAAAATATTAATGTCTTAACATGAATTGAACCAATCTTCATAGTACTATCTAAA
The DNA here is from genome assembly GCA_011680675.1 of Gymnobelideus leadbeateri. Lineage (NCBI taxonomy): Eukaryota > Metazoa > Chordata > Mammalia > Diprotodontia > Petauridae > Gymnobelideus > Gymnobelideus leadbeateri. Next base: position 341,963 of record WOXC01008816.1, read on the forward strand.
ACATTTTTTTCAAAAGATTAGAGGAACTTTAAAATGTAGACATAGAAAGTGTAAAGTTTGTTAGGAATTAGATGATTTGAGCCTGAGTCAGGGTTTTTTCAACTCTAATTATAAAGGTCACCCAATATCTAAAAAAGTGATATCTCATAGAATCATACATTTAGAGCTAGAAAGGACACTGAAAATCAACTTAGTCTACTCACCTCATTTTATGGTTCCCTATATTAGTGGTCTACAAAATGGGATGCATGATTCCCAAGGGACAAGAAGAAAATATTAGAACTTCTGTTTCTATAGTTTAAAAAGTAAGAGACATAAGAGTGCCAGTCCCGGAGTTGGGACAACCCGGGATCGGATCCGGCCTCAGAAAATGAGCACCCACACATAAATAATGACTGGCCCTGTAACCTTGAGAAAGTTACTTAACCCCAATTGCTTTAAAAATAAAAAAGTAAGGGACAGAGGGGCAGCTAGGTGGCACAGTGAATAGAGCACTGGCCCTGGAGTCAGGAGGATCTGAGTTCAAATCTGGCCTCCAACACTTGAAACACTTACTAGCTGTGTGATTTTGGGCAAGTCACTTAACCCCAATTGCCCTCCAAAAAGCAAAAAATAAAATAAAATAAATAAGAGACAGGATTGGTCCCACTGACACCTAATGTCTGTGTGGCTCTGGCTAAGTCACTTCACTTCTTAGTTCTTTAGGCAACCTCCTCACCAGCACTCTTTATCACTGGAGCAAAGACCAGAGTTCGTATGTTCTAATACTGTTCCCTTCAGTGACATTTGGCCAGAAAACTGGAAGTTCTTTCTAAGTCTAGTAACTATCCCTATCCTATCTAAAAACTCAGGGAGAAATTAAGCTTCATAAATATTTAATATATGGATTAACACTAACATCTTGCATGTCAGATGGCCATGTGCTGTTCCATGCATGAGGTATCTTCAGAGAAGAACAAAAAGTCTTTAATGTAGGGGAGGCAATGATGATACCCTCATTCATCTGTTCACATTCAGTGTGTTTCCACATGTTGTTAGTGTCCCTTATATCTTCAAATTATGTTAATTTTAATTTAAATAAATTATAATTTTAAATAAATTAACCTTCACAAAATGAGTGACTTAAAAGCATCCTTTGAAAAAATGTGACTTGATTAAAACACTAATTATGGCTGCATGACCAACAACAAAATGGCACAGCTAAAACTTCTGTTCCTAGTACAATGCAGTTAATAATTCAAAATTATCAAGAAAAGCATTTGAAATAAAGACTTTCATCCTTTATCACTGGGGAGGGGGATTCGAAGGCAGAGACAGAGAAGGTAAGAGTGATGATTGATGGATCTAATCTACATAAGGAAAATCCAGAGAAAATTTTGATATTCAAAAATATTCAGTTCTTTCTGAGGCAGCTAGGTGGTATAGTGAATAGAGTGATAGACTTGGAGTCAGGAACTTTGAGTTCAAATTCTGCCTTATAGAGTTATGTAATGTAATCATGGGCAAGTCACTTAACCTTTCTCAGTCCCCGATTGCTCATTTGTATAATGGGCCTAATGATAGCACTCCCCTCACAAGGTTGTTGTGAGACTCAAATGAAATCATAAGTGCAAAGGGCTTTGTAAACAAATCTTACAATTATCTATCTGTCTGTCTGTCTTCTATTATCTAAGTTGAAAAGCCATAGCATTTAAATTAGGCGGCTAAGTGACCTAGTGTTGGACTGAAGGCAGAATGGCACAAGTTCAAATCCTGCCACAGAAATGTCCTAGCTTTGTGACCCTGGAGAAGTCCCTTACTCTCCCTCGGCTTCAGTCCTCTCATCTGCAAAATGGAGATTACAAAAGCACCTGCCTTCCTGGGTTGTTGTGAGGATCAAATGATTCAAGGGTGGGAAATAAGTACCAACTTTAGCCAAACTGATTCTATGCCTAATGAGATGCCATTCATTATCTGGAGAGAAATGCATTTTACAAACCTTAAAGCACTACATAAATGCTACTATTATTAAATGTACAAAGCATTAGAATTTATGCAAAATAGGAGTTTGTGATTTAAGTCAGTGATGCTTCAGTAAATTTAAAGGAATCGATTTTTTTCTTGACCTACTTTTATGAGACCTGAAACATCAACCTGAATTGCCCCCATTTAAATATCCTGGCTGATAATTAAAATACAGTAGCACAAAAGAAACCTGATTTCCTATACTTCATCTATTTTTAGCATAGTGAGCTTGCCTCTGCACAGATTATGTCCTATCCACATTCCTAATTTTGTTTTTAAGAACTGATAAATATAGAGTACAAAGTCCAAATAAAGTTGATGGAGGTATTTAACCTTCTGCCTAACTTCTCCATGTTCTTTCTCTACAAGCCACTTACTGATGCAGAAAATAATTCCAATACTTCTTAAATTAAAATAATGAGGCATATATGAACTTTCAATAATGCAGACAGGTAGACTATAACTGTAAACCACAAGCTTATATACTCTGGACTTTTATGGCTTTTAATTTATCAAAGGAAATAATTAGCACACTTTGTGGCAGTCAGTGATGGAATTTATTCATTTGGAAGCCATGAGTTTCCTGTCATTAAAACTACATCATGTCCTTCCTTTTCTATTAAACTTCAACTGAGGGCAGTAAGAAGTCACTAAAAGGAAATGAAGAGTTTTTTTGGCAATGCTCTTCTCGTGCAATGATTTAATACTGTTAGAAGATAGCAAACTTGTAATGTATGCCAGCAAGTGTATTATATAGGATGAGGGCTCCAATTACCACATTATTTCTTTCATTTGATGTCTTGTTTGTGGTTCAATTAACTGTGATTTGCAAAGTCAGTTTTATACATTTATTTTCTTTCTGTGGGTTAATGCATTTTTCAGCCTAATTAGCAGTATTTTGTTGTGGCAAAGAAGATTTAGATCTTCTGACCTCTATATTTAGATTTTTATGTCATGGGATATTACCTTTCTCTCCAGATGATCAATGACATCTCATTAGGCATAGCTTCACTTTGGCTAAAGTTGGCACTTGTTTCCCACCCTTTAAAGCCTTTTTCAGGGAGGGAAACAATGGCTGATTTTTCATTCCCATAAAATAGAATCGAGTTAAGTCCATAGCTCCTAAGTAGTCTGGCTCCATTTTGGGAAGGTACAATTTTTTTCCTATTGCCTAAAATCAAACTGACACGGATTCAAAATATGCCCTTCATCCTGTTCCCCACCCCTCAGAAGTGGGTGGTCTTTTAAAGTCAGAATTAAGGTACACTGGTGGTCAAGATTTGGTATCAGCACTCTAACAAAACAAATCTGGGAGCAAGTATCTTTCTACAACATACAAGGGAACCTGGTTAGTCAAGAAAGAATAGCCACAGAACAAGAGGAAGCAATAAAAATGTGAGAGTACATTACAAAGTTATAGAGACTTTTTATACATGGCAGTTGGTAAGAAAAACATCTTCATTTATTAAGGCTGCAGAAAAGGCAAGAGACCATAGATTCCTATCAATTTATTTTTAGACAACAGTGTGATTCAAGTTTTCATCTGACGTTCTAGTTGAGAAATTGGGCTATTAAATCTTTAGTCTGTTAAGCCATAGTCTTATTAAGACAGCTTAAGTAAAAAGAGTATCAGCTCTTAAGAAACAGCAATCCTCTCTAAAACTTTTCTTTTCTTGCCAAGTTCCTTAGAAGTTGCTTAAACTTGGTTATCGCTTCAGCACAAAGGACATGTTTTGGGAACACAATAGGAAAACAATTAATTTCCCCTGAGCTGTTTCAATTGAGCCCTGATATTTACTGCTGAGTTTGCAAATGAAGATATAAGATCAGAGCTTGGTAAGATTGTCATATTGTCTCCTCTAATTTGGAAAAGCAGAACGAGGCTACAGAGAGACTCATAAAATAGACTTTATGGCTCTCTTCAAGGCTGACATAGAAGCCTATACTCCAATCCCTTCTCACAGCCCCTTGCAATTACATTTCCGCAGGAAGAAAGAGAAGGAATTAGAAACAGGATAATGTAGCCTTAAATCACTTCTTCTAGCCTTTTGCCTTCGAGTGGAAGCCCTGGGTTTTTATAACACAGCCCTTATATTGTATAGTGTGACACAACAAAAAGCACATCTCATTTGACCCTTCCTCAATAAAAAATCATTTTGTTCTGACATCCTATAAAACTTGTGCATGAGTCTACACTAAGCCCTGATGTCTCCTTCAATAGACGAGAAGAAAAGCATTGTAAACATATACTGTAAAGAATTTTTTTTTCCACAGAGGTACAAAGAGCTAACAATTCAAAATCTGAGTGTCAATCCCAAAAGACCAAAGTTGGAGAGAATCACAGTAACATTTGGAAATATATCATTCAATGTAAAGGCTGTGAGTCAGTGGAGTTGCCTCAGTACTTGGGTGGTTTAAACATTTTGAGAATAAAAATGTGAACTCATGGGAACATAATATGATTAAGGCTTTACCCTGAGGCTCAGATACACTAACAATGACTCAAAGCAGAGAAATGATCAGTTCTCCACTCTTGACATCACTGGGAGATGAAGTGGTTGTAATTTATTATAGTTTTTCCCCTGAAAAATAGGAAAGAAATATTATCATGAGGGCTCTCATACTCTGTTCTTATTGGACCATGCATCAGTGGACATTGAACTTTGTGTCTCTGGTTCTGTATGTGAGGGATCTTACAATCTCCATTCCCCCAGAGGTTTAAGCAAAAATAAATAGTGATGAGATTAGGAGTTATGAAGATTCACAGCTCTAAATGTAGGCTAATCCAAATTAAAAATAACCACACAGGTAATTTCCCCCTAAATATCTGTAACCTCCAAGGATTAAAAACAACTTAATAGCTGAAAGACAAATACAACAATAATTGTCTAGAGGCAATATGGTGTCAGGAAGAATGGAGTCAGAAGATCTAGGTTCAACTCTTATTTCTAACATTAGTTTTATGACCATTGACAAGTCACTTGGGGCCCTTAGTTTCCTCAGGCGTAAAATAAAGATAGTCATAAGCTTAGTGCCACCTTGTACATGAACCCATTGCTGTTCTGCAAATGCTAATGCCTTTACTCCTCCCTCACCCCAACCTTATATGTATTTTAAATTATCTTGTTATTTTCTTTATATGTGTACTTATTGTCTTCCCAGGACAGCTAGGTGGCACCAGTCCTGGAGTCAGGAAGACTCCTCTTCCTGAGTTCAAATCTGGCCTCTTATATTTACTAGCTGTGTGACCCTGAGAAGGTCACTTATCTTGTTTGCCTCAGTTTTTCTCATCTAGAAAATTAGAGAAGGAAACCGCAAACCACTTCAGTATCTTTGCCAATAAAACCCTAAATGGGGTCATGAAGAGTTGGACACAACTGAACATCCTCTTTCCAGATAGAATGTAAGATTTTAGAGGGCAAGGGCTGTTGTCTTTCTATCCCCAGCTCCCAAAATACAGGAGACATTTAATAAATGCTTATTTTTGCTTTATCAATTAACATCTGATATGAAAACAATTATTTTAAGATTTGAAAAGCACTTTGCATCCATTATTTCATCTAAGCCCTCACAACAACCCTCTGAGAGTGACAGTTATCATTTGCTCCAGTTTACAAATGAAGATACCAGCTCAGAAAGGTTGTGTGACCTTCCCAGATTTTCATAGATACTGTGTCTAACATAGGATTGAAAAACAGGTCCTCTTTACCTGAAATTCAGCATTCACTCCATCCAGACTCCCCCATACTGTTTTGTCATCATACTTCTACTACCAGCCTTAAAGTACTATGTAAATATGAATCATTGTTACCTTTCCAAATTTCATACTTTTCAATGCATTTCTTTAAAAAATGTTGATATCTTTTGTTTTTACATCATCTTCCTTTCCAGATACATCCTTCCCCTACTTAGAGAGTTATACTTTGTAACAAGGTTTTCAGTGCATTTCCACATATTTCTATGTCCATGCATGTAATGCCAAGTAGAAAGCAGAGGGTAATCCAAGTTGTTCAGGTCCCTCAAGCTCTGTTTTTAAAGAAAAGAAAGTTCTCCTCTTAAAGATAATAATTAGTCTATAATCACCTATAACATTATTATAGAGTCATAGATGATTTAAGCCTCAAGTCAAAAGTGAAGTATTAGAGGCTATGATCTTCTGAATATTTTACAATACTTTAGACAGAGTGCTAGATCAGGAGTCATTGGTTACTCATTTATTCTTTCATGATGTTCCCTTGGACAAATTGCTGGACCTCCCTTAGTCTCAGTTTTCTTGCCTCTTAAAAATGAAGATGATAAGTTCTTATGCTGCTTTATGAATTAATGAAATATAAGCAATCTGAAAGTTTCAAAATGCTACAGAAAAGTATTCTATTATTTCAATACTTTGGTGTGGGTGTTGCTTCCACCAATGGAAGTCACTGATCCTTCAGAAATTAGTAAATAGTTTCATGAATTGCTAGAGTCAGAATTCTCTTCACCTGCTAGTCAAACTTGTGGGGCTGATTCTCTCTGAATTTAGTTGGTCCTTGGAAAATAGACATACCACCCATTGCCAAGCTTTTCTAGAACTAGCCAAAACTTATCTTCTGCTTCAAAACCTTTTAAAACCAGCCTGTTATAAGGCATCACCATAGAATATTATGGAAGATTATTATCATAACCAAGCTCATAATTCTCACTGTAATTATTTTAACCTGAAACATTTGTATATAAATTATTAAAAGAGAAAAGTCATTTAAAAGGAGAGTTCGCAATTATTATCAATAATATGTTGAAATTGGATTTGTTCCTATACCAAGAAATATAGATATCCTTGTTTCAGTGGATGGAAATTAACTGGCTTCCAAATTACTATGTTAGAGACCTCCTCTGATTTTGATAACATATATAAAATAAATGTTTCTCTTTCAACATTATAATGATCAATAGTTTCATCATTATAGATACTTCCTTAACTAACATAGACTACACCCTTTCTATGAACTGTAGAATCATAGGCTCATATATCTATAGCTTAAAAGGATCTTAGACAAATTTAGTACAATCTCTCATTTTATAGATGAGGAAACTGATGCTAGAAGAGTCAAAATTATTTGCTCAGGGTCACAAAACTACTAAATATCTGAGACGGGCTTTGAACAGAGCCCTTCCTAATTCCAGGTCCAGAGCTCTGTTCACTATTCCACATTGCTCAGAGGAAGTCAAGATGAGTGGCTATAGCTGAAAAACAAATCATCACTCAACAGCTAACCTTCTGGGGATAAGCCTCTCTGAAATAAGTGAACCTGGTCCTTGAGGAACATATATGTTGCCTGTTATTGGGCCCATGCTCAAAACCTTAACAGCATGGTAGAGACTGCCAGAGCTGGTATCACTGCTGGCTAAACCTTTATGAAATCAGGGTGACCTACATACCAGGAGAAGTCAACAGTCAGACTTTAATGAAAGATGGTATACAAATATGAGTACCAAACTTGAACCATAAAGCTCTTACTCCTTAGAGGCTATGTAATTCAAGTTCTCTGTAACCTTGTAAAATGAATCAGTGATATTAAATCTCTAGATAAAATGTCTTCCTGAATTACATAACACTAACACGTTTCCCTGAGTTACAATATATAAAAATAGATTTATCTTCCCTTTGTAATTTGTAAAAATATTTAAGAGGTGGAATTTGGAGTGCTTTCTTTCCACATAATTGTTGTGGTCACCAGTCCCTTAAGCAAGCTGTTTATCTCTTCTTAAAAGAAAAAGAAAAACAATCCTTCATCAATTATGGTTGAGGATTCTCAAACTGAAACACATGTGGATGACCACAGTTCAAGTAACTAGCCCCACAAAAATCTGGCAGGATGGGGGAAGGGAAGGAGAAAGAGGAGATAAATGACCTACATGATAGATTTCAGCTAAGATCAAAATCTTTGAGGACGATTATTGGATTTACTTACCGTTTGTTTTTGCAACATTTCGGAAATTGGGAAGAAGGTTTACAAAGTTGAAGAGGCGTGTGGCCACTGAAAAGTTGGTTTTTGGCTAAGTGGAGTAGCTTTTGTTTTTGTGTGTGTGCAACTTTCTTTTTTGTCCCCCTGCACACTAACTGATTGCAATGCCTGGAGTATTTGAGAATCAAGTGACAGAGGATTCAGTAAGGAAGAATATTTAAAATGTAAAAACACCACGGATTAATCTTCTCACAGTCAAACTTCCGAAATTCAGCCACCTAAAAATACATGTGGGTGCTTTAAGGTGATCAACTTTGCTCGTCCATTAAATTATTATCCAAACTAACTTTCAGTTGTGTTACCAGATGGTTTTTAATATAGCTTTTAACATATGTAAGTAACCTAATCCTTTCCAGTTTGTCCAAATTGAGGTATTGTGTCTAATTTATACATCAGTATATCCTGTCTTTCTCCTGTAACTGACAAATGCTAACTGCTTTATCAGTCTGGCACCAAAGATGATGTTGTCTCAGGGTTTTCCCAGACTGCCTTGTCTGAAGAGCTACATGAAAAGCTTTAATGATCATATATTAGGTGGGAACTTTAACCTTCTTCATACCAGGTCAATTGAGTACTTAATTGGAAAAGTCAGTTCCACTTGTTGTAATCCATTGAAAAGCAAACTTAGATTCACAAACATAGAATGTGGTTTTCAGAAGCTGAAAATAGTTGAGGGATCTGAAAAAAATTAAAGAAAAAATAGTAATGAGAGACAGTGGATCAGGGGCAATTCTTTTCTTTATCTTTGTGTTTGTACATTTTAGTAGAATTGTAAGACCATACTTATGGAAGACATGACAATCAATTCAGAAAAGAGGCCCTCACTTTTTCAAATTTGGTGATGTGCTGTCTTTTATCAATTAATTTCTGGAAGAATTAAAGCAAATAAACAAGCAAAATGTTAAAGCAACAAAATTCTAAGGGAATATGTTTAAGGAGTACTTAAGGCATTAAAATATGACCTCAAAAACATTTTAACTATTTGTCAATATTTTAGGTAGCATAAACAAATTTCTTTTAATTATGAATATCATCCTATTCATCTACAGGGCAGGAGCTAAACTTGTGATTTCACTGGTATATGAAAGTTTCAGTAAGAAAATTCCCTCTATTAATGTAGGTTAGCTCCTTAATCTTAAAGAGTTGCTTAAAGCAATTGTGTCAAATGCATAGAGGGGAGAAGCAGTGTTTTAAAATGTTATTTTATCTATTTTATTGTATTTTTATCTATTTTATTAAAGATTTTCCATTTACATTTTAATCTCATTTAGGGGCACTTGGATGCATTGTAGGATATATGCAGCCCACGGTAACCCTGTTTGACACCTTTGGTCTAGAGCACTGAAAAGTTAAATGACTTGCCGAGGGTCATAAAACCAGTATGTCAGACACAGGACTTGAATCCAGGTTTTCCTGCCTTCAAATCATCTATGCAACATAGCCTTAACACCTAGCTATGTCTAGAGATATATGTACTTAGGGATAGTGTTTATAGAACATTTATATATGATCAGTTACACATTTTTTCCTAGCAGGTATCAAATATAATTGAAACCAACGTGCATTTAATAATTATTTATTAATTAATCAATCACGAAGCATTTAATAAGTTGGTACTTATATACCAGCACTGTGCCAGGTAACAGGGATACAAATACAAAACAAAAACTGGTAACATTTTAAGAAAGATATGAAGAAAAGTAAATTGTCTAATTTGTGGGTATATTTAAAATCCATTGTCTTTTATGATAGTCATATATATATATATATATTCATATGGTTGCTATTGAACATTACTAATAAAATTATGAAATATGTTATTTCATGCAGAAAAATAAGAAAACATTTTCTAAAAAAATACCATTAAATTGAAGACTTTACAAAAAAAATCAATAAAAATTAGTCAACTTATTTTAAAACGTATCACTGATAAACAGGACCTATGCAAAGCCACATATATAAAATCATTATGCCATAAGACAGCTACATGGTATAGTAGATAGAGTGCTGGCCTAGAGTCAAGAAAACCTGGGTTCAAAATCATCCTCAGATACTTACTGGCTGTGTCACCCTGGGCAAGTCACTTAATCTCTGTTTGTCTGTTTCCTCAACTGTGAAATGAACATAATAATAGTACCTACCTCATAAGCTCATGGTAAGGAACAAATGAGATAATATTTGTAAAGCTATTGCAATGAATAAATGTGTTTCTTTGTTTTCTTCCTTCAAGATTCTAGTTCATGATTTTATATTAGAGTTCTTTGTCAGGCTTAAGAGATTGATTTTTAAAAATTCAAATACCTTAATAATGTTAAAGTTTCCAAGATTTGTTCAAGTTCCCGAGAAGATTTATTCAAGCTTCCAAGAAGATTTTAGGGAATGTCCTAATCCTAAATCTCCTTATTTCTGCCCTCAGTACATTTTCTTGAGTCCATTTTAGGTATCCTAAAGCAGAGGTGTCCAACTTGCAGCTGCCCCCAGAACTCCAGAATGCAGCTGAACCCAGTTCAAATGTACTCGGGAAATGCTTAACAAAAAAAATAAAATACAACATGGATAAAACCAATTTCTATTTTCTAAGTTATTGCTTGGCCTACAGGGACCTGTTTCTATTTGAGTTTGACACCACTGTCCCAAAGCATCCTAGGTTTAATAATTGTGTTTGTCTTTTGTTTTTGAAGAGGACCATGGCACAAGGGAAATGATGACATGACTTGCAGTTGACTCTGAGTGAGGGAGGACTGAGATTTAATAATATGAGGAATTATGAGGAACACTAGATACAGGGGTGGAGAACCTCAGGTTTCCTATCTCTGCATAGAAGATGCATGCTATTCCTGGTTCCATAAGGACAACAGGGTCACTTCTTTTTTCTCTTGCTCCTCCAAAATGGGTAGCCATGGCCATGCTTGCTCAATCTCCCTTTCTAGAGGTGGTCAGTTATTTGCATCTGAAGGATCCCATGTCCTTTGAATATGTTCCTGAATAACAATCTTGAAGCCCGAAAAACTTGCAAAAAGTAAGAAGAATATGGTAATTGGCTGTTCTACATCCCCAATGGGGGGCAAAAGGGAAGAATTGGTTTCATTTGCCCCAGAAGGAGTTATCCGTGTAAGGGTTATGAAATATGGAAACAGATTCCCAGAGGAAACTCCTCCCAAGAGAGCTTTAAGAATACTTCACCCTAATTGATAAATTTGCCAAGGAATGTAAATAGGGAGAAGTAATCAAAGCTATCTATAGTCATATGAAAAAAAAAGCTCTAAATCACTATTGATTAGAGAAATGCAAATTAAAACAATCATTCTTATCAGAAATGATAAATGTTAGAAGGGGTGAGAGGAAAATAGGTATACTAATGAACTGCTGGTGCAGTTGTGAACTGGTCCAACCATTCTGGAGTAAGATTTGAAACTATGTTCAAAAGGCTAATCAAACTATGCATACCTTTTTGACTGAGCAATGCCACTACTAGGTCTGTACCCCAAAAAGGTCGAAGAAAAAGGAAAAGGAACTATATGTGCAAAAATATTTGTAACAACTCTTTTTGTGGTGGAAAGAATTAGGAATTGAAGGGATCTCCATAAATTAGGAAATGGCTAAAGAAGTTCTGGCTTATGATTGTGATAGAGTACTATTGCTACAAGAAATGATAAGGGGGTAGTTTTAGAAAAAAAAACATGGGAAGACTTATATGAACTATTTCAAAGAGAAGTGAACAGAACCAGGAAATCACTGTACACAATAATAGCAATATTGTAATGATGATTAATTGTGAAACACTCAGCTATTCTCATCTATACAATGATCCAAGACAATTCCACAGGTCTCATGGTGGGAAATGCAGTTCATCTCCAGAGAGAGAACTAATAACTCTGGGTACAACATGAAGTATAATTTTCTCACTTTCTTTATTCCTCTTGTACTTTTTTGTGACATGGCCAATATGGAAATGTTTTGCATGATGTCACATATATAATTGACATCATATTGATTGCCTTCTCAATGGAAGGGAGAATGGGAAAGAATTTGGAGCTCAAACTTTTTTTAAAAAAAGAATGATTTTTTAAAAACTAAAATGAAGAATATTTGAACCATCTCTCTGGTTTAGGTTAACTGTAGTGCTAGGAGAAAAGGCGATGAACTAAAACTGACTGTCCAACTCTCTTTTTCTAGGTGTTATTAATTAGAGCAGGAGCTGGCATACTATAGACCAAGGACAAAATCTGGTCTTCTGCCTGTTCTTATACAGCCCAACATTATTTTAAAATGTAAAAACCATTCTTAGTTTGCTGACCATGCAAAATCAGGCTGCAGATCAACCTTACCTGCTGTATATTGCTGATCCCTGCTCTAGAGCCCAGGGTTTTATGACAGTAGGTTCATAGATCTAGACCCAGAAGGAACTTCTAAGGCCATTTAGTCCAAACTCCTCATTTTATAGATGAGGCAGCTGAGGCCTAGAGAGTTGAAGTTACTTATACCTCATATAAGGTCATATAATAAGCAATAGATGGACCCGATTCAGTTTTTGGTTTTTTTTGTTTTTGTTTTTTTTTGTTTTGCTTTTTGGAGGGCAATTGGGGTTAAGTAACTTGCCCAAGGTCACACGGCTAGGTTTTTTTTTGTTTGTGTGTGCGTTAAGTGTCTGAGGCCGGATCCGAACTCAGGTCCTTCTGACTTCAGGGCCGACACTCTACTCACTGCGCCACCTAGCTGCCCCCTGATTCAGTTTTGTAACTGATTTGTACAGGGTGAACTCCTCTGTACTTTAGTATTTTGCACTTTGGATTTCCTTTATCAAAATAGAAAAGATAGTCATAATCATGAAAAAGGTACATTTCTAATAAAGTCTAGTTTAAAAATTTTGTCAAAATAAGATAGTCTACCTCCAATCTTCCCCAGTCCTAGTTCACCAAATTATAAGAATCGAATATCCTGTTAGAATCCCTTTTATATTAGTGATATTGTCTAGATCAGAAGGCACATTTATCGTTTGTATTTTTAATGAATTCATTATCCAACTCACAATAAAAAATGGGACAGTTTAAAGTCAACAAGAGGTCAAAGAGAAGCATACAACATTAGGTACAGAGAGAATGAAATTGAGTTAAAAAGTGTTATGAAGAGTGGAACAATTAACTTTGTAGAAATCATGGAAACTATTTTCATTTCATAAAGTGCCAAAGGTCAGAAGTATACATCTAAGAAATGACATAGTTAATTTATTGATAAAAGGGGAACTATAGATATTGCTAAAATAAAATTAATGAAGGAGGATAAAGGACCAATGCCAGAAATAAACATAAATTTTCCAAGAAAAGAAGAGATGGGAAGAAAAAGTAACTCAAGTTGTTATCAAACTTAAAGACTGAGATTATTCTTCTAAAACCCTCACTCCTTTAAGCTTCCAAAGGATGTACTCCAAATTGGAGATCAAACTTAGGAGAGAGAAATATGGGGCGATCCTAAGAATGAGGACTTGTGATTTGTCACGGAATATGAGTTTAAGTCCTAGTTTTCCTGCTTACTAGGTCTATGACCTTGGGCAAAACAATTAAGCTCTCTGAACCTCAGTTTCCTCATCTGTAAAATGAAGATAATAATAATACTTTGTAAGGTTCAAATGACATAGTATGCACAACACTTTGCAAATGTGAACTATTATTAAAGAAGAAAAAAGTTAGCGTTGAACAAATCATAAATTTACTTGGAATTAAACTGCAATTCTTTAGGACTACGTTGAAGTTGGGGTCATTTCATAATTCCTACGGGACTTTCCTTCCTTTATTCCAGATTAGAACAATTGCTTTTTATTTATAAAATGTCATAGAAGATTCTTTTGGTTGTTGCTTCTTTCATCTTCTCTGCCAGGAGACTAGAGGAGACAAAGAGGCCAGAAGGAAGGACTTAGTTAAAAAGAGTAAGGGAGAAGTTGAGAAAATTTGCACAATGGCCCCGGGCATCATAGCATCACTCCATAGAGACAAATTATTGACTAGTATATTTGGAACTAGTACTTGGGAGTTAAGAAACTCCTAACCCAAGTCAACCCTGCCTCAATATGATGGCTTGTCCCATCACAGTTACATAGCAGATGGCAAAAAAAAGTTTTCTAATTAATTTTTTCACCAATGTCAAAAATAATGGTAACAGGAAAGAAGGATAATAGAACTCTCAAAAACTATTCTCAAGAAGCTCAGAAAAGCAGTGAAGAAAATAATAGACATTAAAACTGCAGAAAGGAATTAGGGCTGAAATAAGCAAAAGATATTTTTTTTTAAATGTCAAAATTTCTATCTTGAAAAATAACTCAATTGATAAAGGAAAAGTCATATTTACTTAAAATAACTGATAGCATCCCATTAAAAATGGAACTTTGCCAAGGGCCACATGGGTAGTAAACAGTGGAATTAAAAGCTAAGTGTTATGATTCCTAACCTGGTGCTCTTTCCTTTACTCCATACTATTTTTCAACCTGCTATGTGAAGTATCATTTCCTCTTATTATGCTTAAACTTTTCTCTCTCAAGAGCAGTTGATTCTAGTATTTAAAGGATTTGGTAAATAAGTCCCTTCCATTTGTAATTTTATATGTTTTGATGATGTCCCACCTTGACCTTGACCATTCAGGCTGTAGAGTATCACCCTTTTAGTTTCTCTTCCCAGAGACACTCTTCTATTCCTTCACTTTACTTACTCTTTGTTCTTGACTACTTCTTGGTCCATTAGGTTTTCCTAAAGATACAGTCAGAACCAGAATTCCAGGTGCTGGCATAAAGTAGTTTCAAGTCGTATTTTTGTTTGTTTCTAATACTTGTCATGAGAGTGTTCAACACAGGGAGTCATTTTAGGGTCCTGGGTGACATCTTCAGGGAACATCTGATGACACAATAGAATTTTTGGAAGCAATTTCACCAGCTATTTTAAGTAAATGTGACTTTTTCAACTCAACTGAGTTATTTTTCAAGACAGAAATGTTGACATTTTAAAACATTATTGTTAAAATAGGGGAAAGGGTACTGAGTTTGTAGTAGAGACACTGCTTTTTTTTTGTTTGTTTTATTTTACACCTAGATCTGCTAATCATTGCCTGTGGCATCTTGGATAAGTCACTTTACTCCTACAGGTCTGTTTATTCATCTATAAAATATAGGAATTGGTCTGTGGGACCTCTGAGGTAAACTACAGTTTTAAATCTATGACCTTATAATGACTTTCAGGTCACCCTCCTAGATCAAAATTAATAGATTCGAACCATTCATTTTATACTTATACTCCAAATTATTCACCCCAAATTGCTGTTGTCTATGTTCAAACATTGCATAGAGCAATTCTTTCAGTTGATGTCATGTTTTATGTGCATATATGTATGACTATTTTTGTGTATGTGTGTGTGTATGCACATGTGTACAAGATAGACTGTACTCCCAAACACGGGCCAAATTTCAGGTAGAAGTAATCATGCATTTAGGAAACTAACACAGTGCTTTTACTGACCTCAAGCTTCTACCTGAAACAAAATCACATTTTCTAACACCGCTGTTATATATGTTCTGGTGTTATAGTATGGCCATAAACAATGAATTACCCAAATCTCCAAAGAATCTGAAATGTGGGTCACCCAGAGGGCAATATAGAGAAGTGTGATGGGCAACAATATGAAGAAGCATAGTAACAATGACACAATTTTATTTAAGTGGCATTAAAGATATCATCAAAGAGATGTATGACCAAAAGGAGATGAGCTGGGGATACAGCAGTCATATCTAGTAGATTATAACCATTCAGGTTATACAGTTATATCATTCAGTTTCAGTAAATACAAATTAATGCATTGGCAAAAGGAAAGGGTATTATGAAAATCTGGCTGTTTCGAAAGAAAACTTGTATTTTTCTATATGAATTCTGGTTTCACCTGATACAAGTGATTCTATCATACACTGACCTTTAACAATTTACTTTATTAATACAGCTTCCCTTTCTTAGGCTCAAGCCATAGGGTCATGCTGGTCTTTTTCTCTGATCTTTTCTCTGCTTCCTAACATCTAGGAAATGTGTCATATTCTCTCCATTCTTCCTGGAACAGAGGACAGAATGCTGAACCAAAGTCATGAAGACTTGAGTTCAAAGCCAGCCTCAAATACTCGTGTGACCCCGGACAAGTCACTTAAGTTCTGTCTGCCTTAATTTTCTCATCTGTCAAATGGAAGATAATAATAACACTTACCTCCCAGGGTTGTTGATTATATTTATAAAGGTGCTTAACAAACCTTCATTATTATTATTATTATTCTCAGAAGTATAGGTAATAACTATGAAGACTTAGTTGCCTCCTTGTGTTGATATCTCAAGTTCATTTTGTCTATTACTCTGTGTATTGGTGTGTAGGCTTCTGAAGGTATGAGTATTAGAACTGACCTTTTTAATATTGGATAGCTTTCTCTTGTAAAATATTGATTATTTTTGTTCCTAATGTTATAGGATGTCCCAAAAATATTAGTTCAGTTTTAAGCTAACACTACATTTAAAAATGCTTTAAACGTCAGTTTTCTTAAATCCCATGACCTACTCCTTCAATCCACCTTAGCCATACATAGGGGTGGTCACACACTAGACTGCTAACCACAAGCATTCCTATTTAAAAACTCTTGACATTCACTCTCTGGCCATAGCCTATCTCTCTCTACACCTCAACTTTTATAAACCTACTCTTTACAATGATTGAAATCTCTAATTCCTCCACCCCTTTAACGTTCCCTAGAGTTATCCCTATTTATTGTGACTTCCTTCCCTCTCTCTTCAATCTTGACCTTAGAATTTTAACCAATTCACTCCCCTACTTGCAAATCTTTTGCCCCCTCATCTTACTGGCCACGTGTTGCTTGCCAAACCTCAACCCTGGATTACGCCCACCATCCATCTCCTCTGCTCCTACTCATGTGCTAGTGAAAGTCATACAACTGTCCTGATTGGGCAAATGATAACTTCAGGTTATCCAACTTCAACTGGACCCTCAATTTGGCAAAGGATTCTTTTTATTTCCCCCTGATTCCCTGTCTTACTCCCTAAAAATGTTTTTTTCCAGACTTTCTTCTCCTCAAGTCTCATGTACTCCCCTTTGCCCTTCCTGCCTCTTACTTAACTGAGAAAATTGAGACTATTTAAGACAAGCTTTTATCCACCACTCACTCTTCTTTCCTCCAGTCTCCAAAAATGAGGTCTCCTGGCTAAGGCCAACCCCACTCTATGTGCTTTTGATCCCATTTCTTCTCATCTGCTCCAGTATAATGCAACTCAGTCAACTCCTCTCTCTAACCTTCAAGTTCTCCCTATCTACTAGCTCATCCTCTACTGTGTTCAAACATGTTAATTACTGTACAATTTTGCTTTAACTGTATACAATGTTCTCCTCAGCTCACTTCATCTTTCATGAGTTCATAAAAGTGTCCTTAAGGTTTTTCTGAAATTATACTGCTAGTCATCTCTTAGAGCACAAGTGTTCCCATACAATCATACAATAGCTTGTTCAGCCATGCACAATTGATGAGCATCCCCTCAATTTTAAATTCTTTGCTAGCACAAAAAGAGCTGTTATAAATATTTTATACAAATAGGTCCTTTTCTTTTTTTAAATCACTTTGGGATACGGACATAGCAGTGGTATTTCTGGGTCAAAGGGTACACACAGTTTTATAGACCTTTAGCACAAGTCCCAGATTTAGCTCCCTAAAGGTTGTATTAGTTCACAACTCTACCAACAGTACATTAGCAGCCCAATTTTTCCCACGTCCCCTCCAACATTTGTCATTTTCCTTCTCTATCATATTAGCCAATTTGATGAGTGTAAAGTGGTAACTCAAAATTGATTTCTTCCTTTGAAAACAGCCTATTTATAACTTTTGACCATTTATCAGTTAGGCAATATCTTGTATCCTTAAAATTTGACTCAGTTCTCTCTATATATGTGAAAAATGAAGTTTTATAAGAGACACTTGCTATTAAATAAGTTTCCCCAAGTTTTCTGACTTCCTTTTAATCTTGATTGCACTGGTTTTGTTTGTGCAAAGCCTTTTTAATTTAATATAATCAAAATTATCCATTTGTAATACTCACGATATCTTGTTTGGTGATAATTCTTCCCTTCCTCATAGATCAGACAAACTATCCCTCACTCTCCAAATTCATCCAAATTCTTACTTCTGTCACCTCTTTTTGCTCAGCTTTCTGCAATCTGGTTTCTGAATAAAATTTCTCCTTCCTAAGTCATCAGTGGTCCTTTAGTTGCCAAATTTGATGTTCTTTTTTTTTATTCCTCATCTTTCTTCATCTACTGGTTGCATTGGACGCTGTGGACCTTCCTGGACATTCTCTCATTTTGGGGTTTTCATGACACTAATCTCTCCCAGTTCTCTTATTGCCTAACTGCTCATTCTCAGTCTCTCTTATTGGTCCATCATCCATGGCTGCCCTCTAACTATGGATATTCCCCAAGGCTCTGCCCAAGGCCCCTCTTTTTTCTTCTAGACCCTCTTCATAACTTTGTCTTTCTCCTCAACCTACACCTGTACTAAACTTTCCTACATCTGTCCGAAGCACCACCATTTTTCAGTTTTTAGGATCCACAACTAGGTGGCACTGACCTCAGATATTTATTTGCTCTCTGATCCTGGCCAAGTCACTGAACCTTGTTTGCCTCATCTGTAAAATGAGCTAGAGAAGGAAATGGAAGATTACTCCAGTATCTCTGAAAAAATACCCAAATGGGGTCACAAAGAAAGTCGGACATGACTAAACAACAACAAGATTTATAAGTTTAATGTTATCCTCAGCATATCTAATCACTTAACCAATCTTGCCATTTATATATCTGCAACATTTCTGACTTCTGACTACTTCTCTCTACTCAAACAACCTTGTTTCAGTTCACAATGGTCTTCCTCAAGTCTCTTTCCACTTCAGTTCATTTTCCATACTGCTTCCAAAGTTATGTTCCTTACATACAGAACTGATTGTGGCTCCCCTAAAACTCCAGAGATTTTCTCTTGTATCTACAGTCACACATAAATTCATCTGTTTAACTTTTAAAGCCCTTCTCAATTTTTCTCCAATCTATCTTTCCAACTCCACTATACACTGATCTACTTCCTATAGTTAGGAGGCAGCTAGGCAGTTCAGTGGACAGGGTGCTAGGTCTGGTGTCAGGAAGACCTAAGTTCAAATCTGACCTCAAGACACTTACTAGTTATGGTGTTCAGGGAGGATTAGCAGCTCTGGTGTGAGAGCTTGCCTAGCCCTTTTCAGGGTGTTCATTCATTCTCACCTGTGGCTCCAAGAAGCTGTAGCATGCACAGTGGCCACACCCCAGTAAAATTGTCTTGGCAGACAGGTTAAACTGAGTTGAGGGTAATCAACTGACCTCAAACCTGTTGGTGAGTTAGGAGGATGTCTACCCCAAGCATGTGAAGTCTTCTTCAGAGTGGATTAGAATAATGTGTTCCAATAGCCATGAAGTCAGGCACTGTGGAACTCTTAGAGCTGATATTAAAGATACCAAGGTCATTCATTCATTTCATCCCCGGCCATTGTCAGTCATCTTGAATTTTGTCCTTACAATTAAATCTAATTCATGTGCAAAAAAAAAGTTGACCAGCATTATGACTATGAGCAAGTTACTTAACCTCTGTTTGCCTTGATGCACCAGAGAAGTAAATGGTAAACTACTCCAGTATCTTTTCCAAGAAAACCCCATGGATTGTTTGATTCACAGCATTACAAAGAGTCATACAGAACTGAACAACAAGAACATACTTTGAGACCCAACAAAAGTAGGCTACTCCATTCCATATACCTTATTACACATCTCCCATCTCCATACCTTTGCACATATTATCCCGTATGCCTGGAATGCCCTCCCGATTCATTAACATCCCACAGAATCTCTCTCTTACTTCAAGACACAGCTCAAGCACCACCTTTTACATGAAGGCTTTTCTGTTTCCTCCAAAAGCCAGTGCTCTTCCTCATAAGATACATTGTATTTACATTTCTTCCATTTGCTTTCTATTTATTCTCTCTGTGTGCTTATTCCACATACACTTATTTATGGTTTTGTTGTTCCCTTTCCTCTCTCCCCATAGAAATGGAAGCTCCTTACAAACAACAATTGTTTCAATTCGCTGTATTTGTATTTCCAATACCTAGCACACAAATTCTTGGCAATTGACTGATTGATCAATAGCTTATGCAATTAGTTATGTTCTGCATGATTCTGTTATTATTTCATGTGTGTTTTTCTTATTTTGCCAAATATATTTTTTCTTTGCTTTTTTGGAGGGCAATTGGGGTTAAGTAACTTGCCCAAGGTCACACAGCTAGGTTTTTTTGTTTGTGTGTTAAGTGTCTGAGGCCAGATCCAAACTCAGGTCCTTCTGAATCCAGAGCCAACACTCTACTCACCTAGCCGCCCTCTACAAATAGATTTTTAAACTCTCTAGGGGCAATGACATTATCTTAGATCCCTCTGACATCTCTGAAGTACTTGTCATAGTTCTGGACCCAACAAGGTGCTCAAAAATATATGTATTTGATTAATTAATTGAATCAGATGACCATTCACATTATCAGTCTGGTATATACTTTCAATGACCAAATTAACTAGGAATGTGATGTTCAAAAGCTTGTGTTAATGGTAATTACACTAAGCCATAATTTAGAAAATAAGCAAGTCAATAATGTTTATAATTCAGTCACCTGCTATCATTCACAAATTGAGATAGGAAAATTTTTAAGCTAATCATCAAGTTCAAAGGCCTAAATAAACAATTGAATTGTAATCTCATATAACATATTAGTGACAATTTTATGGTCAGCTAATAATCATTCAACTTCTATCCCTTTAAAGAAAAAAAAATCCCAATGTCAGTCAATAACAATTTATTTAATGCCTACTAATGTAAATATAATTTTATGGCTGGAATACAGCTTTTGAATACAACGTTTTGACTCTCAACAGGAAATTTAAAAAAATAGTTGGCAATAGCAACCTAATTTATTAAAGGTCTTGATCTTCACTGTTAAGTGTTATTAATCATTTACACAATAAATTGCCCTATAGTCAATAGTTCGTCCCTGAAGTAGCCCCAGACCATTATAAAAAATTTCCAGAAAAAGAAGCTGAAATGGTCTACAGTTAAGAGGAAGACAGGAAGGATGAAGAATCATTGACCGCCCAGCATAATCCTTCTTACTTCACCCTTCCCTCATTTTTGTTATGCAGCTACCTAAGCACAAAAAACTTCAAGGCTTTGCTGAAGGCCTCTCATGTATTGGATCTGCTTCCTTAGCAATTCCAAGTTGTAGCCCTTTCTTGATTTCTTCCTCTTCCTCCTCCAAGTCTTATTCTTACATCCACACAGAGAACTGGTAAATGAATATCTGGTAATGGGTAGTAATGGGTTAATCTACTACCCATATCTCCCAAATAAGATATGTTTTTTTTCTGTTTTCTGTGAGAATTGCTTTAACCACAAAGTAGTAAAGATTTGTTGATAATGTAACACGTATAACACTAAGATAAAACCAACTTTAAACGTAATAGAGAGGTTGAACAAGATGAGAATTATATTTGGTAATCAGGAAATTATTAGTAACTTTTAAGGACAGTTTCAGTTGAGTCAGGCAGGTGGAGGCTATTTACAAAGGATTAAAAGTGAGCCAGTTGTGAGGAAAGAGGAAGAAGAGAGAAAAACAGAGAAACATAGAAATACAAGGATAGAAAAAACAGACACAGGGAGAAAAGAGGCAGAGAGACAGACAGAAGAAGAGACAGACAGAGATGCAGAGAGATATAGCAGTAGCTCAAGAAGATGGCAATGTCAAAGAGAAAGGTCTTTGTTTTCTTTAGAATGGGGAGAGACATGAACATATTTGCAGGTAGAGAGAAAGAAATCATTTCATAGGGGAAGATCGAAGACATTGCTAAGTGACAAGATTAAAAATTTGGATTTCATTGGGATAGGAAAATCCCAGGTGAGGAAACTCCATCTATCAATGCAGGACGAAGGTTCCTCTTGTAAGGGAACAGATAATTGATAGAACAGTGTCCTAGAGCACACATGAGGAGAATTAGTGCTATCCAAAAGTTGAATGGGCTGACTTGGGAGGGGTTATTCCTCATTAGAGACACTGATGGGAGACTACATATTATAGACTAATGTTGTGAATGATTTAGAAGGAATTTTTTTGGTCAGGCATGGATTGGACTACATAGCTGTTGAGGTCCATTTAACTGATTAAAATTTGTTTTAATTTAAATTTAGTTAATTAAATTGATTAAAATTTGTTTTTCTGTGATTTTATTACTGTCCTATAAATTATTAGACAATAACTATGAAGATGGGGAAGGGTGTGACTAAAACTTCAAAAGTATCAGGTAAATGATGCTGATGGAACAATAGTCTGGAAGTGGTAATGGGTCATTTGTGAAAAATATTTATTCAAGGATTCACAGTTTTCTAATCTAATTCTGAAATAACTGAGGTTGCATGATGTAGAATTGAAAGAATGCCAGATTTGGAATAACAAGACCTTGATTCTAAACTTGATTGCCACTTACAGCCTATAAAATCTTCCACAAGTCCTTTAAATTCTCTGTATCCCAGTTTTCTTATCTGCCAAATTAAGGGATCAGACAAGATGGCTTCTAAAGTCCCTATCAGCTCTAAATCTATGATTCTTAGAAACTTAATCATCAAATTCCTATCCAATTATTCCAGTAAACCTGAAAGAGAGGCAGCCTCATAGAGTGGATTAAAGAACTGAGCTTGGAGCCAACAAGACCTGGGTTCAAGTTCCTACTCTGATCCAGCCTGGCTGTGTGACCTTGGGCAAGTAACTAAACCTCTCAATGCTCTAGCCACTTGTCTTATGCTATAAATTTCAGGGAAGGGGCCAACTGGCATCACTAGAGAGTTTGTTTTGTTTTATTGTTCTAACCTGGCAAGTCCCTACACCAACGAAATCAGAATTCTGGTTGCTATGCCTGTTAGACTCCCACCCAGCCACTCCAATAAACATCAAAGATTTAAATGCTGAGCTAAATCTGAATTTCTAATGGAGAATTTAATATTATCCTGGGCATTTTTGTTCACAGTAGATCTTGTGTTAAGCCTGTAGCATTCCCACAAATTCTCCCATTCTGTTTTAGCTACCTAATCCATTATTTAATATGACATCTATAAGTTGTTCAATGAAAAATCAAGTGCTTCTGCCTAGGTTAGATGCAGACATGATCAAGTAGCTACTCTGCTGTTCAAATCCAACATGGGCTCCCAGACTAAAGTTCCTGAATGCCTGAGGTCCAGAGACACCAGCTTATTTGTTTCGTCAGTAATTGTCTTCTCTGCCCTGGAAGAGGCCTTTAAATTGCTTCTATGTTTAGAAACAAGATTGCTCTGTTGAGGCTGCCTGTCAGAAAGTTTCACCTCTTTTTAGAACTCTTGTTTATTCCTAGGATCCTTTTCCCCAATTTAGTTCTTTACATTGTTTGATTGATGAACAAGCCTCTGTCTGACATGGTCTGAAGACACAGGGACTCTTTATCATCCAACCCTAAAGATGTAGCTCTTGCTACTGGTTTATGGGGACACTGGCTGTGGAAGTTTTATTGTTTACCACTCTAACTAAACATTATGATTTGACCTAAGTTTCTTATTGTTTGTTTGAACCAAAAGGGCATCCAATTTGGTAGAAAGAGTGGTTTACAACTAATACTTGAAAAACAAATTGAGGCAATCTGATATTCAGTTATATGCTGGAGAATAGACGAATGGGAAGGGGGAAGGAATCATCACTCAGAGCACTGCAGGGAAGTTTGGAGAAGAAATTTCCTATTGGCAAATAATCTTCTCTTTATGAGTTACTGGAAGCCTCTGAAAATCTTGCTGGCTTGGTTTTGTAAATGGAAACTTCCCACTGTAGCTGTCTAGACCACTCTTCTCCTGGCAGTTTAGATTACCCACTAACTAAACCAAAGTTTTTACTGATACATTTCCCATCAACTTAATCTTAGTTGAGGCATTAAAAACACAGATATTAACATTCATTTGTATTAATCAGGAGCTAACTAGCTTCTCCAAAAACACAACCTTACCCCCTGACTATGATTCCCTAAAATCCAAGAGGCAACTATGTAATGTGGATACCGGCAAACCTTGTAATTTTTGAAAGGTCAATTCATTATTCCTCTAAATTAATGATGAATTAAAATCTTACCCACAAACTAAAACAGACCTGTTTTTCAGGGCAAACACCTAGTAGGATAAGGCAGACCCAGTCAATGTTGAACATGATGTGCAAAATCAGCTATGTATGGTTGAAATAGAGTAGAGTGTCTTAAACTTTTTTATGATAGTCAACATTGATTTGACCAACAAACTTTAAAAAAATACAATGGTCATTAGAGAGGATAATTAGAAAAGTAACAAGTAGGCCCACTTAAGGTATGGTGTTAGATGATGGGGGGAAGAGAAAGAAAGTGAGAAAGGAGAAAGTAAAAGGAAGACTGACTTCCAGCACTTAATAGCTATGTGACCATGAATAATTTGTTTAAAACCTCTTTGAGGCTCAGTTTCCTTATCTGTAAAGGTAGAATAACAAAAGCTACAGTGCTTACCTATCCTGGCTGTTGGGGGGCTCAAATGAAATAATGCACATAAAGTATTTTTCAAACCTTACTGCCCTATAAAAATGTCAGGTAATATTTTAATGAAGTCATGAACCAAAACCAGAATGAAACGCACTAATTTCCTAACCCAAGTTTTAGAACAGAATCCAAAAAATTAATTTTGATCTTAACCACAAACCAAAGCAAACAACTTTTATTAGATAATAAATAATCTAATAGACTGATTTGGACCAGAAACAATCTGAATATTTATTGAAACCATTAAACATCAAATTATTTTCCAAAGTGAATCTAAACTGAGGTGATATATCATTCAGTTTGATTCCACAAAGAAAGCAGGCAGTGTTCTTTTGAAAGTGTGTGTGTGTGTGTGTGTGTGTGCTGGGCCCTTAGGGCTACTGCCAGTGACTTGGCAAACTTTTTCTAGTCCTTGAAATGTGAAAAAAACAGGGAATGACACCTCCTTGTTCCGAGTGCTGAAGAGCCTTGAGGGCTTATAAAATGAATTATAATCCAAAGTAGGGGGGGAGTTTTTTTCTTCTTTTTTTTAAAGTTGTTACTTCTGGGACAAACAACCAGTGAAAATATGTTATTTAAACTCCTCACATAAAATTCTAATTCAGCAGCAGCTCTGGCCCGTATTTGAATACTCAGATGGATCTCTGATCTAACAGATAGGGATGTTTACTCCAATAGTACAGACTGCTGCCCATCCAGTCTTATCTATCCTGTCCCAATCTTAAGGTCATAAGATCATAGATTTAGAACTAGAAAGGAATTTCGATGCCACTAAGTCCAACCCCCTCACTGTATACATGATGGAACTAAGGCTTAAATTTAGAAGCTAATTGATTTGTCTGGAATCACATGGCTAGCAAATGTCTGAAGCAGGATTTGAACTCAGGTCTTTCTGACCTCTTTTTTTTTTTTTTTTGCTGTTTGGAGGAGGAAAGAAGAGCAATTGTGATTAAGTGACTTGCCCAAGGCCACACAGCTAGTAAGTGTTAAGTGTCTGAGGCTAGATTTGAACTCAGGTCCTCCTGAGTCCAGGGCTGGTGCTCTATTCACTGCACCACCTAACCAACTGCCCCATGGTCTTTCTGACTTCTAATCTATCCTTCTACCCTCAGTGCCATCTAACTACCTTCCCCTTAATTTGTAACGGGGTACACCTAGCAAGTTAGAATTAACCTAGGCCTTTCTTTCTTTTTCCTGTCTTTCTTCTGACCTTCATTCTCATATCTCCAACTGCCTATTGGCCATCTCAACCTAGCTATCCTGTAGACATCTTAAATGCAATATGTCCAAAACTTAATCGATTGCTTCCCAAAAAACCCTCTTCTCTTCTGAACTTCTTTATTACTACTGAGGGTATAGCATCCTCTCAGTCTCTCAGGAAACCTACCTGTCATCCTCAGCTCCTCACTTTCTCTCACTACTGTCCCTTCCATACCATTTGTTTCTAAGTCCTGTCAATTTCACCTTCTAAAGATGTCATGCACATTCCTTTCACTCCTCTGATACTCCCACCATCCTGGTGCAATCCCTCATCACCACATTTGATCTACTGCAATACCTGCTGGTTGGTCGCCCTGCCCCATGCCTCTCCACAGTCCAGTCCATTCTGTTCAGGCTGGCAAACTGATCTCCCTAAAGTGCAGGTCTGAGGATACCACCCCTCTAGTCAATAAATGCCAGGTATGTATTCTGGAATTAAAGCCCATCATAAATTGGCCCCCTCCTATCTTTCTTACACCTTATTCCCCACTCCCACATACTATATGATCTATATGGGTCTCCTTGCTATTTCTTGTATATGACAATCCATCATCTCCTGATTCTCTGCATTTTCACTGGTTGGCCCCCATATCTGGAACACTCTCCCTCCTCATATATGCTTCCTTCCAGGCTCAGTTGGAATCTCACCTTCAATGAGAAACTGATACAGGTATTAATGTGATCCATCCTTTAGTCTTAATGACGTCTATCTGTTGATTATCTCCAATTTATCTTGTATATGTCTTACTTTTATATAGTTGTTTGCATCTTTGTCCCAATTAGACTGTGAGCTCCCTGAGAGCAGAAGCTTCTTTTACCTTCCTCAGCATAGTATCTGGCGCATAGTAGATGTTTAATAAATGCTTGTTGACTGACTAAGGAAGTGTTTGGGCTTTCCACCTGTCATCCTTTGATTTCACCACACAATCAGTCCACCTTCTCTTCATATCACACATTTCCATTCCTATGGGCCGTAAGAGTGAGCATATAAGGGCAAAGGATGCTAGAGCAACTGCCATTACAGGAGGGATTAAAACAATTCAAACTTATTGGTATTGTCAACATTTATATGTTGACTAAAGCTTGAAGAATATCTACCTAAAAATTCAATGGTTTTGCAGATCATGAATTTTAAGAAAGGCATCTACACATTAATTTAAAGTAACATTAATGGGGTGGAGCCAGGATGGCAGAGTAGAAAAAGCACTTCCACAGCACCCCAGCCCAAACCACTTCAAAATTATGTAAAAGGAGACTCTGAACAACCTCTGGAGCTCCAGTACCCACAGAACTACACAGAAAAGCTAACCTCCCGCTGAGGACAGCCCAGCAGCCCAGCAGGGAGTGGCCAGCAAAGTGCTCTGAGAGCCGAACCCAGGCTGGTGAGTTTCGGTTTTAGCCCTAGGGCAGCTGAACCAGCAGCCAGCTGGAGGGACCCCAGAGCACCAGGAGCTGTGGTGTTTCCAGAATTAACACATAGATGCCTAGGACAAAGTGAGAGGTTAGTGTCTTATGGACTTTGGGACCAGTATTTGGGCTGCTTCCCCTGGGGCTGAGAAGCCACTGAGAAGCAGCAGCACAGCCACCATTTTGTACCTTCAGTTGCAGCTTCAGCTCCTGGCCTTCGAAATGGGGATCCAATGATCATTCTGGGGGGTAATTGCTCTTGCTTTAACCTCCCTGGATCTGGATTGTGGTCTGGGGTGGAGGTCTTGGGGTGTGTGTCCAGCTTGCCAGAGTGTGTGGGGGCTTCAGGGAGGGCACCCAACTAATACCTCTGGCAGTTGAGAAGACCCCAATGTTTGGGACAGAAGCTCCCCTGGCTGGTGGCACAGTCCTACTGTGGCAACAAGCCCAAAAGTCAAGTAATTAAGTAGCAAGATGCCTAGGCAAAGGAAACAAAATAAACAGAAAAATTCAATATTAGACTCCTATTTTGGGGGCAGAGAGGATTGAAGCATGGAACAGGAGGAGGACTGTAAAGTCAGAACTCCTGCACCAAAAGCCCCAAATGAAAATATGAGCAGGCGACAGGCCATAGAGGACCTTAAGAAGGATTTTAAAAATCTAATAAGAGAAGTGGAGGAGAAATTGGGAAGTGAAATGAGAAGGATGCAGGAAAAGTATGAAATGAGAGTCAACAGCCTAACTGAGGAAAATAACATCTTAAAAAATGGACTAACTCAAGTGGCAAAAGAGGCTCAAAAAGGCAATAAGGAGAAGAATGCCTTAAAAAGCTGAATTTGCCACATGGAAAAAGAATCTCAAAAGCTCACTGAGGAAATTCATTCCTTCAGAATTGGACTGGAGTTGATGGAAGCTGGTGACTTTATGAGAAATCAAGATGCTGTTAAACAGATCCAAGCAATTGAAAGAATAGAAGGCAAAGTGAAATATCTCATGGGAAGGGCCACTGACCTGGAGAAAAAATCCAGGAGAGATAATTTAAAAGTTATTGGACTACATGAAAGCCATGAACAAAGAAAGAACCTAGAAATCATCCTTCAGGAAATTCTCAGGGAAGTTGCCCTGATGTTTTAGACCCAGATGGCCAAATAGAGAATGAAAGAATCCATCAATCACCTCCTGAATGGGATCCCAAAAAGAGGACTCCTGGGAATATTGTAGCCAGGTTCTGGAGTTCCCAGATCAAGGTACTTTAAGCAGCCAGGAAGGAGCAGTTTCGGTACTGTGGAAATACAATCAGTTGCAGGACCTGGCAGGTTCTACACTGAGGGATCAAAGGGCATGAAATATAATATTCCAGATGGCAAAAGACCTGGGATTAAAACCAAGAATCCCCTACTCAGCAAGACTGAGTATCTTGTTTCAGGGGGAAATATGGTCATTCAGTGGAATAAAGGACTTTCAAGCATTCTTGAGGAAAAAAACAGAGTTGAATAGAAAATTTGACATTCAGACGCAAGAGGCAAGAGATGCTTGAGAAGGTAAACAGGGAAAAGAAATCAAAAGGAACTTGTCAAAGTTGAACTATTTACATTCCTACATGGAAAAACAATAACTGTGACTGATGAAACCTTTCTCAGTATGAAAATAATTGAAGAAGGGTATACAGGCATATGAATATATATGTGAATGCGTGTATATATGTTTACAGGTATACATGGATAGAGGGCACAAGTCGAATTTGGTGGGAAGGGATGATACTTAAGGGGTGAAGTTAAGAGGTGAGAGAGGAATGTGGCAAGAGGAGATGGGGAGAGACAGGGTGGGGTAAACTATCTCATGTAGAAGAGGCAAGGGGAAGTGGTTGAAGGGGAGGGGAAGAATAGGAAGACAAAAAGGCAAAACCATATTCTCATTGAATTTGGCTCAGAGAGAGAATGACAAACCTACTAAATTGGATATCTCACCCTGCAGGACAGTAAGGGGGAGGGGGATGAGAGGGAGGGATGGTGGAAGGGAGGGCATTCTGGGAAGAGGGGAGGTTGGAGGCACCCACTTTTGAAGAGGGACAGGATCAAATAGGCAATGGACCAAGTGGGAAGTGGGATGGGTGGTAGGGAAATATAGCCAGTCTTTTACACTATATCTACTATGGTAATGTTTTACATAGCTATACATGTACAATATACTGAATTGCTTATCTTCTCAGTGGGAGTGGGTGACAAGAGAGGAAGGGAATGGATATGGAATTCGAAATTTTAAAAATATATGTTTCATATATATGTATACATATATATGTGTATATATACATATATATATTCTATCATTAATACTATTTTGCATGTAATTGGGAGATAAGATGTGCAGGCATTGGGGCACAGAGATTCACCTTGCCCTACTGGAAAAGTCGAAGGGGGTATGGGAGAAGATATAAGAGAGAGCAGATTGGATGAGGGGATATCCTGTGGACTGCTATTCTGGGGTGGTGGGTAGGGGAAACATGGGGACAAAGTTGTAACTCAAAATATGGTGGAAATGAATGATGTAAACCAGAAGTTAATAAAGCATTTGGAATTAAAGTAACATTACCTTTAATAGCTCTATCTGGGAGGGCTATTTTATAATCTGTGTTGGGAAAATTATTTGGTAGCATTAAACTTTATTCACTCACAGAAACTTCACGTGTTATGAGTAATACTCATGGGAATTTCACATTGAATTCTGTCCCTAAAAGGAAAGTTATGTTTGTTAACAATAGCACAGAATACGCAGAAGATAAACTGCCTGAAAAGATTCTCTTCAGATTTATGTCAATGAAGAAACTGAAAGAGTTTAATTTGTTCTTAAGGCATTTGTATTAAAAGGGTTGTTGTCAGTTGAAAAAATATGAAATACTTGTAAATAACTGTAAGTAATCAAATAAAGGCTTGTAAAATAATTTTCACTTGTCACCAAATTTCATTGGACTATCTAGTCTTTTTGTTCTGTTAAGCCAACAAATTCTTTAAAAATTCTAATGTTTATTGAATACCAAAAACATGACGTACACTGCACATGTGGTTACTTTAATACTAGCTGACAATGATGAGAAGTTCAATATGGCACTAAAATTAGGAAACTGAGAGCCTAAATTTACTGAATTTTTTTATTTGGATTAGAAATATGTAAGAGTTTTTTGTATATTTTTTTCCTTTTAATCAATTCTTTAGGAGTTATAAAATGTACAGTATGATCATTGTATATATAGCATACAAATATATAAAAATATAATAACCATATTTCATTATCAGTTTAATAGGATGGAAGAATAGATAATAAAGTACTAATACCAATTTTTTTTTCTTTTAACTGGGTAGATTATAACTTAATACTAGGTTGTGAATGTGGAAGTGACTGGATTCTTGAAGGATACCACTTTAAGTATGATCCTGGTGTCATTTAAGGGACCTAAGAAAGTTTAAAGAAATTCAGCACCAGATGGTTGGTCATAAAGTGATTACTATGTTGGCAACAGTGAGTCAAGAAGAACTTTTGCTGGGGTACTGAAGATCTGTGGTCCATATCAATGAAAGAAACACACACACACACACACACACACACACACACACACACACACAATGAAATTAAGGGTCTTGTAAAGTATTAAAGTGCTGAAAGAAAAAGATTATGATCATGTATTGTGAATATCAAATCACATTTTGGTGAAATCCCTTAATAATGCCTTTAATATGACTATAATAATCCTTTTGCTCTACATTCTCTCTTCATCTATCAGCATTTATTCTTAGGGTTTGTTTTATTTTGGCATTTGCTGATATGTTGCTTTCTAGTTCTTATTTTACTTTTGAGTCTGTATATTTTTCTCAGTTGGGCACTTATGTGCTATTTTGCATAAAGTTAAATTATATATATATATATATACATACATATATATATATATATATATATATATATTATTGCCAACTTGATTTTAAACTCTGTCTTAGTTTTCTCATCTGTAAAATGGGGATAATAGCCCCTACCTCCCAGGGTGGTGGTGAAGATAAAATGAAATAATAATTGTAAAGTATTTTATAGACCTTAAAGTGATATGTAAATGCTAGCTAACATTAGTATAAGGCAGATGCTAAGATTATTGAATTAGAGCTGGAAGAGACCTCAAAGGCTTTCTAGTCCAGCCCTCTCATTTTAAAATAAGAAAATTTAAAAATCTCATTTAAAAACTGAGGCCCAGGGAAATAAAGTGATTTGCCTAAGTTAACCAAGGCACTATTAAGGGCGGGGTATCTTCTGACTCCAGAGTCAATGCTGTTCCCTTAAGATTTTTTTTTTATCATATGAACAAATATAAATATTTCCCTATATAAAAATAGAAAAAAAAGAGATTGTATATGATATCATGGTTTCTTATAGCTTATTTTAGTTGTTTAGCTTCTTTTATGAGTAATACATTTATCAGTACTATATTGCCTATTTTAAATGTTAGAGAGGATATAATGAGTTATCAAATGTTCACTCAATAAACAAGTATTGTTTTCAAAGGCTTCTATGTCAAAGATACTAAGTTATTCTGTTAGCACAGCAAAGGACATAAGGCAGTCATGCTGTGGCAACAGCTGGATAAAAGCTGTGGGCAATAGACCTGAAGGGTACACCTGCCTTTCTCCTATAGTAAGTCTACCAGCAGCCAACATATGTGACCAGGACATATGCATATAAGTATATAGCATTATACAAAATAATCATCAAATAATTTTGTAAGGTTTAAACAATGTTGATTTTTAAAAATATACTTTATGAAGTGTAAACCTAATGTATTTTTTCTAAGCAAAACTAAGGAAAGAGTCTTGGAACAACTTTGAATTGGGCATCAAAACATTTTTATGTATGTGTATATGTATGTATGTATGTATCCTATGTCAACCTCAGCCTTTCTACTATGTATCATTGCTGTTATGTTTCTAATTCTTTCATTGAATTTGTAGATCTCCTCTGTAATTGTTTTTGATTGTGGATATCCTTCCTAAAATGGGAAGCCTAGAACTGACCATAGTACTCCATACATAGTATATAAATAGGGCAGAGCACAGCAGAAACACAATCTCTCTTTTCAGGAATATGAGTTCAAATTTCACCTCTGACAAATACTACCACTGTGACCATAGGCCAGTAGCTGAAGCCCTTTGATGTTACTGCTTCCTCATTAATAAAATAGGTATAATGCATCTGCTTACCTCAAAGGACTGTTGTGATATTTCAATGATATGGAAAGCATTTTGCTTATGTTAAAATTTTATTATCTCACTCTCGTTTTTTTTTATTCATTTTTTTTTATATTTGAAACATTTAATGTTACGACCTCAAATTACGGATCCATTTCCTTCCTCCCTTGTTGCCCATTCCCTCTTGGGAGATAAGTAATTCAGTATATGTTGTACATGTCTAGCTATGCAAAACATTATCATAGTAGATATATTGTACAAGGCTGCTTATAATTCCCTCCCACTCATCCCCCACCTGGTCCATTCCCCACATGATCCTGTCCCTCTTTTATAGTGGGTACTTCCAACCTCCCCTCACCCCAAGGATGCCCTCCCATCCATCATCCCTCCTCCCATCCCCTTCCCCCTATCCTGATACAGGTTGAGATATCCCATTTAGTATGTATGTCATTTTCTCCCTGAACCAAATTCAATGTGAATGTGGTTTTGCCTTTTTATCCTTCCTTATTCTCCCCCTCTTTTGCAACCACTTCCCCTTGCTTCTTCTGCATGGGATAGTTTACACTACCCTGTCTCTCCCCATCTCCTCTTGCCACTATCCTCTCTCACCTCATCATTTCATCCCTTGAGTATTCTCCCTTCCCAACAAATTCAACTTATGCCCTCTATCCATATATAACTGTAACCATATACACACACATTCACATATGTATTCATATGACCACACCCCTTCCATTATTTTCATAGTGAGAAAGATATCATCAGTCACAGTTATTGCTTTTTCCATATAGGAATGTAAATAGTTCAACTTTGATAAGTTCCTTTTGATTTCTTTTCCCTGATTACCTTCTCAGGCATCTCTTCCTTCTTGTGTCTGGATGTCAAATTTTCTATTCAATTCTGGTTTTTTCCTCAAGAATGCTTGAAAGTCCTCTATTCCACTGAATGACCATATTTTCCCCTGAAACAAAATACTCAGTTTTGCTGGGTAGGTGACCCGTGGGTTCATTCCCAATTCTTTTGCCCTCTGGAATATCCTATTCCATGCCCTTCGATCCCTCAGTGTAGAAGCTGCCAGGTCCTGGGCTATTCTGATTGTGTTTCCACAATATTGAAATTGTTTCTTCCTGGCTACTTGGAGTATTTTCTCCTTGATCTGGGGATTCTGGAACCTGGCTATAATATTCCTGGGAGTTTTCTTTTTGGGATCTTTTTCAGGAGGTGATCGGTGGATTCTTTCAACCTCTATTTTGCCCTCTGGATCTAAAACATCAGGGCAGTTTTCCTTGAGAATTTCTTGAAGGGTGATTTCTAGGTTCTTTCTTTGATCATGGCTTTCAGGTAGTCCAATAATTTTTAAATTGTCTCTCCTGGATCTATTTTCCAGTTCAGTGGTTTTTCCATGAGATATTTCACATTGCCTTCTAATCTTTCATTTGTTTGGATCTGCTTAAGAGCATCTTGATTTCTCATAAAGTCATTAGCTTCCATTTGCTCCAGTCTAACTCTGAAGGAATGAATCTCCTCAGTGAACTTTTGAGATTCTTTTTCCATCTGGCAAATTCGACTTTTAAGGCATTCTTCTCCTCATTGCCCTTTTGGGCCTCCTTTGCCATTTGAGCTAGTCTATTTTTTAAGGTGTTGTTTTCCTCAGTCAGGCTGTTGACCCTCATTTCATACTTTTCCTGCATCCTTCTCATTTCTCTTTCCAATTTTTCCTCCACTTCTCTTATTTAATTTTTAAAGTCCTTCTTAAGGTCCTCTATGGCCTGCAACCCGCTCATCTTTTCCCCTGGGGCTTTTGGAGCAGGACTTCTGACCTCACAGTCCTTTTCCTGCTCTATGCCCCCAAAATAGGAGTCTAGGGTTGCATTTTTCTGTTTCCTTTGCCTTGGCATGTTGCCGCTTAATCACTTGACTTTTGGGCTTGTTGCCACACTATGGCTTTAAGGCCAGATAGGGGAATTTTCGTCCCGAACATGTGGGGGGCAACTTCCATTTCTGGCAAGCTGTAAACCCACCCACGACTTCCACCCTAGATCAGAATCCAGATCCAGGGAGGTTAAAGCAAGAGCGATTACCCC
Organism: Gymnobelideus leadbeateri; assembly: GCA_011680675.1. Lineage (NCBI taxonomy): Eukaryota > Metazoa > Chordata > Mammalia > Diprotodontia > Petauridae > Gymnobelideus > Gymnobelideus leadbeateri. The sequence goes on from WOXC01008816.1 coordinate 376,649, forward strand.
CCAAGACTGATCGCTGGATCTCCCTACAAATTTGCAGGTTGGGAGCGGGAACTGCCTCTGAAAACTACAAAATGGCGTTTGTCCTCAGCGGCTTCTAGCCCCCAGGGGAGGGAGCCGACGCATTCCCTAATACCAGTCCCAAAGTCCATAGGACACTAACCTCTTACTTTGTCCTAGGCAAGTCTATGTTGATAGTTCTGGAATCGCCACAGCTCCTGGTGTTCTGGGGTTCCTCCAGCCGGCTGCTGGCCCTGCCTCCCTGGGGCTAAAACCTCGGCTCATGCGGACCTGGGCTCGGCTCGGCTCCTGCGCTCTGCGCGCTGCACTCTGCCAGGTCCCAGACCGCTGTGCTGGTCCTTCCTGCAGGGCTGCTGGGCTGTTCTCAGCGGGAGGTTAGCTTCTCTGTGTCGTTCTGTGGGTGCTGGGGCTCCAGAAGTTGTTCAGAGTCCCCTTTTACATCGTTTGGGGGGAATCTGGGGGCAGAGTGGCTTGGATGAGCTGTTTCTACTCCGCCATCTTGGATCCGCCCCCACTCTCGTTGTTTTTAATATGGTTTTAATGTGGTTCAGAAAGAAAGAGTTCTGAGGCAAGCTGTTATTCTGATACTTTTTTTTATATTTCATGTTCTTTGGACTGATGCATGGTTAAATGAAATAATTGCTTTTTGTAGTCAAGTAATATTCATTGTTCTGTCTGGGTAATTCTGGATGAGTTTAGTCTATGTTAATGGTCCAATTTTAGTACAATATTTTGGTTGGGTTTCTACAGCATGTATTGATGTTGGGATTTATAATATGGAGAATTGTCATCTGTCAGTCTGAAAAAGAGAGCAAGGCAGCTTCTGATGTTTCATTCTAACCTCCATATCTTGCTTCATAGAGCACAGGTGTGAAATGAACTCCCTCACCTCTTGGTAGGATGTCTGGCCAGGTTCACTCTTAGGGCCTGTGACCATAATTCCTTACTATATACTATACACTAATTCCTAGGCTCCCACTGGTGCGCTTCCCATTTAATAAACCAGTCACATGAACTGCATTAACTTTAATCAGAAACATCTACTTAATATACGACTCAACCATTTGTTTGATGCTTCTTTCTCAATATATCATTAGCTGGGTTTTGTTTCGTTGTTTCTGTTGTTATTAATTGAAATCTATTTTCTTCTTTCTTAATTGCTATTCAAATGAAACGCTACCTATGCCCTTCTGTAAGTGTTTTTTTGTTTCTTTGTTTCTTAACTGAAGCACAGAACTTTCGATCTACTTTTCCAATTATCAGACACAACTGAAGTACTTTTGAAGCCCTAACTAGGCAGAGATGGTACCTTTGTCTCTAGAGTTGTTGGCGAAGCTAGGGACCAATCAGGTTACAAGAGGGGAGGAATCTGAGATTTCCAGCTTCCGTCTGGGAAGCTGCAGCCAATCAGATTGCGTGAGATAGGAAGGGGCGGAATCTGGGGGCACGCCAAGGAAGCTACAGCCAATAAGATTGTGTGAGGGAGGAAGAGGGCGGGATCTGGAAGTAGAGACACACTTAAAACAGAAAGACACACACAGAGTTAAAATACAGGGCTGGAACAGAATCTAACATGCTTCAGTTTAATTCAAAAGGGTAGGGGTAGCAGTACCTACCTTCCATATGTCTATTCCCTCTTCCCCTTTCTCGCCCAATTACCTTCCTACATCTTGCTTGCACATTATCTCCTCCACCAGGCTGAACTAGAGCATGGGAACTTTTTGCCAGTGTTTGTGTCTTCAGTTCTTAACCACAGTTCCTGGCTCATAATAAGTGCTTAATAAATGCCTACTGAATTGATTTAATAATATGAAAGAAACCCCTTTTTATTTTTGACATTAATCCCCAGCTTCTAAATATTTGGAGTTTTGGTGTTCTTAATAATTAAGTGAATTTGTGTTTGTGTGTGTGTGTGTGTGTGTGTGTGTGTGTGTGTGTGTGTGTGTGTGTGTATCCTCATTGACCTGCACCTATTTCCATCCCTTCTTCAAATCTAACCTAATGGAAGAGCTCCTTAGGTCATTAATTTCTTGAAGCAATTCTTCCCTCTGCCCCCCTTTTCTCTCATCATAATCCTTAGAATTACATTCTTAAAATTATAGCACCTTTTAAGATTGACTTTATTCATAGTATTTTAGATAGACATTCCTACCAATTCTTTTTAACTCTTTGGAGTCTCCTCTGCCAAAATCTAGGGGAAAAAATCTTTATCTGTATAGTAAAAATCTTTATCAATCACAAATTCTAAAATACTGGCATTTTCTTACAAATATAAAATTTCTAATTCGTTTTCTACTTCTGCAGCCATTTCCTTATTGATCAGAATCAAGTCCAAAATAGAAACCCTTGTTGCTTCTCCCACTTTAGACTGCTGTCTGACTCTTCATCATCCCTTTTGTGGTTTTAATGGCAAAGATACTGGACTGGTTTGAAATTTCTCTCTCCCACTTGTTTTACAGATGAAGAAAGTGAGGTAAACAAGGTTAAGAGGCTTGCCCAGGGTTACATAGTTAATAACTTAATAATAATGTCTCTAGGACTGGCATTCCATCCACTGCTCCACTTATGTGCACTTCTTCCACTCCATGAAGAACTAAGTTATCAAAGCAAGTTAAGAAACTATCAGCTGTTCTGTTTATAGCACAGAGTGAACTATAGTGGATGTCTGGACACTCAAAACCCTTTATTTGTTCCATGATTTTGATCTGCTTCCAAAATTCATCATTCTAGACTGGTAGTTTATAGAATATTCTATCCACAACATCACTTCTGTTTCTCTTTCCCTTGATCCTCATGGAAATATTTTCCATGAAATACTGCCTCTTGCTAATTCATGGATTTTTGCACAAGTCCATTTTCTTGATAGACAAAGGAGGCAGTGGTTAAAAGCAAAATAGACTTTTGAGGAGGGACAGGTTAAAAGGAGAGTGAAGAAGAAACAAGATTGTGGGATGGAGGGAAATACTCAATTAACAGTCATAACTGTGAGTGTAAATGGGATGAGTTCACCCCTAAAACAGAAACAGATAGCAGAATGGATTAGAAACCAGAATCCAACAATATGTTTACAAGAGACACACTTGAAACAGAAAGACACACACAGAGTTAAAATAGAGGGCTGGAGAGGAATCTAACATGCTTCAGTTTAATTCAAAATGACAGGGGTAGCAGTGATTATGTCTGACAAAGGGAATGCAAAAATAAGCCTAATTAAAAAAGATAATCAGGGATATTACATCTTGCTAAAAGTTCCATAGACAATGACATAATGTCAAAAAATATAGCAAGTTTCTTTGATAAAAACCTAATTCCTCAGATATATACTGAATATAGAACTGAGTCAAATTTATAAAAAAAAAAATTAGAGACACTCCCTAACTGATAAATGATCGAAGGATATGAAAAACTTTTCAAAAGAAGAAATCAAAGATATCTATAATCATATAAAAATCACTCTAAATCATTATAGATTAAAGAAATGAAAATTAAAACAAATCTGAGGTATAACCTCATACCTATCAGAAATGACAATTGCTTGAGGGATGAGGGGAAAATAGGTACTCTAATGAACTGTTAGTGGGGTTGTAAACTGGTCCATCCATTCAGGAGAACAATTTGGAATAATGCCCAAAGGACTATAAAACTTTTCAAATCCTTTGACCCAGTAATAGGTCTGTATCCCAAAGAGATTAAAGGAGCAGCTCTTTTTATAGTGATAAAGAATTAGAAATTGAGGGAATGTTCATCAGTTGGGGAATGGCTGAATAAGCTGTGGCTTATTGTTGTGATGGAGTACTATTGTGCTAAAAGAAATGATGAGGGGATTGCTTTCAGAAAAAAAAAAAACATGGGAAGACCTAGATGAACCATTACAAAATGAAGTGAGAAGAACTAGGGGATATCATTGTGTCCAGTAACAGCAATGTTGTAACTGTGAAAACTTGGCTACTCTGATCAATACAATGATCCAAGACTGTTCCAAAGGACTCATAATGCAAAGATGCTATCTACCTCCAGAGAGAGAACTGATGAATTCTGGGCACTAATTGAAGTATAATTTATCTGTTTTTAATATGGCTAATATGGAAATATGTTTTGCATGATTTCAAATGCATAACTGATACCATGTTGTTTGCCTGCTAAATGGGGAAGTGTGTGGGAGGGAAGGAGAAAATTTGGAACTCAATATATGAAAAGAAAAGAATGCTTAACATAAATATTTTTTAATTATGTATTTATTTTCATAATATTTATCTCTCCCACTGTCTTGAACTGAATTTTTTTAAAGCCATATTTAAAAATATGTGCAGCCCAACAAAAAAAACTCCATTGGTGATTTCCAAAAATGTATACCTGATTTTGCATTTTAAATCCATTCCCTCTCTAGCAGAAGGTGGGTGGAATTTTTCATATGGATGCATGTTTTATTGATTATTGAGCTATTAAACATTGATCTATTGATTTGTTGGGCATTGATCAGAGATCTAAAGTCTTTCCAAGTTGTTTTTATTTTAATCTCATTGCCAGTGTATATATTGTTCCCACCTCCCTCTGCATCTGTTCATATAAATCTTCCAAATTTTCTCTGAAATTATCTATTTTATCTTTTCTAATACATGACACAATAATATTTCGTTATAATTGTATACTATAATTTTATTACTCTTCAATAGATAGGAACTACTTTAATTTTTAATCTGGTGCAACTATGAAAAGATGCTATAAATGTTTTTTTTTTTTTAATGTGAATAGTCCTTTTCTCCTTTCTTTGATTTCCTTGGGGTTTGGGCCTCATAGTGGTATAATTATATCAAATGGTATGCACCGTTGAGTACCTTTTTGGACACAGTTCTAAATCCCTTTCCAGAATGGCTAGAACATGTCATAGTCTCTACAATGCTTCTTTTCCCACAGTCACTCCAACATTCATGCTTTTCTTCTTTTGTCATTGTTACCAAAGTCATAGTTGATGTAGAACCTCAGAGTTGACTTTATTTGGTTATTTTCTGACATTTAATATACTTCTGTGTCTCTGAAAAAGTCATTTAGTCCCCTAGATCTCAATGCCATTCAAAATAGTTTTTTGGTACAAATGAAATAATGAATTCAAAGCCCTTTGGAAACAAATAATTTGCATTTTCTTTTTTATTGTGAACTTGATTGTTAGCAAAGAAACATTTTAATATACAGAAAGAGATAAGCATAAACAAACCCATATTACTGAATTAAGTATTTGCTTCTATTACCATATTCTAGTCATGAGTTAAATTCCATGAAAGTTCACTGTATTCCACAAATTTTAATATATTTTATGTAGTTGAATTTAGCTAATTGCATTAATAAAGTTGATTTTATTCATATTATTCATACTTAGCTTGAGTATAATCATTTAAGGTCATGAAGTTTGTTGGTAAGTCCCTTTTTGCATTATATCCCTGGTGAATTACTTTCTCAGTGATCTTCTTTTCCTTATGTTGTAGGTGTTATTTTTTGTGATAGCTGGTTAAGCTCTTGGTGGTGGTGCTATTACATTAATTTGGTTACCATGGTGAAATGCCACTTGTATATTGTTGTTCAGTCATTTTCTAGGTGTGTCTGACTCTTTGTCATTTGGAATTTTCTTGGCAAAGATACTGGAGTAGTTTGCCATTTCCATCTAGCTCATTTTACAGATGAGGAAATGGAGGCAAACTGGGTTAAGTGACTTGCCTAGTATGTACACAGCTAGATAAGTGTCTGAGACCAGATTTGAACTCAAGAAGATTTGAACTCAAGAAGAACATTCCTTCTAACTCCAGGCCCAGCATTCTGACCACTGAGCTGACCATCAATTGTTTAGCTAAAGTTTTTATTTTCTTGCCCAGAACATCATAATCCCTATCAATGAATCAAAATCATGGAATCACAGAGTTTTAGAATTAGAAGGGACCTAGGTGGCACAATGGATAGATTGCCAGGCCTGGAGACAGGGAGACCTGAGTTCAAATGTGGCCTCAGACATGTACTAGCTATGTAACCCTAACCAAGTCACTTAACCCTGCTTGCCTCAGTTTCCTTATCTGTAAAATAAACTGGAGGAGGAAATGGCAGCCTAGTCCAGTGTCTTTGCCTGAAAAACCTCAAAAAGGGTCACAAAGAGTTGGACACAACTGAAAACAACTAAACAGTAATAGGTAACTAGTCTATACCCTAAAGGAATTCCTCTAATAACATACCCAACAAATAATAGAGTTTTTATGTTTTCTGGATTCTTTTTGGTTGTGTAACTCATTTTCTTGTGAGTCCTCAAAAGTGGGAAACAATTGTCAGCAGGCTTTGCATCACATTCTGATTTATGCCCAGGAAGCCAATATAGATCTTTTGACTACTTGAAGTCTACCAGAGAGCTAGACAGTTTTATTTTTTGTTTTATTTTTGTCTTTGTATTTCCAGAGTCTAAAAATATACCCCTCCTTTGCCTGAAGAACCTTTTAAATCTTTGGATTTTCATAATCTGTGAGTTGTGTGACATAGAGAATAAAGAACTGGCCTGGAAACTAGAAAGGCTGAGGATCAAGATTGGCTCTTAACATATACTGTCCACTTGACCTGTTCCTTATATCAATGAAATCATAGATCAGATTCAGTCCCTACAGATCATCATATTAGTGGACTCTCAAATATGACTTACTACTTTCCTTACATTCTACCTTCTACTGACCTATTTTTGCATTTAGTTGGCCCTTTCTGTAACTGGGGCTCCAGTTCTCCTGTGTGGGCTCATGGGTTATAGTTTACGTAAACAAGCTTATAATTTAAAGACAAGAAAACAGACTTTCTCTATGTTTGTACCCACTTACTTCCAAGAAAGAAACACCTGCTACTGAGAAATGAAACCAACATTTTAAAATCTATTTTCTCTTGATTCTTCCCTCTAGTTTGGATTGTTATGCTTTTCATTGGAAAAGGAGGTCCTAATAATACCGCTGCTGCTACAGTGACTAATCCCACCAGCTGCTCTGCTAATAGACTCCAGATTAGGCACCTTGGTCTAATGGCTATGTAAAAATAAACTAAGGGAAAGAAACTTCCACTTTGGGAGTTGCTTTTATTTTTATTAGCTATTTTCCTGGTGAGTTCTTTTAACCCAGAATTCTAGCATTAAGTAATACTCCTGGTTCCCGTGAAGATGTTTTCCTAAACTGAAGTCTCCCTTGCTTGTTTTATCTGAGGGTGACCATGGATTGTTAAGAGTTAAGCCTGCAGTATTTACCAGGGGTAGGGAATCTGAGGCCTTGAGGCCACAAGTAGCACTCTAGGCCCCTTGACTGAATCCAATCTTCACAGAACAAACCCCTAATAAAAGGATTTGTTCCATAAAACTTGTACTCAGTCAAAAGGTCACACCCCAAGACTTAGAAGGCCACATGTGGCCTCAAGGCCGCAGGTTCCTCATCCCTGCTAGGCTCTTGCATGTCTTTTGCAAAGCTGGAAAGACTTCAGATACAGGTGAGTGGCGGGTTATATATCTATATTCAAATGACCAGCCTTTCTAAGTGTGAAGAAACTCATCCCCAGTTTGGAAGGAGGATACTTTTTTTTTCAGCCCCTGTAAAAGGCCAACTAATAAATTATAGAGAGAATGTTATATGTGTCAACGGACAAAAAAAATCCACTGGCATAAAATCATGGTTCCTTGAAATGTTGAATTATGAATAAAAACATTATAGATGGGCTTGTCATATAAATAATTGATCAAAAACCCCACAAACATTTATTAATGCCAGGCATTTTGGTAAACTCTAGGGACCCAAAGAAAAAGCAAAACAATTCCTGCCCTCAGTAAGTTTATGTTGTAGTGAGGGAAACAACATATGTAAGTATATACATGACACATTCAGAGTAGATATCAAATAACTTTAAAGAAGAAGGTACTAAAGGTAGATGAGAGGAGGTAAAATGGGCTTGAAAAGGCCTCCTGCAGAAGATAGCATTTGAATTGAGTCTTCAAGGAAGCCAGGGATTCTAAGAGGTGGAGGTGAGGGGAGAGAGAGCATTCCAGATGTGGGAGACAAAGTAAAAAATGAAATTAATCTCTATGAAACAAAATAACATGTTATCTTTTGAAGGTATTTTTTGGGGGAGGAGGTCTTCAGCACAAGAAAAATTTTCCAAACAATTAAAGCTTAAACACTAATTTTTGGTTTTGCTTCATGAAAGCCTTTCTAAACTACTGCATGCATTTTCCTGCCTTATGTTCATATTCTGGCCTTTGCTCAGTGACCCAGTGGCATCAAAGGAAATGATGTAGAAGTCAGAGCATTTGTCTAAAATCAGGAGACCTGAGTTCCAGGACTATATTATCTAGATTATTCTATTATCTATAGAAGAAAATCACACCTCTCTAGGTATCTGGGCATTAGGGCATCATCTGGGCATTCAATTTACTCTGGAGTTAGAGAAATACAATGGAAAGAATGCTCAACTAGAAATAGCAGGACCTGAGTTTGAATCCCCTTTCTGTCATTTACTGTCTGTTTGATGCATAATCTATCTCTGTGACCTAGGATAAGTCACTTAATATTCCTCAGATCTCATTTTCTCACCTGTAAAATGAAGGGGTTTGTCTAGATGGTTTCTGAGGTCCCTTCCAGCTCTTGATCTAAGATCCTGTAAAGTATCTTCTACCTCTGTTATTCTATATTCACTGTAAAATATTAATTATGTTATACGAGTTTTCCACCTCCTGTTCTTCCTTTCAGATTGTCAGAGAATAATTTGTTGTCAGTGTGCCAAGCTCTACTAGCCCACAAGCCCTTCTAATTTAACCTTATGCCTTGATATGCCATGGTCTCAGAAATAAAATAACCAACATGGATTCAATTGTTAAAATAAGAGTCAATGACTAATGTGGAAATATGTTTGACATAATTGTACATGTATAATCTATATCAGATTGCTTTCTGTCTTGGGAAGGGGGAGGGAAGAGAGAGAGGGAGAAAAATTTGGAATTCAAAATATTACAAAAATAAATGTTGAAAACTATCTTTACATCTAATTGGAAAAATAAAATACTATAAAAAATTAGACTCAATTCAATTTGAATGATAGCCAGAGGTTTCTCATTTGGAATAAAATCTGTGGGCTTTAGTGCACAGGCTTTGTTAGCTACTTATCCAGAAGCAACAATTTTTCAGATGGTGGACAATGCCAGAAATCTGGTCTCTGGATAAGTAGTGTGAGATTGTTCTAGGCCTTTAGATCCCTTTCCCCCCAAAGAGGAAGAATTTGAGCGCTTGAAAATTCACAATTTAGAAGGAGATTTCAGCTAAAATTATCCTTTCCCATGCCTAGATCAACATTAAATGTGATTAAGAGGCACCAGGGAAATAGACCAAAATAAATGAGAACCTAGAAAAGACTTCATTCGATCATTTATTTAATCCTTTCAATGGCTGTTCCAAGCCTTTTGCTCTCTCCTCAGGCCCCAGACTCATTCTCTTCCCCTCACATTCAGCAGACAACATTGGTTCCAACTTTGCTGATAATACCAAGCCCATCCATTGTGAATTCCAACTCTTCTCCTACACTCTTCTAAACCTCACAGTGTTGTCATCCTTTTCTTCCCTCCATTCTCAGAAGAAAAGTGACCTTCTTTGCCAATTCTAATCCTTCTACTTCTGTGTTCTCTCGATCCCCTCCCTTTTCCTCTGACTTTTCTCCTATTAACCATATCTTCTCTGGTGTATCATTAGCTGACTCTCTACTTCTGCTTCTTCCCCTCATCCTAGAAAAATATTTAGTTCTCTCCTATTAAAAAAATACCTCAAAAATGAAAAATCCTTCTTTTGACTCTGACACTCAATCACAAGGTATCATCCTAGCCCTCTCCTATTCTTTGCTGCCAAACTTTAAGTATTAAGAACTGAAAGAGGGATGCCAATTAAAAACTTTGCTTGGGGCTGTGGAATGTAAATATATGTCACTAGTGAAGAATTTTAAGAATAAAAAGAGGAAGTTTTAAGTGAATTTGAAAAATTGGAGAGCCCAGCAGAGAGATTTGAAAATGAGAGCCAGATGGGCTACTGTCATGACACAGGCATATAAGCCAAGCTCAATCTTTTGCAGAGCAGAGTGAGGAAAATGTAGAGTGATAGTAAAGTGATATGAGCTTTGTTAGAACTTATTTCAGTGAATACTTTTATTACATGTTGGTTTCAGTAAGAAGGAATAAAGAAAGAAACTAGATCATAGGATCATAGATTTAGAACTGGAAGTTACTTTAAAAGTCATCTAGTGAGAACCCTTTGTTCTGGGCTGGGCCTGACTTGGAACAGTCCCCTGTTGATTTAGCTTGGTATTGGAATAATAGGTCATTCAACATTTAATAAAGGAAATGTACTTAGCTATAGCAGGAGAAGTCTATTCAACGAGGATAGTCATTGAAGACACCTTGAGTTGATTCAGCTGAAGGAAGATATTGGGTAAAGTTTGGGATAGATGAGGAAATTGAGGGTCAGAGCATTTAAGTTATCTGCCCAGTGTCATAAAGGTAGTTATTGTACCGTTGCTTAAATCCTAATCTTTAAACAATGCTCTTTCCACTAGGCCAGGCTGCTAATCCAAGAATTTCTCCTTTTTAAATAAACGTTTACTTGTTTGTTCCACTTTCCCTGGAGGAGGAAAAGGAGGTCAAAAAGGAGGTCAAATCCATGGTCATGGATTTCAACACAATCCATGAACCAAGTAATTCAGAGATTCTCCAGCTCCTTGTGGCTGCTTTATACTCAGGTGATGAGAAAATGACTTCAATAGTCTGAGCCAACTTAGTCTCAAGGAATGTCTCAATGCCTTGAACGGAATAATTAACCTAACCTGCATAAAAATGGGGCATAGGGGTGAGGAGACAAGCTATTATTACTCCTACCACATTTCTCATTCTACAGTGAGACTCAGAGAGGTTAACTCAATGATCCCTAGTCAACTAGCTGGTTAGTATCAGAAGCAAGACTTTAACCTAAAACTTCCCGACTCCAAATCCCTCCTTCCATCCTTGCCTCATTCAGGTGAGCCAACTTGCCCTAAATACCTGACATGAACTGTAATTTCTTCCATGAACAGGTACTTTCTCCACTGACACAGATTTCAACTTGCCCACACCAATAGATATTTCATGAATTGTCAAGGTCAAAAAAATATTATTAACTTCTAGCCATCCTCCTGATGTCAAGAATCTCTTAACTTAGCAAGGTTGGTTCTCAAATGACAAATTCAATGTATGGGATCTGCTAGAGCTTGCCCTCCACTGGAAAAGACTTCAAAAATCTAAAACCCCTATCATATCATTATAAGGCATTGAAATAAGACATCATTGGGGCAGCTAGGTGGCGCAATGAGTAAGAGCGCCGGCCCTGGAGTCAGGAGGACCTGAGTTCAAATCTGCCTCAGACACTTAACAAAAAACTAGCTGTGTGACCTTGGGCAAGTCACTTAACCCCAACTGCCCCTCAAAAAAAAAGAAAACATAAATAAAGGTAGTTATTGTAACATTTCTTTAATCCTAGTCTTCTAACCCTAAGTAATGCTCTTTCCACTAGGCCAGGCTACCAATCCAAGATTTTCTCCTTTTAAATAAACATTTGCTTGTTTGTTTCACTTTCCTTGGAGGAGGAAAGGAGGCCAAAGTTTCTTCCCTTCTCATGCTCCTATTGGTCTAAAAATTACACACAAAAGTGGTAGCAACAGTAATAACTCACTTTCCTTATTAAAACCCTGTGAAGTAACTAATATAATATTATCCCCATTTTAGTGATGAGTAAACTGAGGCTTAGCAAAGTTAAATTACTTGCCCATTGTATTGACTCAAACCAGGCCTACTGACTCTAAGTATTCTTTCTACAGAATCACACTCTTAGTAAACAGAGGAACCTTGTAGTGAAACTATTTCCAGATATTTCATTAAATAGTTTAGATGAACATGAAAGGAAGGTATTCAATCTAGAGAATCAAGAGTTTGTTCTATTTATAAATAGTCTCCGGGGCAAGAAACAAGTTAATTCTACTGTTTTCCTAAAACATGTTCAAAGAAGACATGTCATTGGCTCTGATCATAATATAAATATTTCTGATTATGGACCAACAATTTTGCTTATTATTTCAATGAAAGTTTCCTTGCTCCACACCTCTGTGGCACCCAGATGGTTTGTATCATGTATGTACACCTCACAACAGGCAAGTTCCATTAGGTTTTAAATTTCACTATGAGCAGGCTCAGTAAAGATATATAGTAAAGACACACCCTTTGGATAAAACAAGAATAACCCATAGACTCTCTGGCCTACAGGCCAAGATCTTTTAAACTGCAATCCAGTGTGCAGCGCCATTCTGTGCAATGAGTAATTCTGAGGCCCATTGAACATTGTGGAAATTTCCCCAATGGATCACACATTGGCCTATCCAGATGTTTCTGTAATTGTGACACTGTGAAAAAAAATTCATAGTGCTCTAAGGTCCTTTAAACTCTCATTCCACCTGTGCTGTCTGGTTGAGTCTTGCGACTGCTTGTGTATTTCTGTGTCTCCTTGTTTGTGTAGGTGTGTTTCTTTGTTTCTGCATTTATTTTGACACATTTTAAAGAGGAAAATTTATAGAATAAATTTTAACAAGCTGGTTTTGGGAGTCACTCACATTTCCACCAGGTGCATTGCTAATGTGCAGGTGTCAACCAGAGCAACAGGTAAAAAAAAAAGCATGATGTGAGCAACAATCTATGAAGGATTAATTGTATATGTCCATAATGAATGTATCCCAAGGTACATTTAAACATCTGTTATAAATTGAAGTATTTTCTTCTTTTTTTCCTACTAACATTTTCTCTCCTTACTTTCTTCACCTCTTATGCACGTACAACACGCACATACCATATTCATGTGTTATTTAAATGAATGACCCCTATTCATTATTATGAAATGTACTTTTATGGGAATTTTTAATTCCTAAGTAACAAACATACACACAAATACACACATGTGCATCCTTGAATGCTTCCATGGAACCTATTATTTGAGTATTGAAAACTAGACTATTTTACTTTAAAAGAACTACATTGAAATCCATTTTCCATCTCATTTTCTCTTATGGTAAAGTGAAAGCCATTTTAGGGAATTATTACATGGTTTGTTCTAAGTTTCACTTTTACAAAGGACACTTGAGACTTTACACATGTAATATATGGTGGGGTAGGGGGTGGGGTTGTTAGGAGGGGTGGAGTTACTATTAGCCAGCAATACATTTCTATTATCTAAGAGCAATTCTTTAGTGAATTTAATTGGGAATCCATTTTAGCAACATAATAAACAATTTTTTAATTCCTGCAAACTTGGAATGGTTTATGTCTCAGAATCTCAATCTACTAGTTAAAGATTTAATCAATATGGCAACTATTTTTCAAGATCCATTTCAAGTAATATAAGCTTTAAAAAATAATTTCTCTGGGTCAACAAAAACTATTATTATTCAAAAATTGTAGCATATTAACTCACCTATAGTACTTGTCATTTTTAAATAAAGAACATATTTAAAAAATTTTAACACACAAGGTAGTAATACCAATGTGGCTATAAAAATTAAAATGGCTACATTTATTGGTTTGTATACTTTATTAAACATTACACTAAAGTTGAGGTTTTTTTAAAGTGTATTTTCTGTAGCAGACAAAGGGAATGGAAAAATTTCATTTAGAAAATTCAGTCACGTCAGATTTTTATTTTTTCTCATCATACCATGTAATTCAAAATGGAGATTTAGTATAAAACAATATTAATATGTTAAACATAATGTTTGGCATTTCTAAAATAGATTTTAATGAGCCATTTCAAGTTTTCACTTAGAATTTATGAAGTATTTTTGACAATTTGCAGCTGTCCCAGCTGAAAAATGAAATATCCAAACATTTATATATGTCCAAACATCCAAATATTTGGTGTTAAGTAGGAGCCAACTACCTAGCCAATTGATGAAATCTTTTCCTCCAGGTGTTTTGCTATCTTCATTTTGCCATCATCAGCATTTGCCATCATGTTTTGCCAGATGTGCTAGCTTAGGGTTGCTGGTTTGGAACTGAGGAAATATTCATTAGCTAATGCTTGACCAATGTGGCTTAGTGTGTAGATGACGTAGTTTGTGCTATCCATTGAGCCGCTGTTGTTCCACTGTGGGGAACAAGGGAAAGATAAGTCATAAAAGTAAAGTTTGTGAAGAGAAGGAAATAGCACACAAAAAAGTACGATCTATTAAAAATAATAAGGTGGTTATATGCAAATAGGCCAATCAGTTTTCCTATGTGTACAACTATATGCATTCTTGTTCTCATTGCAGTGGTCAAATGTATACTGCATACATGCACACACAAAACAATATGTGCCAGATGTTTCTCTTGGATTTAATGATCTCTAAGCAGTTGTGCCTGCTGCTTTGTGGGTTGGCTATGCCTGCCTGCTCTGTGGACAGAGCTTTCACTGAAATTCCCCTCTTCATCCACTTGAAAATGAAGATGAATGCATGCTAAGAAATAAGACTTATTGTGATCGACTTCAAAAAAAATCTTCTGCATGACACACGCAACCTGAACATTAGGGGATGTGAATGGCTAGTTTGGAAGGAACTAAGGAGAGCCAAGGCTTTACTAACTGCCTTGCACTGAATCAGTTTTTGAAACAAGGCCTTAAGTCAGAGTTATCAGTCCTGGCCTGCTGTTTTCCTGGCTCTTGATAAGCCTGTCTCTTTCTATCCTGAGGTTGGGTCTGTGATTTAACATAGCAATGACAGCCCCAGCTATCCCCCAAAACATCCTTTAACAACTCTAGCCTAATACAAATCACTTATTCTTTGTGAAAGATGAGTGAGTCATGCGAGCAGCAGACTGCCCATTAGGAGTACATTGTTAATTTGTGCTTTAATTAGTTTAGTGGCATATAATTATTTGAGGTCAAATAATAATTAAATTTTTGTATACTCTCCTTCTTCTGTGTTCAATAATCACTGGACCACCCTCCATGATAAAGGATCTCTAAATAACACACAGGATGCTCACTGTATAACACCAGGAAGTGCGTGATTGTTCCTTACAAAGGTCCCTTTTTTAAAGCTTCTTTTTTATGGGACCATTTTGTAACCATTGAATAAAATTCCTCTTTTTTATTTTCTAAAATATCATGTAATTAAAGATGATAACCTCATTTGTCAAATTACATGAGCCCTTGAAAAAGAGAATAAAGGAATAGAATGTCTTTTAGCTTTTGGTTTCCATTTTAAATCATTAATTTCAATCAACTTAGAAATTTTAGAAATGTGTTTCCATATAGAGAATTCTACAAAGAAAATACAAATATTTCATAGAGGTAGATTTTGGATCAGCCATCTGAAATAAAATGAATCATTCTAATTATATTTAATTATTTCTTTCAGAATATAACACTTTCTTATAATTTTGGTTAAGGAACTTTAAAGAATCCCCTAAAATTAAAAATTAAGAAATAGATTTTCTCTTATTTTGACCCATCAAATTATGTAAACTACGTTCATATTCAGAATAATAACTTCCTTCTCTCTCTTATTTCAATTAACATGGAGTGATACCCTTTAGTGAGCTGCCCCCCTAACTTGCTCTTTTTTTGCCTTTTTTTTGGAGGGCAATTGGGGTAAGTGACTTGCCCAAAGTCACACAGCTAGGCCCCCTAATTTACTCCTACAGAGCAATCACTCTCTGTCTACTTTGTGGCACATAGTAGGTGAGACTAAATATTTTTTGCTCAATGAACAAATGAATGAGTAAATGAATGAATCAAAGGTCACATGCATGAGTGAAGTTAATGAAAGGCAAAGATTATGTCTTAATTCTCTTTGTACCTCACTTGTATATAGTGTAGTGTTTTGCATTTAGTTAGGTGCCTAAGTAATGGTTATTGATTGAATTGATCAAGTCAAATCAAACTGAATGATTTGATCTCATCTAGTTTTTTTAGATGAGATTAATTACACAATTAATTAATTATATATAGCACACAATCATACAGTGTGCTATGCCTTATGATGGAAATGCAGAAACATTAGCAACTATGGAACATGTGAAATTAGTCTCCAAGAACTCAGAAAAACCAAGCACATCAGTTGTGTTGAGTTTACCTTCATCGCCTAGTACTATATAAAGATATGATTAAATAAACTATGTTTCAAAGGTATATTTGAAACAGCCATAACAAGTGGTAATGAATTGTACAATCTTTTTAAAATTTGTATTTAATATGTTATTGTCCAATTTCTATATCTTCTCTGGGAGCTAATAGCTAGCTATTTCAGACTTCTGTCCTTTAATTATACATTTTCAGCTATGTAAAAGTGAGTTATTACCATTATTTCATATAATTATATTTTGAGTTAGAATGGAATTTAGATGTCACCTAGTCTAATACTCCTTGATTTTAAGGATAAGAAAGCTGATTCCCAGAGAATCTGTGACTTACTCAAAATTAAACAGTAATGATGGAGCCTCCACTTGAACCCAGATCAGCTGACTCCCAGTTAAAAGCTCATGGCATTGCTAAATTCATTTTTACTCTTTATTGCTATGTAGTCCTCCAAGGACCAATTATTTTGGACTATTTAAACTCATGGATTATGTATAAAGAGGCGTTTATGGAGTTAGTCAGAATTATCTAAGATGAAGTTTGGGCCTCTGTGTTTTTAAAAAGCAAAAGTTTGACATATTTTTCCCCCAATGGTTTGGTTTCCCTGGTACATAGCTTATATTAAATTGTTAGCTCCTGGACAACCAGGGTTATGTCTGTTTAACTTACATGGCAGCACATCCATACAGTGCCATGCACAGTTGAAAATTTTATACATGTTATTTGGGGATAATATTTTATGAACTTCCAATATTCAAAAGAGTAAAGCAAGCTGACATTGCTCTCTGTTCTTGTTTTCATTTTCTAAGATTCTCCCTTCAGTTCTATAAAGAGGAGTAATCAAAATCTGCTTTATTTCTTGCTCTTTCCCAATATTCATTAGATGCCTTCCCTTCTAACAGATGCTTTGATTAGTATTTTCTATATAATTAATGAAGGTCCCTTTTACTTTGGAATTCGCTAATACCAACAAATTGTATTATCCCTGCTTCCTGCTAAGTTCAGTTTTCTTCCTTCCTGCAGTTAAGAATTCAGTGAATTCTATTCTCTACGTTTTTCCTCTTCACATCATTGCTTGGCTATCTCCAAACCACGCCTCTCTCCTACAACTTAGATTCAATAGCTGGAACCTTAGGCTCTATTAGTTCAGTTTTCTCCATATCTTACTTCTTCTTCACTCCTTTCCAGCTTTACCTCCTAATATGTGTTGTCTTTCACCAATAGAATGTGAGCTCCTCAGGGGAAGGAACTCTCTTGCTTGCTTGAATTTGTATCCCCAGGACTTAGCACAGTGTCTGACATGTAATCATAGTTTAATAAATCTTTTTTAAGAAAATTGTTTACAAGCCATTACTTAAAATTTTGCCTACTGAATATAATAAAACTTAATTAATTCAGTTCTTTTCCCCTGCCAAAGGTTTTCTTCACAGGTGACATTTTAGTTCCTTATGAGGAAAAATAGTCTCAGAAGGAAAGTTCAAATTGTAAAAGAGGGCAAACTGTTTTCAAGTACAAGCTTATTCCTTAAAAGGATTACCTAATTAATAGTGTTACCCAAGTACAATGGGGATGGGGGCATTCTTCCCATAAAATCACTCTATATCCCCCTTCTGGGAAATGCTGCCAACTCCAATAATTTTTTTCTATTAATTTTTCTATGCCAAAAAAATCCCTACTCCCCTACAAGCACTAAGGGTAGCAAAAACATTAAGACATAAACAAGAATTTATTGAAAGGACTATGAAATATCTATATGCTGTCCATGAACTTGCTGAAGTTCAGAGAGGGTCATCATCAGAGTTCTGGCAACCATGTTGTAGGCTGTACAATTCACAAAACTCACTAAGACTAGCTAAGAAGAATTGCAATTTTCATCAGTGGGAGGAACACCTACACAAATTAAATCCTATATCCTTGAAAGGTTAAAGAAGTTAATTCAGAACACTAATTGTCTTGATTTGTTATTTAGTTATTTTCAGTTGTGTCTGACTTCATGACCCCTTTTGGGGTTTTATTGGCAGCTCATTTTATGAATGAGGAAACTGAGGCAAACAAGGTTAAGTGACTTACCCAGGGTCACACAGATAATAAGTATCTAAGTCTGGACTCAGATTTGAACTCAGGTTTTCCTGATTCCAGGCCTTGAGCTCTATACACTATGCCACCTACTTGCCCTTGCCTCTTGATACCCTAACAAAGAAGGAGAAGTTACAGCCCCAAGGCAAATAGGATTATATAGCTTTACATGTAATCCATGTATTAGGTCATCTAGTCCAAATGTCTCGTTTTGCATATAAGGAAACAGAGGCCAACAAAGATAAAATGACTCATCTAGTCACACAAATAATAAATGGCAGTGGTGAGATTTGAACCAATGTCTTCTGGTTACAGATCTTTTCGCTCATACCATGCTGCCTTATTATAATTAAGACAATAGCACAATTTATGGCAAAAGTTGAGTGTTATTTAATGGTGAACATGAGGAAAAGAGTATTAAAGTAATAATAACCTAGATTCTGAGATTATTTTATGCATGACCTCCCACTAGGCCTTCATTCTCCAGAAAATGAGGGGGTTGAATATGCAGTATCTCTAAATTTCCTTCCCACTCTAAAATTTTATGTTCCTAGGCCTGAGTCCAAAAGTTTCAGCCAGTTCTGGTTCACCACAATTTGTATCCTATGATCCTCATTGTACATGATGACCTATATGACCAACTACCATGGCAGAATTGCATGGTTGCATGTCCAGTTTCCCATAGCTATATAGACCATGTTCATGTAAATTATTTATGCACAGGTGATAGTAATGCCAGAGAAGAAAAAATATTGAAGAACTGAGTTACCACAAGCAAGTTGAATGATAGCAGAGTTTTATCCTGAAAGCTTTGGATAGTCTAATTAATAGGCATTGTAGGTTGCTTAGGTAACCACAGGGTGCAGATCCTGCTATCTGTTGTTTAGATTACATCAAAGGGAAGGGGAAGTCAGGAGAAATCAACCAGAGACAAGATAGTGAAAAAAGTTTGTTTTGCCTTTAAAGAAAACTTTGAGTGAGAGAGGAAGGGACTGTTTGCAAAAGAGCATTATTTTTTTTTTTTAAAGAGAGACATGGAGCCTTACATGTTTCAGAGTGACCCTGGACAAAATAACACTGGTCACATTTCACAGGTAAATAGTTTTTTGAGGATCATAGGAGTAAATGAATAACAATAATTTTTTAAATTTCATATACTTACAGGCAATTTCATTTTTAGTTTGTAGGTTATTACATGGGAAATGTGAATTATTTGAATTGGCAGAAAAACTATTGCAATGCACTGACAAAGGTAATAGGGGTCACAGAGAAATCATTCTACTGTGGTTTACCGTATGGACTACATTTGATTTTAAAATACTTTTACTTTAAAATGTAAGTGAGAAGTATCCCACTCATTCTACCTGCTCTAGTGTTATTCTGTGTTCCTACAAAGTGTGTTTAGACTATTACTCTATGCCACAAAATCTATATAGACAGACATCCAATTTTAGCAGTAGTTTCTAAAAAAAACCAAGATTTTATTATTTTAAACATTTGCTCTTCTAAATCTTGTGTCAATAAATCAACAGGCATTTGTAAAGCACCTATTATGAACCATCACTGTTCTAAACCTTGCAAACCCAAAGAAAGATAAAAAATAGTAATTGCCCTCAAGGAGCTCACATTGTAAGAGGGGAGACACATTAATAATTAGGCATGTATAGGACACAAACAGAATAGAGGGAAAGTAAACCTAGAAGAGATGTCACCAGGAGTTGTAGAGACTGAAAAAGGCCTCATGTAAAAGGGAGCATTTGAAATGACGCTTGGAGAGGGGCGGCTAGGTGGTGCAGTGAATAGAGCATCAGCCCTATAGTCAGGAGGACCTGAGTTCAAATCCGGCCTCAGACACTCAACGCACACACAAAAGAAACTAGCCGTGCCACCTCGGGCAAGTCACTTAACCCCAACTGACCTCCAAAAAGGAAAAAAAAAGAAATGAGTCTTGGAGGAATAAAGAATTATAACGGGACAGCTAAGGCTCACAGATTGGAAACTTGGAGGAATCTCGAGTAGCCACAGTAGTTGGATTGTATGGTGAATGGAGGGGAACAGGAACAAGATGGGAAAAAATTAGCCAACTGAGACTACATATTAATTATTCAGTAGCTAGAAATAAATCTGGATACTTCCACTCATTCACTCAATTGATCATAGGCCCACTAGCTAGTCCTCTCATACAACATTCCATCTCCTTCTCTATCTTTGCTTAGGCTATCTTCTCTGATGTTCTCCCTCTTCTCATCTCGTGTTGGAATTCCTGCCCTCTATTCAAGGCTCACTTTCAGTATTATCTCAAGACACCTTTCCTAATACCACCCACTTTTTAGTGTTCTACCAATTTACCAGAAATTACCTTGTTTTTACTTTCTATGTAGATTATATTTACATATATAATACATATATGTAGATCTATGTCTATATAAATATATACACACATATATACATTTATTTTTTCCTTACCTCAGCAGAGGACCATTCTCTGAAGAGCAGAGTGTTAGCTTTTTTTGTCCTTGTATTTGCAATGTTTATCCCAGGGACTGGTACAGAGAAGGCACTTAATAAATAACTATTGAATTAAATTGCATTGAGCTGAACTGAGTGGAATTGAATTGAATTTTTGTTCTCAAGCTGTCATTTCTAGTGAACTTAAGGTTTTTTAGGTACATAAATACAATGTGGACTGCTCTTAATTCTCCTCAGTGTGAGCCTAATTAAAGTCAGAACTCATGATATCCATTTCACTGTTTTTATAGTCTTGTGGAAAGTAGCCATCCGCATTTTAATGCATTTTTATCATAAATAATTTATATGGAATGAAGAGGAATCATTTAAATTTGAACCCTCTTTTTCTAATAATTCAAAATCCCTGCTGTTAACCAGAGCAAAGTGTTTTACTATAATAAATGTGTCTATCATTGTTGGTATTCAATATATTCACTATCTCCCTCTTATATTGTACCCAATTCTCTCCTGAGCCCTGAGCAATACATCTTTCCTAAATACATGGAAGAGAGACTAGTTAGCATCCTCTTTTTGTTTCTATAAAGTCTGTGCTAGGTCAAGGTCAAATGAACTCCAGCTACTGGGAAATAACTCAAGCATCACAAACTATAACACTCAGAGGAAGGATTTAATTATTTTATCTACTTGATTTCAAGAGACAGTTCAGTAATCAACCGATATGACATCATTTGGTAGAGAAAGAAAATAAAAGTCTCATAAGTCAAAGAGAAGAGAGGATAAGTACTCCTATCTGACATCTTGATTAAAATGAATGAAGTCAACCTTAGTTTCGTAGTTCACAAGTTCATGTCAGCAGTGATAACGGTGACCGTTAATGATAACACTGAAATGTTGAGCCTTTAACTGAAATATTTTTAGAAGTTCAGTAGACTTAGCTGCCAGAGTTCAAATCCTTAGATGCATAGAATGCTAGATCTGGAAGGGACCTCAAAAATAATTTAGTCTGCCTCCTCAGTTCCTCATTTGTAAAATGAACTGGAGAAGGAAATAGCAAACCACTCCAGTGTCTTTGCCAAGAAAATTCCAAATAGGGTCAAGAAGAATTGGATATGACTGAAACAACTGAGCAACCACCACCTCATTTTACAGACTCAGATATAGTCAGAAATAGAGAGTGTTTAATGGAGAAAGACTAAAAAGACAGCGTATTAATTTCTTTAGCATCATATTGTTCATAGCTTTAATATAATTATTAAATACGTGAATATCAAGAGAAATGTACCTGTAAATAAAATAGAAAAGACAACTAAATCATAGAGTCTCATTTACTGGCCTGAGCATTTCTAACCACATTCAGACTGTGAACAGCCAGTGTTCTTGCATGGACCAATAATCATGGGATGGTCTTTGGATTAGCCCTGAGGTACTCTAGAGCCAGAACCACGAAGAACAAAAGAAGTAAAAGGAGTCATGTGGTCATTGTAACAGAAGCAATGTGACTACAGGGCTCTGGCTCCCCAGGAGTGCTTTCTTTTGAGTATGTTTTTATACTGTACTAAGAATTCTGTGACTGGTAAGGGAAATCATTAGGCTGTGTTCCATGTGTGTACTCTAAGTTTCATGTGTGTATTCCTATATAGGCACAAAAATTTAATAAATTTGTAAAGCACCTAGTGTAATGCCTTGCACACAATATGCACATACTGAATGTTTGGTCTTACTCCACAAGGTTCATGTATAGCCAAGATTAATAGTAGTGACCTAACAATGTGATTGTGAATTAATAATAATAGCTACCATTTTTGTAGCATTTTAAGGTTTGTAAGGAGATTTATGTGTGTTACTTCATTTGATCCTCACAACAACTTTATAAGGTTTTACAGATAAAGAAACTGAGTCACAGAGAAATTAATGATTTGCTCTAGGTCATATGGAGCAGGATTTTAATTCAGCTCTTGCTGACTCCAGTCCAGAGCTCTACCAACTCACTGTTCACTTAATTACTATTATCTGAGTCCTGAATTTGGACATCTGTTATTTTTGTTAGAATCACAGATGAGGCACTTTTACTCTGTGGGTGATCTTGGGTAAAACACTTACCCCCTCATCACTTCAGTTTCATCATCTGGAAAATAAGGATGTTAATATTATCTTTACCTGTGCCTGGACAAACATTTTGTAAATCTGCAAAATGCTATATAAAGTGTCACCTGTGATTAGTGTTGTTATTATTGTTATTCAGCCTATTTGTCAGTGTAAATTAGGGTACAGAGAGAGGCAAAAAGAAATAATCTTCCCTTGGAAGGAATAGAATAATTCTCCTTGTGCTTGCACCATTCGTGCTTACCAAGAATCTTGGTAGATCCACACTGAGACAGTCTAAGTTGGGTGACATATTGCTGTCTTCTGGGGTCCCCATTCAGCATGAGCTGTTTGGAAGGTTTCTCCTCTATGAGCAGTCCAAAGTTCCACCCTTTGTGGCTTGGGACCCTTCGTGCTTGGCAGGAGAAGAATCACCCTTGGCTGGAGCTGTCAGACGTCCATCAGGAAACCACCGAGAGAAAATCCGTGTCACTGTCATCCCCTTTTATATGGGTATGAGGGAGGCCCAGAATTCCCATGTCTACTGGTGGCATTACTGCATCTGTTTGGAAAACCTAGACAGTGACGTCATATAGCTTCGAGAACGTCACTAGAGAATATTCAGCTTATTGAGCAAGTTGGAGACAGTTCAAGACCGAGTGGTGGTGGGCAGGGAGCCTGTCTTATCCAAAAAACAGCTAGCTTTCCAGTACAGCAGCCACGTCTCTCTGCAGGCCTCCAGTGGGCAAATGTGCACCCTTACCCCTGAGGAAGCTCCACTCTCCCGCTTGGGGTCATTGTTTAGAATGCCATCTGACCTGGCCACTTCTGATGGAGCCGGGCGAGTTCTTTCCTATTCTCTTCAGTTCCTGACCACAGCAGGATAAGAGCATGGAACTCATGGAGTAGTCGACTTGTCTGGTTTTTAGATACTGTGTGCATCTTCCTAAGAAAAGCTTTTGAGGACACAGGTCACCCAAGCTGCCTGGGGAAGGTGGCTCTTAGTTTCTGGGGGTAGGCTTGGTTAGCAGTTTGGATTCCTGGGCCAGTATGGAAAGGAATTATGAAAGGGGGTCTTGCCTTTAATTCAGTCAAATGATTAGGATCAATACAACTGGCCCCAGAGGCCCCTCCTAACAGAACATACTTTCTCTCTTGTCCAGAAGGTGAAGAAGTGTATTTTTCCTAGTAGGGTTGTCTCAGCAGCAGCAGCAGGGCTGTAGGCAACCCTACTAAGAAAAATACACTTCCTTGTCCTGTTATGACCAAGAGGGTAACGTGGTCTGTTCCAGCAGTTATAATGCTCTGAATGGGGAGCACCTGCCTGAGGCATAACCAGACCACATTGGGTCTTGGGACCCAGGAGAGAAATGTCATTTGGTAAATGGAACAATTGTCCCAGACTGAGAACTTGGCCAAGCCACATCACACACAAATAAATGCCCACTTGATGTACAGTATAACAGGATTTTATTAACTATTAGTGTTTGCTTCCAAAAAAAAAAAGAATTAGATTGGAGCAAATGGAAACTAATGACTTTATGAGAAATCAAGACACTATTAAACAGATACAAACAAATGAAAAAAATAGAAGGCAATGTGAAATATCTAACTGGGAAAACCACTGACTTGGAAAATGGATCCAGGAGAGATAACTTAAAAATTATTGGACTACCTGAAAGCCATAATCAAAAAAAAAGGATCTAGAAATCATCCTTCAGGAAATTCTCAAGGAAACCTGCCCTGATGTTTTAGAACCAGAGGGCAAAATAGAGGTTGAAAGAATTCACTGATCACCTCCTGAAAAAGATCCAAAAAAGGAAA
Source organism: Gymnobelideus leadbeateri (assembly GCA_011680675.1). Classification (NCBI taxonomy): domain Eukaryota; kingdom Metazoa; phylum Chordata; class Mammalia; order Diprotodontia; family Petauridae; genus Gymnobelideus; species Gymnobelideus leadbeateri. The sequence continues at coordinate 401,281 of WOXC01008816.1, forward strand.
CTCATAGGAATATTATAGCCAGGTTCTGGAATTCCCAGATCAAGGAGAGAATATTACAAGCAGCCAGGAAGAAGCCATTTATTGGAATATTGTGGAAACACAATCAGGATAACTCAGGAACTGGGAGCCTCTACCTTGAGGGATGGAAGGGCTTGGAATATAATATTCCAGAGGTCAAAGGAGCTGGGATTAAAATAAAGAATCACCTACCCAGCAAAACTGAGTATCATGTTTAAGGGGGAAATATGGTCATTCAGTGAAATAGAGAACTTTCCAGCATTCTTGATGAAAATACCAGAGTTAAATAGAAAATTTGACATTCAGGTACAAGAAGCAAGAGAAGCATGAGAAAGTAAACAGGGAAAATAAATCATAAGGCACTTATCAAAGTTGAACTATTTAAATACGTACATGGAAAAACAATAATTATAACTTATAAAACTTTTCTCAGTATGAGAATAGTTGAAAGGAATAGAAATGCATGTGTGTGTATGTATACATATATACATACATAATACATATATATATATATACATATGTCTGTATAGGAGGCTATATGGGTGAATGAATACGTATATGAATGTGTATATATATATATATATATATATACACACATATATATGTGTGTATGTACAGGTATGCATAGATAGAGGGCACAGGACCAGTTTAATAGGAAGGGATGATACTTAAAAGGTGAAAAAAAGAGGTGAGAGAGGAATATAATGAGAGGAGATGGGGAGAAACAGAATGGGGTAAACTATCTCATATAGAAGGGGCAAGGGAAAATTGTCACAATAGAGGGGAAGAACGGAAGGCAAAAGGGAATGAGTCAAACTTATTCTCATTGAATTTGACTTAGGGAGGGAATGACATACACACTAAATAGAGTAGCTCACCCTACAGGAGAGTAGGGGGGAAGGGGATGAGAGGGGGGATGATGGAAGGGAGGTCAGGCTAGGGGGGGAGGGAAGTTGGAAGCACCCACTTTTGAAAAGGGACAAGATCAAAGTAGAGAATAGAACAAGTGGGAGGTGGGATAGGAGGGAGAGAAATATAGTCAGTCTTTCACAATATATCCAGTATAGACATGTTTTGCATAGCTACACATGTACAACTTATACCAAATTGCTTATCTTCCCAGCAAGGGTGGGTGACAAGGGAGGAAGGGAATGAATCTGGAATTCAAAGTTTTAAAATCAAATGTTATATATACACACACACATATGTGTATATATATACTATTATTAATATTATTTTACATGTAACTAGGAAATAAGATATACAGGCACTGGGGCATAGAGATCCATCATGCCCTACTAGAAAATCAGAGGGAACACGGTAGAAGATATGGGAGAGAGCAGATTGGAGGAGGGGATATCCAGTGGGATTGCTATTTTGGGGTGGTGGGTAGGGGAAAAACAGGGAGAAAATTTGTAACTCAACATCTTGTGGAAATGAATCATGTAAACTACAAATTAATAAAGCATTTGATTAAAAAAAAGAGTAAAGATTAGGTGAAAAGGAAGAAAAGACCCTTAGATAAATGTATCCATACCTCACAAAAGTAAGCCACCAATGGTATGGGTAAGCCAGCCTAGTGGAAGAAGCAAAAAATCCTGAAGGAGAGAGAGGAGGTAGTATGTAAAGGAAATCTCTACCATTACCATGGCCCCTGCCTCCACAAGGACTGGGAAGTCACGTTGCTCAGGAACTAGGGCTTAAGAGCCTTGCAAGTAGTGGTGCCCTTCAAATAACTGACCCAGCTTCCTGCAATTTTGAGGGGGAAAATCTGTTGGAAAAAAGGAGCCCACTTTCCTCACTACCACCAGCACCAAATAATGAGAAAGTGACACAAACAGTGGGTAAACTTAAGAACCCTCTATGTGGTAGCATCCTATCACCCTACTCCAGACCACCAGCCACCACCAGACTTGCTACTTGTCCAGCCCTCATAGCTCATAATCATAATTTGGGGAAGTGTCACCTATACAGATGGGGCCTGGTGAAGGCTCCTGTAGGTTCTCTACCCATAGTGATTCAAGACCCAGAAAACACTTTGCCATAAAAGTCTTTTGTATTGTCAAATGAGTCAGCATCAGATATTGATATGGTTGTATTCTTGGAGATACTAATTTTTTTGTATTACCACATGCTTTGCTGTTGCATACTAAAAACCATGGGATTTTTTCATCAGACTTCCAGCTGAAATCCTTTTGCTTGTCTCTCCCATTAGAATGTGAGGACCTTGAGAACAGGGATTGTCCCACTTTTCTGTTTATATCCCAAGCACTTAGCCAGTCCTTTGTACATGGTGAGCACTTTTTCATTCATTCATGATAAGAATTACATATGAGTATGGACTATGTGCATTTTTTTTTCAGAATGATATAATTCACCAAATCCAAGAACATCCTAATGCAAAGAAAATCTTTGTACCAAGACCAGAACAGGTCTCAGATTTAACTAACTAGCAATTCTGTCACTTGCTACTCAGTTCCAGATCATAGATCCAGAATGTACTGAGGTATATCCCCTACCTGTGTCTAAGGATGGAATTACAGGGTTAGGATTGATAGTGGGCCCTAGCCTATGTACCTAGCAAGGAGCAAGTTCAGAAGCAAAAAGTAGTTATGTGACTTTAACCACACGAGCAGAGCAAGATTTCCTGCTATGTCACCATCTTGGCTCCCAGAGCTAATTTTCTTTATGTTACCTGGTGTAGAAATTAAATCATATTAACTAATTATCACTAACTATGATAATGGGATCATAGATTTAGGGCTATAAGGGACCTCAAAGATCACCTAGTCCAGGTATTCTTTAACATGGAGTCCATAATTAGTTTGTTTGTTTTTAAGATTTGGATAAATGTATCTCAATATAATTTTCTTCCTTTGCAAGCCTATGTATCTATTATCTGAGTCAGTCTAAAGCGATAACCAGGACAGGAATCCAGGACCACAGATAAGCTGATAGCTGTTATCCCAAACCAGTAAGCTAAGGCCAACAGCATTTTACTGGAACTCTAAATGGGGCATACCTGTTACTTAGACCTACAGAATTCAGTCAAAGGGTAGGTAGAGATCATATTTTTCCCTCTATCAGAACACTTTGGGAGTACTGACACTTTACAAATCTCCAGTCTAAGCAGTTCTTTAGATCCTAGAATAACACAACGCTCAATACCCCCAAGGAAGCAGCAGCACAATAAGCCCAGGCATTTCCTCCAGAAATGTGCAGAGCTGGGGCAGAGCCAAGATGGCAGAGTAGAAGCAGCACTTCCAAGGTGCTATGCCCCACACAACATCCAAACAATGTAAAAGGGGACTCTGAACAACTTCTGGAGCCCCAGGACCCACAGAACTACACAAAGAAGTTAACCTCCCTCTGAGGACAGCCTAACAGCCCTGCAGGGAGTGGCAAACACAGTGCTCTGAGAGGGGGCAGCACAACGCAGTGGGAACCAATGGCACAGAGCTCTGGGAGCTGAGCCCAGGCCGGCTTGAGCCCCGGTTTTAGCCCTAGGGCGGCTGGGCCAGCAGCCGGCTGGAGGGACCCCAGAACACCAGCAGCTATGTTGATTCCAGAATTATCAGCACAAATATGCCTAGGACAAAGTGAGAGGTTAGTGCCCTAGGAACTTTGGGACCAGTATTTGGGGAAATCGTCAGCTTCCTCCCCTGGGGGCAAAACGTTGCTGAAGAAATGAGGCACAGAAGCCATTTGGCAGCATCACTGGCAGCTCTAGCTCCTGGTCTGCGAACCGTAGGGAAATCCAGCAATCAGTCTGGGGGTTAATCACTCTTGCTTTAAACTGCCTGGATCTGGATTGTGGTCTTAGGGGTAGGCCTGGGGTGGGTATCCAATTTACCAGAGCATGTGGAGGCTTTACAGAGGCCACCCAACCTCTGGAAGTTGTGAAGACCCCACATTTGGAACGGAAGCTCTCCTATCTGGTGGCAGAGTCCTACTGTGGCAACAAGCCCCCAAATCAAGTGACTAAGTGGCAACATGCCTAGGCAAAACAAACAAAATAAACAGAAAAATTCAACATTGGACTCCTATTTTAGGGGCAAAGAGAATCAAAGCATGGAGGAGGACTGTGAGGTCAGAACTCCTGCACCAAAAGCCCCAAATGAAAATACAAGCTGGCTACAGGCCATAGAGGACCTTAAGAAGCAGATAAGAGAAATGGGGGAAAATTTGGGAAGAGAAATGAAAAAGATGCAAGAAAAGTATGAAATGACAGTCAACAGCCTGACTGAGGAAAATAACATCTTAAAAAATAGACTAACCCAAATGGCAAAAGAGGCTCAGAAAGGCAATGAGGAGAAGAATGCCTTAAAAAGTCGAATTTGCCAGATGGAAAAAGAATCTCAAAAGCTCACTGAGGAGATTCATTCCTTCAGAGTTAGACTGGAGCAAATGGAAGCTAGTGACTCTATGAGAAATCAAGATGCTGTTAAACAGATCCAAACAAATGAAAGAATAGAAGGCAATGTGAAATATCTCATGGGGAAAACCACTGACCTGGAAAATAGATCCAGGAGAGATAATTTAAAATTATTGGACTACCTGAAAGCCATGATCAAAGAAAGAACCTAGAAATCATCCTTAAAGAAATTCTCAAGGAAAATTGCCCTGATGTTCTAGACCCAGTGGGGGAAATAGAGGTTGAAAGAATCCACCGATCACCTCCTGAAAAAGATCCCCAAAAGAAAACTCCTAGGAATATTATAGCCAGGCTCCAGAACTCCCAGATCAAGGAGAAAATACTACAAGCAGCCAGGAAGAAACAATTTCAATATTGTGGAAACACAATCAGAATGGCACAGGACCTGGAAGCTTCTACATTGAGGGATAGAAGGGCATGGAATATGATATTCCAGAGGGCAAAAGAGCTGGGATTGAAGCCAAGGGTCACCTACCTAGCAAAACTGAATATCTTGTTTCAGGGGAAAATATGGTCATTCAGTGGAATAGAGGACTTTCAAGCATTCTTGAGGAAAAAACCAGAGTTGAATAGAAAATTTGACATCCAGACACAAGAAGCAAGAGATGCTTGAGAAGGTAATAAAGGAAAAGAAATCAAAAGGAACTTATCAAAGTTGAACTATTTACATTCCTACATGGAAAAACAATAACTGTGTCTGATGAAACCTTTCTCACTATGAAAATAATTGAAGAAGGGTATATGGGCATATGTTTACAGGTATACATGGATAAAGGGCACAGGTTGAATTTGGTGGGAAAGGATGATACTTAAGGGGTGAAGTTAAGAGGTGAGAGAGGAAAGTGGCAAGAGGAGATGGGGAGAGACAGGATAGGGTAAACTATCTCATGTAGAAGAGGCAAGGGGAAGTAGTTGCAGGGGAGGGGAAGAACAGGAAGGCAAAAAGGCAAAACCATATTCTCATTGAAGTTAGCTCAAGGAGAGAGTCACATACATACTTACTAAATGGGATATCTCACCCTTCAGGAGAGTAGGAGAAAGGGGGATGAGAGGGGGGATGATGCAGGGGAGGGCATTCTAGGGGGAGGGGAGGTTGGAAGTACCCACTTTTGAAGAGGTACAGTGTCAAAGTAGGGAATGAACCAGGTGGGAGGTGAGATGGGTGGGAGGGAAATATAAGCAGTCTTTTACAATATATCTACTATGGTAATGTTTTGCATAGTTATACATGTACAGCACATACTGAATTGCTTATCTTCTCAGAGGGAGTGGGTGACAAGGGAGGAAGGGAATGGATCTGAAAATCGAAGTTTTAAAATTAAATGTTTCATAAGATGTCCAGGCACTGGGGCTCAGAGATTCACTTTGCCCTAATCGCAAAGTCGAAAGAGGTATGGGAGAAGATATGGGAGAGAGCAGATTGCATGAGGGGATATCTAGTGGGACTGCTATTCTGGGGTGGTGGGCAGGGAAAAAATGGGGGAAAAATTGTAACTCAAAATCTGGTGGAAATGAATGATGTAAACCAGAAGTTAATAAAGCATTTGTTTAATGAAAAAGAAAAAGAGAGTACTATTAAAGTTATGTATTTCAGAAAAAAAAAGAAATGTGCAGAGCTTAGCTCTTACATAATGTCCAAAGTCAGGAAGTAGGCTGGAAGAGTGAGAAACAAAACAAAACAATACAAAAAATAATCCCATCAAAAAGAGTTTGAAGGAAGCTTGAGACACAAAATTAAAAAAAAGAGAGAATGACTAAAAAATCTACAATCAAAACCTTGAAGAAAAACACAATGCAGCCACAAATTCAATTAGAATTCCTGGAAGATATGAGCAAGAATTTTAAAAAGAAATGTGGGGTTCTTTTTAAACAAAATTAAATGAGAATACTATAGAAAAATGGAAAATAAATTAGAACTACGGAAGAATTGGAAAGGGAATTAACAAGTTGGCACAACAAGTTCAAAACCTTGCCCAATCAATACATTTCCTGAAAAGTTAGAATGGAACAAATAGAAGTTGATCACTCCATAAAATAGATATATTAAACAAAGTTCAAAGACTGAAAAAGAAGATTATAGCAAAAATAGCAACTATAAAAGAGATCAAGGAGGGAAAATTTAAGAACCATTGGACTATGACAGAGAGATCATATTTAATGAAATATTGAAAGCTGTTCGTATTGCTTAAAACCAGAGATCAAAGTAAAACAGAAAGATGCCACTGGTCACCTCCTAAAAGAATCTCTAAAATGAAACTCCCAGGAACATTATAGCAAAAATCCAGAACTTTCATATCAAGATAAAAAATGTAAACAGTAAGAAAGAATTTCTGTAAAGAGGAGCCACATTCAAGATCACACATGATTTAACAGCCACCACCCTAAAGAAACAAAGAGCTTGGAATATGATATCAGAAAGCAAAGAACATAGATTTACAACCAATAATAATTTACACAGAAAAACTTAACATAATACTACTGGATATAAATAGACCTTTGGTGAAACAGAGTATTTCTCAGCATTCCTGATGAGAAAACCAGAGTTGAATAGAAATTTTGAAGTACAGATAATCAAGAGAAACATAAAAAGGCAAACACTGAACAATCATAACAGACTAGACAAGGATAAGCTACTGATTTTCTAATTTTCTAATGATACATATATCTTCCCTCTACCCTACCATCATCATCATCAGGGTTCCCAGAGTGATTCTAATGAAATATAAGTCCTCAAAGTAGTTGTATTATGTTTTAATAATTTTAAAAGAAGAATGAAAAGGGAGAGTAATAGAAGTGTCCTGGGTGAAAGTTTATGTGGTAATGGAATATGTTTGGAATTTTTGGGGAAAGCTCCTTGCATTCTGTTTCCTGCTATGACACCATCTTGGCTCCCAGGGCTAATTTTCTTTATGTTACCTGGTCTAGAAATTTAATTATATTAACTAATTTTAGCTAACTATGATCATGGGATCATAGATTTAGGGGTGTAAGGGACCTCAAAGATCATATAGTCCAGGGATTCTTTAACATGGAGTCCATAATTATTTTTTTTAAGATTTGGATAAATGTATCTCAATATAATTTTCTTCCTTTGCAAGCCTATGTATTTTATTTTATGCATAATTTATGTCATTCAACAGAAAAAAATAGAAGGGAAAAAGGGGAATTAGAGGGAAGGTAGCTTAAGAGAGGTATTAGTCCTAAGCAAAACAAAATATAACTAAACATGTACAAAATATTTATAGTTCTTTTTGATATGGCAAAGAATAGAAATCTGAGGAGATGTCTATAAATTGTGAAATGACTGACCAAGTTATAGTATATAAATATTTATGTACTGTATTGTGCTGTAAGTAATGATAAAGGGTATGGTTTCAGAGAAAGCTGGGAAGATATTTATAAACTGACATGTAGTAAAGGGAGCAGAATCAGAGCAACTTCTATGCTAACAAAATTGTAAAGTCAACTTTAAAAGACTTAGGAACTCTGATTCAATGTGATGACCATGATTCCAGAGGATGGATGAAACATACTACTCGCTTTCTAATGAAGAGGTAAAGGACTCAGTGCAGAATGTAGCAAATTTCTGTGGGGACATGGCCAATGTGGAAAAATGTCTTGCTTGACTAAACATGATAACATAGATTTTTTTATGTCTCTTTCAGTTGGGAGAAGAGAAGGGAAGAGAAGTCAGGCTTTTGCTTTTATTTTATTAAAATAAAATGTAATCAATTATAAAAATAATAACTAGCATGCACAGCTTTAAGTTTGTAAAAACTCATATGAGCATCTGAGGCAAAAAAATGATTTGTCCAGGGTCACATAACTAGTAGGTGTCTGAGGATGAATTTGAACTCGATTCTGCCTGATTCCAGATTCAGCCCTTTGTCCACTGTGCCATCTAGCTGTCTCTAGTGAATGGCTCCAGTGTCATGAAGTATATTAATTCTTCTTTGAATGTTTGACAGGATTCACTTGTAGATGCATCTGAATCTATGGAATTTTTTTAAATATTCATTTGGGAGGTCATTCAGAGCTCATTTAATTTTATTTTCAAGGACTGGGTTATTTAAATTCTCTAGTTCCTGTTCTGTTAATTTGATTATTTTAAAAATATTCATTCATTTTATTTATTATTAATCTTGTTGGCATACAATTGGGCCAAATACTTTTTAATAATTTCTTTTATTTCCTCTTCATTTTGTAGTGGATTGTCATTTTTCATTTTTGGTGTTACTGATTTAGTTTTCCTCTAATTTAAAACAAGATTTGCAAATGGTTAATTTATTTTGTTGCTTTTCCTCACAAATACCCACACATATGTATTTTCCCACTTCATATGTATACACATATATGTATATATGTAGACACATACACATCTATATGTATATTTGGTATATGTGTACATACACACATATTTTCTTTATCTGTTCAATGTTTAGGGATTCTCATGTCAATTTTACTAATTCTTTTTTATTTTTCAGGATTTCCATTTTTGTAAATCTTTTTTAAAAATTCTTTTGATTGCATACTCAATACATTTGTTTGTCCTTTTTCTCTGGTGTTGATATAAGTGTTCATAGATATAAAATTTCCCCTTAGGATTGCTTTGACCACATTCCAAAATTGCCTCATTATCATTTTCTATAATAAAACTATCTATAGTTTCCACAATTTGTTTTGACCCACTTATTCTTTAAGATTGGATTATTTATGCTCTCTTTAAGTTTGTATACTTTCTTTAAATGCCTTCTATGGATCATCTCATGGTGAGTAAAAGTAAAAGATGTGTTTAATATTTTCACTTTTTTATGGAATTTATGAGATTTGAATGCTCTCAGATCTGGCCAATTTGTATAAAAGTGCCATGGACTGCTGAGAAATACTAACACACATGTACATGTATTAAGAAAGAACTGTATATGTATATATGCTATTTCTATTCCCATTCAATAAGCACTATGAAATTTTCATGTCTAACTTTCCTAAAGTTCTATTCTATTCATGTCCTCAACTTCTATCTTGTAAATCTTTTTGTTAGAATTGTCTAGTTCTAAAAGGGGCACTTTGATTTCCCTAACTATTAAAGCCCTGCTGTCTTTTTCTCCCTTTAATTAGATTAATTTTTCCTTTAAGTATTAGATGTTATACCTTTTGGTGCATATACATATGTGTTTGAGTACATATATACATATATGTGTGTCCAGTATACATATATTAAGCATGAATATTATTTCATTGTGGTATTGCTAAGCATAATGTAGTTTCTCTATTTGCTTCTTTTTACTATATCTATTTCTACTGTTTTCTTGCCTGAAAAGATTGCTACTATTGCTTTTTGAATGTTGTTGAAGCCTAATAAATTCTACTCCATTCCCTCTTTTTAACCCTGTGGCAATCTTTGTTTAAATACTACTCTTATCAACAATATATTATTGTATTCTTCTTCCTAATGTCTCTTCCATTTTACTAATGATTTCATCACATGCAAATTGAGTTACAATTAAATATGTATTTATCTTTGACATATGTTCTTTAAAATTTGCCTCTTTGCTCCTTGCCACAGTTGTAGTAGTTGTTGCCAAGTATTGTGTTATGTTTAGAATCCTCCACTCCTTTTTCTACTCTTTCACTCCTACTTTAGGGCAGAACTAATTATTTTTATTTTGTCTCAACCTATGGTACCTAGCACAATTCTTTAATAAATATTTGTCATTTAGACTGGATTGGTTCACTACAAAAAGAAAAAGATGTATAGAACTAAGGGCCATTTTGCATTTTTCTCTGTTATATAAATTGCTATTATTAGACTCTAGAGATGCACAACTTGGAAGACAGACATCTATTTGTGGAAGGAAAAAGGGTTTGTGCAGGTATTGTAATGGAAATGCAAATTTAAAGATCTTCCCTGCCCCTAGGTTAAGTGCACCTGGAGCCTGTGGTGGGAGGCTTGTTTTTCAGAAATGCCCACACCTGGAGACTTTGTGATTGGGCAGTGGATCAAGAAGGTTGCTACATTCTCTGAGCCAGGAGAAGGCTATATAAACCCTGATGGGAGGCTTTGCTTTGGAGCTCTCTTTGAGAAGTGATGTGTGATTTGACCAGATGAGACTCTGGGCAGCTGTTGAGAGCCCCCTGGCTTTGAAAACCCAGATCTTGATGCTTCCCTCTCTGGTAACTGAGATTTGGTACTGATGTAATGGTTGGGCAGTTTGGAAGACTGTCTGCTTGATCTGTTTGTTTCTCTGTCTTGTAAGTTCTTTCTGTATACTCTGAAATTCAGGGTGCTGACCTTTTCCCCCTGAACTAGGTAAATGATATATGTTTGATTGATTAAAGTAAGCTTGTTATCCCATTTTGAGTTCCTTTCCTTTAGAAAAGCAGATCTAAGAACCTGTGTTGGCAGCCACCCTGGAGATGTTGGGGTGCTTGCTGCTACAGGTATGCATAACTGAAAAGAGAGCAGTCGAGACATTCTTCTGATGCTGGTAACGTGTGGAATAAATGTGTTTGAAAACAGACCCCTTGGTGTTTTTGATAGAGGGTGTTGAGAGCTGGGGTGTATGGAATGCAGGGAATGAAGTTTGGATGGAATATTAGTGGTGTGCCTATAGTGATTATTAGAGAAACTAAAAATTGAGTATGGCTAGAGAGTGATGTGACTATATGGAAGCAGACTTAACTGTAAGTGAGGAGGAGTTGGGGGTACAAATCTCTGATAGTTTAGGGGTGATATTTCAGATGTAGATTCCTAAAGACTGAATTTATCCCTAGGGCAAACCTTGATCTGTGGAAATGCACAGAGAACTAAGGTTAAGGATGTGTTCTGAAACAGGTGTTCTAAGTCTAGTGTCCAGTCAATGACTTTACATGTATGCAAACTCCTATTGCCAATTCCTGAGGAGGGAGCATGGTGTTAGGAGCCATGAGGGCAAACCTAATAGGTGTTATATCTCGTTGGCATAATTTTAACATCTTAGTCTCCATGTATGAAATTAAATCACCTTGAGGGAGGGAGTGTTTATATGAAAACAGACTCAGTGATCTTCATATGACTTTAAAAGCAGTCAGAGAATAAGCACATAAGAGCAATATGGAGTGGTAGATAAGGCATTGGATTTGCAGTAAGAAAGAGGTAGGGGCCATCTCCAGATGTCTTGATCTATATCTTGCCACTGGACCCAGATGACTCCAGAGGAGAAAGTGAGGCTGGTGACTTTGCACAGCCCTGCCTCACATAAATCCAATTCACTTTCAAGTCATGGCAGGCATTACCACTTTTCCTCTTAAAGAACAAAATAAGTAGACAACAATAAGTAGAAAGGGGTAGGTTCAAATCCTGCCTAAGACACCTTTTATTAGTTGTAAGATTCAGGGCAAGTCAACTTTCTTCATCTGCAAAATGGGGCAGATTGGGCTCAGTTAGTCAACAAACATTTATTTTACACTTACTATATTTCAGGTACTGTACTAGAGATATAAAGAAAAGCCTTTTTATCTCCTTGCCTAACACAGTGCCTGGTTCTTAGTAAACAATTAAGAAATGTTTGCTGACTGATTGACTGATATGTAATAAGAAAGAAGCAGTGTAATGTGACTAGGGTATAGCACTAGGTAAGACTAGAAAGGTATACAGGAGGTTAAGGAAGGCCTTGAATGTCAAACTAAGGAGTTAGGACTTTATCCTGTAAGCAAGAGGAAGGCACTTAAATATCATGAACATAAAAGTTACATGATCCCATCTGCATATAAAAAGATTATTTATATGGTAGTAGATGGATTAAGGTAAGAATAGAAAGGAAAGACCTAATGAGGGAATACAATTCAGAGACAATCAGGGTAGTCAAGGTAGGTGGTAAAGGGAAGGGGAGAAAAGGGTAGGGAAGGGAAAGGAAAGGAAGAGAAGGGAAGGGAAGGGAAAGAGGAAGGAAGATGCTGCATTGCCCAACTGTAACTGGCCAGTTGGGTCCCCAGTGGGCAACTTTGACTACTCATAGGTTGTTCTTCATTCTCAAAGAGGACCATGACATCAGGAAGGTGATACCATGCCTTGCAAGTAAATTGGATTTAAGTGAGGGAGGGCTGTGCAAAGTCACCAACCTCATTTTCTTCTCTGGAACCATCTGAGTCCAGTGGCTAGATATAGATATAGAACAGAATGACTGGAGATGACCCCCTCAAAGAGATTAAGGACATCATCAATGATAAGGATATCATCAATGACTATTAAGAGAGAGAAATTTCTCTAGAGTATCAGGGAAAGAAATTAGGCTTTAAATGTTTGAGGAATATGTAAGTGATTTAAATCTCTTTTTTACCTCAGTTTCTCATTCTTTAAAATGAGAGTTTTGAATTATAAATTTACTTCAATGAAATTAGAACTTCAGGATTTGATTGCTTTTTCCCCCAAGACATTTGGCAATGAAATAGAGGAGGGAGATGAGATAGCATCTCAAATAAAACAAAGGATTTGTTTGTTTAGGATTAAGAAGACGTGAAAATGTTTGTAGTCAGTTGGGAAGGAAACAATGGAAGAGGAGAAACTGAAGATGCATGAGAGAGGGGAAGAAAGATTGATGACCAAGTTAGAGGGCACAAGATCAAGCACATGATTGAAAAAATTAACTCTAGTGCAGAGCAGAGGTAGCTCCACTTCTGAGATGAGAAAGAAAAAAGATTCAAAGATTTAGATATTAGACAACCAAGTCCAATCCCCTCGTTTTCTTATGAGGAAAGTAAAGTCCTAGAGTTAAAGTGAGTTGCCCAGGGTCAGGCAGCTAGTAAAGGTCTAAGGCAGGACTGGTTCTCAGGTCTGTCTGATGGTAAGCCCAGCACTCTATCTAGCTGTTGAAAGGTTCTGATGTGGGGAAGAGCAAAGGTAAAAAAATTCACAATTGGTAACCTTGATCTTCTCAGTTAAGCAAGGCCCTGAGTCATTTGCTCTAAGTATGAACGCCAGCAGAGTTGGTGGGGCTGGAGGAAAGAGAAGAGTATCTAGAAGAAAAGTTGGAGGAGATAAGAGAGAATATTTTTTTAAAAGCTGAAGAATACTGCTGAGCACCAATGAGGGCCCAAGAGAGATTAGAGAGCCTAAATTTATAATGACTGAAGCCAGTTCTAATACTGAGTCTTTCTCCATGTACTGGCCAATGACAAATGGAGACATTGGCTTAAATTTTAATTTTGAGTCCAATCCAGTTTGGAATTAAGGTGAAAGAGGATTAAAAATTCAATTTCCTTTCTGTTATAAATTTCAATTCTTAGTATCCAATGGTGCTAAAACAACTAAAGCAGCCAAGAACGCAATTACTGGCCTGCATTGTCAGGTTGGGCTCATAGAAAATGGGGTTGTTGGCCTAAAGGAAGTTTGACATATTATTTCTCTCCCTTAACTTTTCTTTATTTTAGTTTGGTTTCCATAGGAAATGGCAATATTTGCTGCAGACAGATGCTTGTATTCTAGTAGCCTGATGAGGTGGGAAGAAGGAGGTGTGGAGAGAGTCGGGGGGGGGGTACTGTGACCAATGTAAATCTTGTGGGCAAAACAGCATTTTAGTAGGTCTAATACTTTCTGAAAACTATTTTTGAGGCTTCCTGTAAAGGTAGTTTTTCTGTATTCCCACCACAGCAGGCACCTCTGTAAATGATGCAAGAATTCCAGCCAGACCAGGTTTTGAATACATTTGGGACCCTCATCCAAAAACAACTTCAGGCTTTTTTGAGATTTGGTCAATACTAATGGTGTTCACCAAGGGAACACATGCTTTTTTGAAGCTGCATATGCTACTCATTCAAGTTAAAATTATCTGCATTAATCATGCCTCAAGAACCATATTCTCTGTTTGACTCTAAGGCAAGGTTTTTACAACTCAATCAAGTACCCTTTCCAGCCCTGTTTCTTACTCAAGATGATAGCTGGTATTTACATAATACTTTAAAAAGTTTGCAATGTACTCTACCTTATTTGAGTTTCAGGACAATCATGTGATATTGTTATTATTTCTAAACATTATGATCCCCATTTTACAGATAAGGAAACTGAAGCTAAGCAAGATTAAATGACTTGCCAGGGTCACACAGATAGTATCAAAACTAGGATTCAAACACATGGCTTCCTGATTCCAAGTCTGATGCTAGCCATGGAGCCACCTAGCTACCTCAGTAACTAATTATAAGATCATTTTAGCTCATCCAATATTTATTTCCTAGGGATAGGGGTGAAGGATAGTTAAAGACAGCTCAGTTTCCTCATCTATAAAGCAGGGTTAATAATGGTTGTCTTGCCTACTTTGGGGGCTAGAATAGGACATGAATGTCAAAGGTACATCAGAATATTTTGTAAAACACCAAACACAATTCTGGTGTAAAGTACAATTCCATGCAAAAATTTTTGGCCTTCCCTTCATACCAGAAAAAAAGTCCAGATTTTTTTCTTTTTCTTTTATAAGGTGTACCTTATTATAAAATTTGAGTTAAGTATTTGGCCATAGGATCTGTAATCTGCAGCTTCCACAAAACTCCCCCAAAATTACTATTTAATTTCTTATGCCAACCTCTGAAGTATTGAAATCATGATGGGGAAAGTCCCGATGTGGAAGAGGTAACTCTAATATCACTTACTGTGAAACATAAAGTGACATAATGGAACCATGCCTGTTTGTGGAATCAAGAAGTCTATACTGACTGTGAGCCCCCTCCTCAGACTTTCAGGAAACTACTGAACTCCAAATTGACTTCGTTGCTGGAGTTTGCCATATTGATTGCAAGGAAGAGGAGGCATTTAGTCTATTTAATGATAAATGAAGTATAATTTTGAAAAGACAAGCATCACAGCAGAGCAAAGTTCCATGTCAGTCTGACCAGAAACTGTACTTTTCCTCAGAATTGAGATTTTTATAAAATTTTAATATAACCTGTGATTCCTTATCTCTGCCTTTTTACAGGGAGAGGAAAAGGAATGAGCATAGAATTTGTAATTGGTTCTGTACTGCAAAGCCAATCTTTGAATTTGCTGAATGTACCTGGTATCCAGTGTGTACCATGTGTCCCTTCTTTTGCCCAGATAGAACAATTGCTCTGAACCAGCCTGGGCAGGGTCTTCCCAACCACCCCTAAACCATTCCAGTCCTAATCCTCCAACTTTCACGGACTATATGAAATTCACACAGGATCACAGATTTAGAGCTAGAAGATACATCATCTATCTCACTCTTCCTCACTTTATAGAAGAAGCAATTGAAGCTTAGAGAAGCTATGTGAATTGTCCAATGTCAGACACATAAATAGAAGAGCCATGATTTGAACTTAGATCCTCTGACTGAATCCAGACCCCTTTCCACTACAGTTTCTCTCTATATATAGTTCTATATTTACAACTACATCTGTATTTATATATATGCCTGTATCTATGTCTGTATCTATGTATCTGTCTGTCTATATTTGCATCGATACTATATTTATGTCTATGTCTGTGTCTATATCTGTATCATCTATATATACCTAAATCAATGTCATCTTTCCTGGAGAGTACAATTCTGTAATTTTAACAGTATGAGGAACTTCCAGCATGAAAATTCCTTCCATCAATGTGGATCAACAATTTTTCTGTAACTTGTCTTAAAAAAAGCTTACTTGCTTAGAGAGTGGTCTGGGGCACAGACAAGTTCAAAGTCACACAACTAGTTTGTACCAGAAGCAAGATTTAAACCCAGGACTAGTAATTGTTCAAGGCTAGTCCTCTGTCCACTATGCCATGTTTTTTTTTTCTTTGTTTGTTTTTAAACAAATTCTTTATTAACTTCTGATTTACATCATTCATTTCTACCAGGTTTTGAGTTACACTTTCCCCCCATTTTTCCCCTACCCACCACCCTAGAATAGCAGTCCCACAAGATATCCCCTCATCCAATCTGCTCTCTCCCATATCTTCTCCCATACCCCCTTCGACTTTTCCATTAGAGCAAGGTAAGTCTCTGTGCCCCAAGGAACTTGGACAAGTTCCTTGTCCAAGTTCACATACCTGTACATCTTATCTCCCAATTACATGCAAAATAGTATTAATAATAGTATTTATATATATTTGAAACATTTAATTTTAAAACCTCGAATTTCAGATCCATTCCCTTCCTCCCTTGTCACCCATTCCCTCTGGGAAGATAAGTAATTCAGTATGTGTTGTACATGTATAGCTATGCAAAACATTACCATAGTAGATATATTGTAAAAGGCTGTTTATAATTCCCTCCCACCCATCCCATCCCCCACCTGGTCCATTCCCTACTTTGATCCTGTCCCTCTTCGATAATGGGTACTTCCAACCTCCCCTCCCCACAGAATGCCCTTCCATCCATCATCCTCCCTCTCATCCCCTTTCCCCCTACTCTGCTGCAGGGTGAGATATCCCATTTAGTATGTATGTCATTCTCTCCCTGAGCCAAATTCAATGAGAATATGGTTTTGCCTTTTTGCCTTCCTGTTCTACCCCTCCCCTGCAGCCACTTCCCCTTGCTTCTTCTACATGAGATAGTTTACCCTACCCTGTCTCTCCCCATCTCCTCTTGCCACTTTCCTCTCTCACCTCATAATTTCACCCCTTAAGTATCATCCCTTCCCAACAAATTTGACCTATGCCCTCTATCCATGTATAACTGTAAACATATATACACACATTCACATATGTATTCATATGCCCATATACCCTTCTTCCATTATTTTTATACTGAGAAAGGTTTCATCAGTCACAATTATTGTTTTTCCATATAGGAATGTAAATAGGTCAACTTTGATAAGTTCCTTTTGATTTCTTTTCCCTGATTACCTTCTCAGGCATCTCTTGCTTCTTCTGTCTGGATGTCAAATTTTCTATTCAACTCTGGTTTTTTCCTCAAAAATGCTGGAAAATCCTCTATTCCACTGAATGACCATATTTTCCCCTGAAACAAGATACTCAGTTTTGCTGGGTAGGTGACCCTTGGCTTCAATCCCAGCTCTTTTGCCCTCTGGAATATCATAATCCATGCCCTTCCATCCCTCAGTGTAGAAGCTTCCAGGTCCTGTGCTATTCTGATTGTGTTTCCACAACACTGAAATTGTTTCTTCCTGGCTACTTGTAGTATTTTCTCCTTGATCTGGGAATTCTGGAACCTGGCTATGATATTCCTGGGAGTTTTTTGGGGGGGATCTTTTTCAGGAGGTGATTTGTGGATTCTTTCAACCTCTATTTCCCCCTCTGGGTGTAAAACATCAGGGCAATTTTCCTTGAGAATTTCTTGAAGGGTGATTTCTAGGTTCTTTCTTTGATCATGGCTTTCAGGTAGTCCAATAATTTTTAAATTATCTCTCCTGGATCTATTTTCCAGGTCAGAGGTTTTTCCCATGACATATTTCACATTGCCTTCTGTTCTTTCATTTGTTTGGATCTGTTTAACAGCATCTTGATTTCTCATAAAGTCATTAGCTTCCATTTGCTCCAGTCTAACTCTGAAGGAATGAATCTCCTCAGTGAGCTTTTGAGATTCTTTTTCCATTTGGCAAATTAAGCTTTTTAAGGCATTCTTCTCCTCATTGTCCTTTTGGGCCTCCTTTTCCAGTCTATTTTTTAAGGTGTTATTTTCCTCAGTCAGGCTGTTGACCCTCATTTCATACTTTTCCTGCATCCTTCTTATTTCTCTTCCCAATTTTTCCTCCACTTTTTTGATTTTTAAAGTCCTTCTTAAGGTCCTCTATGGCCTGTAACCCACTCGTATTTTCCTTTGGGGCTTTTGGAGCAGCATTTCTGACCTCACAGTCCTCCTCCTGTTCCATGTTTCCACCCTCTTTGCCTCCAAAATAGGAGTCTAATGTTGCATTTTTTCTGTTTATTTTGTTTCCTTTGCCTAGGCATGTTGCCACTTAATTACTTGACTTTTGGGCTTTTTGCCACAGTAGGACTCTGCCACCAGACAGGGGAGCTTCCATCCTGAATGTTGGGGCCTTCACAACTTCTGGCAAGTTGGATGCCCACCCCAGACCCCCCACCCAGATCACAATCCAGATCCAAGCTGGTTAAAGCAAGAGTGATTAACCCCCAAGACTGACCACTGGATCTTCCTACAGTTTGAAGGCCAAGGGCTGGAGCTGCCACTGAAACTGCAAAATGACGTGTCTCCTGAGCAGCTTCTAGCCCCCAGGGAAGGAAGCCGATGCGTTCCCCAAATACTGGTCCCAAAGTCCATAGGGCACTAACCTCTCACTTTGTCCTATGCATGTCTGTGTTGATAATTCTGGAATCGCCACAGCTGTTGGTGTTCTGGGGTCCCTCCAGCCGGATGCTGGCCTGGACACCCTGGGGCTAAAACTGTAGCTCACAGGGGCCTGGGCTTGGCTCCCAGAGCACTGTGCTGTCGGTTCCCAGTGTGCTGTGCTGTTGGCTCCCAGAGCACTGCACTGGAGGCTCCCTGCAGGGCTGCTGGGCTGTCCTCAGAGGGACATTAGCTTTTCTGTGTCGTTCTGTGGCTGTTGGGGCTCCAGAAGTTGTTCAGAGCTCCCTTTTACATGGTTTGGAGGTGATCTGGGGGGAGAGCACCTTGGATGTGCTGTTTCTACTCTGCCATCTTCAGTACTATTTTTCCATGTTTTTTTTTTCTTTCAAATTTTATGGATGATACAGCAATGTTGCATAGTTATTTTCTACCATATAACTATTTTTTTCTTTTCAAAGGCTTAATTTATTTTATTGACATAACAAATGACATGTATACAACTTTGATCTGTAAGGGAAACCATCTTATTTTATAGTAGAGAAAATTGGGGTATAGAGATGTGGAGTGATTTGTACAAGATTCCATAGCTAGTAAATAACAGAACAAAGTCATCTTCCATTCCTCTCTCCCTCACTGTGGTCAATGAGATGGGAATACTCAAAGGTCCAGAAAGGAGAAGGAGTAGCATGCCAAAGGAAGCAAGAAAAAAAGACAGAAGGTGGATATTAGCACCCTAAGCTTTGACTGCCAAAGGGGCAAATGTACCCTATGAGATGAAAAGAAAGTAGGTCATAGCCAGGCAGAGATTCAAGGAGTGAAACTCTATTAGAGGAGAGTCTGTTGGAAAAGTCTCTTTCCATCATTTAGCCTGCCAATGATTCTAACTCTACCAATACACTCATGATTAGCACCTATAGAGTAATTGAGATTTTCCTGTAGCCCAGCTGATGAACTAGACCCCTGAAAAGCAGGGGACAAGATATGGAAAGGGTCTCAGTAAGATAAAGTAGCTAAAGGAAGAATCAGTATCCTGGTTATTGACTGCATATTGACTTAAACTGTGGGTAATGGCCCCATATGGGGTGGCAAAAAATTTGGCAATAGTAAAAGGTTTCTGAACATACAACAACAAAAAGTTAATTAAAAATCAAATGCAGTCAATCCAAGGTATTTCTGGCAGTGCTTGCCCATGTTGCATCACACAACTTCGCTGCTGCTTTGGTACCGAACACAAAGCATGCACACTTTGCACTGCACATGCCCTCAGGTCAGGTAGCACCAAAAACAAATAATAAAATAAAATAAAACATTGCCAAAACTAGAAAAGGAGTTTTGAGTGAAAAAAAAAGTTTAAGAAGTCCTGCTGAATCTAGGAGATCATGTGAATAGAAAGCATTTATGGGATTATTGCTAAACTCCCAGGGGGAACAGTTGAATCCAACTCTAAATATTTGAACTTTTTCACTGAAATTCCTAAGGAAGGATTGCCTACATCTGATAGGACCTGAGGATATGCAGCCCATATGGCAGTTACTTTCACTTTTTTGTGTGTGCATACTAATGACATAATCTATCTATGGAATCCCCAGTGTGGAAATTCCTTCCTTAGATAAACAACTATTTGTAAAACTTTTAGTTTCCTAGGGTACTGAGAGACCAAGTGATTTACCCATTGTTGAATAGCTACTATATGTCAAAGTCAGGACCCCATCTTTCTAATTCCAACCCAAATATTCTACAGTCTATCAGTTTTTAATATATGTATCCCTTTAGCTGCTGTGGTAATGTGTAAAACACTGCATAGAAACAAGCCAAGTTTGATGACTGGCTCTCTAATGAAATGCGTATGTGACCAGGGACTACTGAAATGCAATAGGAAGAGAAGAGAAGGGAGTTTCTCAGGGGGCGAGGATTTAAAACGATAAAGAATAAATAATGCAGATCATGGCATGGGATGAACACTGGCAACCCCCAAAATGGCAAAATTGGGGATAGAAGTCACCAATTTTTTGAGAACCACAAAGAGCCTGGTGTCTTCTCCCCTCTTTGCTAAAAAAGCTTTTTCTAGTGTCAGGAAGAATGTGTCACCCTAGAGTGAGTAGGTAATGAGGAAAGTGCCTCACCCCAGGAGAAGTAGCACTCCTAGTACCTAGTCCTCATAGCTCAACAGGCCTTTCCATAGCCTCTCTGTTTTTAGTGAGACATTGTAACAGTATGGTGGAAAGAGTGTTGCATTTAGAGTTGGAAAACCTGGGTTCAACTCCCAAGCTCCTCTATTTACTGCTCATATGACCCTGGACAAATCATTTAACCTCTCAGGGCCCCAGTTTTCTCATATGTAAAGTGGGGGGACAAGATAACCTATGATGTCTCTCCTGGCTCTAAACCTGTGTTTCTATCTATATTCTGTCCATCTTTCAAAACTCAACTCAAAGGTAACCTAGCCTGTGAAATTTTGCCCAGTCCACAGTGATCATGCATTCCTCTGCAATTCCTAACGTTTATTGTCTCATACTTCTAATTTGGCAATTATTGTACTTAAACTTCAACATTTCTAATGAGCCATGGTTTCATTGCTCCATCTGCCAATCAATCAATCAATCACTATTTTTTAAGCACTTGTGTGCCAAACAGTGAGGATACAAAGACAGAATTAAGGCCACAACCCTAATGGTCCTGATACATGGGTTGTTGAAGATAACTATGGCCAAAAAACCTATCACCCTCTCTGCTTGATGAGCTTCCTCAGACTTAGCTGGGCTCAGCTTCAGACAAGAGAAATACAGTCTATCAGCAGACTTTACTTGAAACCTTTTCTAGTTTGGTAGAATCTGTTACAATTTAAGCTCTGCTTTGAGCTTTTGAGAATTCAAAATCAATTTCAAGCCATGATAAAGCATTAGAATAGGACTTGAGTGAACAGTCACTTATGATGCAATATATTGTCTTATTGTTTTCGTTATCTTCTTCTAGCTCTCTTACTATAAGCACCTTTCGATGATCATGCTTGATTCATTCATTCATTCATTCATTCATCATGCATCATTCCTGATCTCTCAAATTGTAGCAAACCATGTTCCAAAGTTATAATAAACCACCCCAATTGCTTTGAATTTCGACATGTTATATTTATATAAAATGATGTTTTAAATATTTGTATTTACCTATCTATGCATATGTTACCCAGCATATACCCTACTTACCCTTACTCAGCAGAATATAAGCTGCTTGAAGGAAGGGACTGTTTTGTGTCTTGATATTTCCGTGCTTAGCACAGTACCTGGAATATAGTCAGCATTTTATAAATGTTGGATATATTGAATCTAATTAAATTATTTTTGTCTTCCCCACCACTCCTGACAAAGTAATTTATACATATTAAGTCCCCAATAAATATTTATTGGGGTATTAATTATTTGGTAAGCCACGGCCATAAATTTTCTCTAAGTTTTTTGGTTCTTATATTTATTTACTGGAGCAGGTAGGTGAAACAGTGGATAGAATACTGGGCTTGGAATCAGGAAGACTTTTTTCAAGAGTTCAAATCTAACAGCAGACACTTAGTATGTGACTGTGGGCAAAGTCACTTCACCCTGTTTGCCTCAATTCCTCATCAATAAAGAGAGCTGGAGGGGCGGCTAGGTGGCGCAGTGAATAGAGCGCCGGCCCTGGAATCAGAAGGACCTGAGTTGGGAGCCGGCC
Source organism: Gymnobelideus leadbeateri (assembly GCA_011680675.1). Lineage (NCBI taxonomy): Eukaryota > Metazoa > Chordata > Mammalia > Diprotodontia > Petauridae > Gymnobelideus > Gymnobelideus leadbeateri. The sequence goes on from WOXC01008816.1 coordinate 423,676, forward strand.
TCCGACACCTAATCCGCACAAACAAAAACCTAGCCGTGTAACCTTGGGCAAGTTACTTAACCCCAATTGCCCTAAAGGGGCGGCTAGGTGGCGCAGTGAGTAAGAGCGCCGGCCTCGGAGTTTGGATGACCCGAGATCAGATCCGGCCTCAGAAATCAAATGACTAGCCGTGTAGCCTTGAGCAAGTTACTTAACCCCAATTGCTTTTAAAAAAAAAAAATAAAGAGAGCTGGAGAAGGACATGGCAAACCAATTGAGTATCTATGCCAAGAAAACCCTAAATTGGGGTCACAAAGAGTTAGACACAACTGAAACAACTCAACAATAACAATTTATTTGCTATCAGAGTAAATATTTCCTATAAATATTTCTGCCGACTGTTTTTCTGAGTTGCCAGCAATGTTATAATGTTGGCAGTGAATTAGTTCCTGACATTGACTGAATTACTGACTGACTGAATGAATGAATGAATGAATGAATGAATGAATGAATGAATGAAAAAGCATTAATTAAGCATCTACTATGAGCCAGACACTGCTAGGTGGTGAGGATTCAAATACAAAAGTGACCTTCTCTCAAGAATTTTACTTTCTAGTGGGGAAAAGGAGCATATGGGGGAATGGTGACCAAGAAAGGGAACTTTGGTCTGAGAAGTCGTGGGGATTTATAATGGTAATGTTGCTTTAATTGTTGTTCCTAGGGCAAGAACAAGAAATGGAAAGTTAAGGGTAATGGGGTGGGGCAGCCAAACAGGGTAGATGATAAACATAGTCTAGAAATGGCTACATGTAATGTGTTTGGTGAGTTTGCACCATAAAAGCTTTGCCTTGTCTCTGGTAGGCTAACTTCTGCAGATCTTTAAGAGCTTTTGAGTCTCAACATAAGAAACCCAAGTTCAATATATCTTACTACTACTAATAATAATAAATATATGTAACTAACAAAAACTCTTCAGCTAATATATAAATAGTTAAAAATCTCAGTTTGGGATGATGTTGGAACATACAGCTTTAAAACATAACTCAAAACACTATAGCTTATTTTATTAAGGCAATAGGTTATACCACCTTCATCACTACACCTAACCCTAGTAATTTTCTAACCCTAATAATAACCCCAACAATTATTTAAAACCTCAGAAAAGAAAACTATGATTTTCTATAAATTAAGATGCCTGATAAAGCACATAAAAGAATAATTATGTCAGGTAGTTCTTAAGTTCTTGACCTGCTTATTTCAGAGTGAGGAGAGGTAGGAGGAAAACCAGGACTAAGATGGAATACTCGCTATACCCTACTGATAATTATGTTTCATCTGGTCTAAGACTTATTTTTTAAGTTGCATTAGCTATAAAAAGTAATTAGAAAACTATTTGTAAATGTTTGATGGTTAACTATACAGAAAGCCCAGGAAAGCAAGTGGTTTTCATTATTTTCAATAGAGTCTATACACTTTAGGATTAAAGAAATTTATTCCAATTTATTTAGGTTTCTCTCTAAGTATGGGTAATAAATCTTTCTATAAGAGGAACTGACCATTGCATCATTGTTTTCTAGCTTTGCATTTGGAAGTGTATACACTATGGTTTATAGATGGTAGCAATTTTTTTAAACTAAAGGAATCCTAGGTATGTTAAGGAATTCTCACTATTCCACCCAAAAGCCAGCCACATGGTCATTAAGTTTCTCTGTGGCATTTAAACTTAATATGACTAAGGCTTGGTTATAAAATAACATAGCACTCCATTTTGGGAAATCTTTTAAAAAGCTGAATGAACCCTTCTATTCTCCATACATCAGACTCCTCTTGGCTTTTCAACAGTCTGGGCCATTTTGTGAAATTGTCACAGCTGCTTCCCATTAGTCTAGAGGTTTGGTTATAAGGGATGGAGGACAAGCCGCTTAGTCAAACACTGTGGCCCCCAGGTCCATTTTTGTTGTTTATTCCTAGTGAGCATTATGCTTTTGTTTGATTTTCAAGGAGGACTTTCTAGGAATTTTCTTAAGAGGAAAAAATAAATATATTTTCCCCTATTATGTGCCCTGAGGCAAAAACAATTCAATTCAACAAGTATTTATTGAATGCCTAATCATGGTTGGCAACAGGCCCATTAAAATAGCAAGATATTTCCTCAGAACTTCTGAAAACCCAACTTGTCATTTCCTGGTAATTGCAGGAACAACAAAAAATCCCAGCATAAATGTATAGTCTTAAGGAAAATTAAAATTGGATACATTTCCAAGTATGTTGGTTTTTCAGCCTTAAGTTTAAAATCATATATTAAAGCTGAAAGGGCCTAATAGCCAGCAGTTCTCATTTTATAGATGAGGAAACTGAGAACTAGAAAGAGCTTGTTGGAGGTCGCAAAAATTGTAGCAGGTAAGGAAAGAGCCCAGGCCAGTGTGCTTACTATTGGACCATGATGCCTTTGTTACCCTTATCTACAGTACTTGTTGTAAGGAATTATTTATTATATGTTCTCCTCAGAATGTTCTTGTAACATGTAATTGTTAATAAACAGAAATATTGGGAAAGGACTTACTACTTTTAGAGAATATGAATGAACCAAGGAAAAAGCCATATAATGTTCTAATATGAACCCCTGCAAGAGCTTATTATTTCTTGTCTTTTATTCTGGTTTGGTATGGTCCCTGTTACCTTTTCTAATCCTATATTCTTTGCATTTGTATTAAAACCCTCCCGTGAAAATTCAGTTAATCTTTCCGTGCCTCCAGGCAAGTTTCTATGGCTATAAGTTACAAATAAATTGCTAAACTGTATCAGTGGAAGAAGTTCCCACACCAGGAGTTCCCTACATCCAAAGAAATCACAGGTTAGTAATGTTTTTCTTGATGCTCAATTTCTCCTCTATAAAATAATAAGCAACATTAAGTAATATTAATAAATAATAAAACTGTTGTATAACAAATTGTTATACTGAACCTAGGAAAACTCTGACATTGTCACAGACATGTCAAAGATTATGCTGTATAAGAAAGTGGGATATACACATTTGGAATTGCCATGTCCGAAGGAGAAATTATGCAATTATCTAGGTAAATCTCCCCATTTCCACCCAGAGAATCTAGCTTGATGGTCAACATTGATCATAGGAACCCAAGAATTGCCAAATTCATGTGAATCATGACATAATGAGCACATTGAGGAATCATAACTGTGGGCCACTCAAAAGGTAAAGGAGAAGATGTGTGATGGGCACAAATAAGATGAAGCATATTAAGAAGAATGAAATCTAGCACAGAGTAGCACAAAAAGTATCATAGAAATATATGGCCAGAAGAAGTGAGCCATGGATGTAAGGACATTGAGGGACCACAAATGGCCAACCTGTGTGGCCATTTAGTATCCATATAATGTCAGGAAATCTAGAGGATAGGCCTCCAAAATATTGGGACCACCTGTGGAGGACTGATGAGAGAACATGAGCAAGAGTCATGCAGAATGAGAAGGTGTAGATGGGTTGGAATCCGCACTGTTGAAGGGAGTACCCACATCAATGGCATTATAGATACATTGTAATATTGAAGTAATTACTAAACTCTACTTCACTGGAGGTTATTAAGACAGGACCATTCTTTAGAAAGCAAATGGGGTCCATAAGACTTCATTACTGAGTAGAAAAAAATATTAATTCGAGATTTCAGCTTTAGCCAATAGCTCTGAAAATGTTCTAAATAAATCTAAACTGATTCTGATATTAGTACAAGGACATATGTATTTACCTAAACTGCTGTATGCTGTATACCAAGAGCACACAATAAGAGTTTAATAATCACTTTTGTTATTGGATAAGAAAACTACTTCCAGACTACATCTATATACAAGAAGGAAAGAAGGAAAGACACAAGTATTGGTTAAGTATCTACTATATGCTAGACACTGTGATAAGCACTTTACATATATATCATTTAATCTTCCCAACAATCTTGGGAGGCAGGTGCTATTATTATCACCCTCTTTTAACAGTTGAAGAAATTGAGGTAAACTTGCCCCAGGGCTCCACATCTAATTTCTCAGGCTGAAACTCAGTGTTTCCTGATTCCAGGCTCAGCACTCCATCCACTGTAGCAACCAGCCATAACAAAATGCACTGGTTTGGGAACTGGTTCTGAATCCCAGTTTAGCCAATTACTACCTCAGTCACCTCAAGAAAGTCATTTCATCTCTCTGCAACTTGGTAGCAGGTTGTTTCTAACTCCAGATTCTATGATCCTATGATTCACTATTTCATCAGTGTAGGTATTCCTTCCACTGACATAGATTGTATTACCTCCCTGTCTTAGTAGATAGTTTAATGAATTCCTATGGCCAAAACAATTCATCATTAGCTAGATGACTTTTTGGCCAGTCTTTGAGTGACAGACACATGCTTCATGAATAATCCTGGACTCAAAGTATTTTCATCTTGGTAGGATCTGCCAGAGGCTGCAATCTTTTGACATGGCCTCCATAACATGATGAGACCTCAAAATGAGAGCTGAGTGAGAAATACAAGAAATATCAAATTGAAAAAAATAATTCTTTTGCTAATTGGGACTGTTTTTACCTACTAGGGCAAGTATAGATTAAATAGAGAAACATGCATCAAAGATAGCTCTATACACCAAAGTCGGTCCTTTAATTCTCCGTGTTGGGGACAAATATAGACATTGCTTCTGAAAGAAAAAGAAGTTCGAGTTTTCTACATTTATATATAATCAGTTTAAATGCTCTAACTTAGCTTATACTTTTTATTTTACATTAAGATATGATCTACTCAATCCACAATGACATCATAAATAGATATATATGTATGTATATGACATTATTTTCCCTACTTTTTAAATGTGCTGAGGGAAAAAATGATGTGTATATAAAGACAAAAATTCCACAAAACCAAACTTGAAAAGATTGTTTCATTTTGGACATCTGCAGTCTTAAACCATAATCCTTTTCAACAAAAATCAGTCCAATAAGTCAATTTTGAAGTTTGGTTCTTCAATTCTTGCAAGCTTAAGTGCTCTCTAAAGTCTTGTTAACTGAAGCCCTGACTGGAAAATATTTTCAGTTTCTAGAAATCTGAAGGGTTGATACACTGAAACAAGAAAAAAAAAATGACTGGTCAGTCAAACTCACATCACAGTGTGATTTAATTCTTTTGTAATTAATATAACTGTGCAGTTTTGTCTGCAAAAACAGTCTCAAAAGTTGTAGAAAATTGTCAAGGTTAAATAGAGGTTAAATCCAATACTTGTAATTTTGTTATTTTTTCCTCCTTTGATTTTCAACATTGCTGCATTGAAACTATTCCTTAAGCAAAGTTTAGATATGTAATATCACTTCAAACCAAACAAATAATAATAATAAACCATGATTTCTCTCTTATTATCATGGATATGGATAAAAAGAATGGATTTCTTTGTTCATTTCAATCAAAATGAAAATATGAATAAAATTAAAGTTGAACTAATGGAGATCTGAAGCCAAATGTTAATAGGAAAAATAATGGATCTTTAAATGTAATAAAATCCAATAAATTCTTGAATTTTTGTCTTCATATACAATTAAGGGATATTTTAATCCCCAAAAGCACACTTAGATTTATAGTATTTGGCAAGCCTACTACACTTTTGGTAAATATAATATTTAATAAGTTGTTTTGTGATAAGCAGAAACAGTGTGTACTTTTGAGAAATTGTCAAATATGTAGATAACAGCACATTTCATGGTTTATGAGGATATTTGTCATTACAGATACAGACAGTTCTATTAAGTTTACATTCCTCCAAATATAGAAATGTGGAGCTAGTAATTAAAAGATGATTTTTTTCTCCCATATAGGGATTTTTCAGGGAAAACATTATGCAGTTATAATAACAGGTTTATGTTCTAGAACAGCTTTGAAGGATGCAAAATAAATGTCAATGTCACAATATTGCATAAGTTGTAAAAATAACAAATTACTTTTTGGACATATGTGATGAACTTTTACCATCAAAGCTTATTTGGTTGCAAGAATGATTCCTATTTTTAAACTACTTCAAGACTTCAATTGAGCTTCAATTTTCTTAATTTAAGTATTCCCTCCAATAGTGCAAATAATACCATCTCCCCCTTTTTATCCTGTGCAATCTTTGTCCTTGTCCTCCCCTAAATCCTCCATAAAGAATCTGCCTCAGGGAAGCTAGGTGAATAGAGCACCTGGAGGCAGAAGGACCTGAGTTCAAATGTGACCACAGGCACTTACTAGGTTTGTGACCCTTGACAAATCACTTAACTTCTATCTGCCTCAGTTTCCTTGTCTGCAAAATGAGCATAATAATAGTATTTACCTCACAGGGTTGTTGTGAGGTTCAAATGAGATGTTTGTGAAGCTCTTTGCTAACATTAAAATTCTATATAAGTTCTAGCTATTATTGTTATTGCTGTTAATATAATAATGATTACTGTTAAAAATATTGATGTGAAAACATAGGGGTTGAGAAGATGTTGAGTAGCAGGTCTCAGCCTGCTCCACATTGATGCTTCAGCTGCTGTCCTGAAAACTGTAGGGGGATCCTGCGACCAGTCTGGGGGTGGAGGAAGGCAGGTGATAGATCTTGCTTTAACCTTCTTGGATCTGGATTGCAGTTTGGCGAGGAGGTCTTGAGATGTGTGACAAGCTTGCCAGAGCATGTGGAGGCTTCAGTGAGGCCACGCAACTAATACCTCTGGCAGCTGAGAAAATCACAGCATTTGGGACAGAAGCTCCCCTGGCTGGTGACAGAGTCCTACTGTGGCAAAAAAGCCCAAAAGTCAATTGAGTGGCAACATGCCTAGGCAAAGGAAACAAAATAAACAGAAAAAATCAACATTAGACTCCTATTTTGGGGGCAAAGAGGATCAAAGCATGGAACAGGAGGAGGACTGGGAGGTCAGAACTCTTGCACCAAAAGCTTCAAAAGAAAATATGAGCCGGTTACTGGCCATAGAGGACCTTAAGAAGCAGATAAGAGAAGTGGAGGAAAAATTGGGAAGAGAAATGAAAAAAGTGCAAGAAAAGTATGAAATGACAGTCAACAGCCTGACTGAGAAAAATAACACCTTAAAAAATAGACTAACTCAAATGGCAAAAGAGGCTCGAAAAAGGCAATGAGGAGAAGAATGCCTTAAAAAGCTGAATTTGCCAGATGGAAAAAGAATCTCAAAAGCTCACTGAGGAGAATCATTCCTTCAGAATTAGACTGGAGCAAATGGAAGCTAGTGATTTTATGAGAAATCGAGAAGCTGTTAAGCAGATCCAAACAAATGAAAGAATAGAAGGCAATGTGAAATATCTCATGGGAAAAACCACTGACCTGGAAAATAGATCCAGGAGAGAAAATTTAAAAGTTATTGGACTACCTGAAAACCATGATCAAAGAAAGAACCTAGAAATCATCCTTCAAGAAATTCTCAAGGAAAATTACCCTGATGTTTTAGAACCAGAGAGCAAAATAGAGGTTAAAAGAATCCGCTGATCACCTCCTGAAAAAGATCCCAAAAAGAAAACTCTTGGGAATATTATAATCAGATTCCAGAATTCCCAGATCAAGGAGAAAATATTGCAAGCAGCCAGTAAGAAACAATTTTAATGTTGTGGAAGTGAAATCAGGATAGCACAGGATTGGGCAGCTTCTACACTGAGGGATCAAAGGGCTTGGGTTATAATATTCTGGAGGGCAAGGAGTTGGGATTAAAACCAAGAATCACCTACCCAGCAAAACTGAGTATCATCTTTCTCAAGTATTCTTGATGTAAAAACCAGAGTTAAATAGAATATTTGACATTCAGATACAACAAGCAAGAGATGTTTGAAAAGGTTAACAGGGAAAAGAAATCATAAGGAACTTATCAAAGTTGAACTATTTACATTCCTCCATGGAAAATGATAATTGTAACTGATGAAACTTTTCTCAGGATGAAAATAGTTGAAGAAGGGTATATGGACATAGGAATACATATATGAATGTGTGTTTACAGGTATACATAGGTAGAGTGCACAGGTCAAATTTAATGGGAAGGGATAATACTTAAAAGGTGAAATTAAGAAGTTAGAGAGGAATATAGCTAGAGGAGATGGGGAGAGACAGAATGGGGTAAACTATCTCATATAGAAGACGCAAGGGAAAATGGTTATAATGGAGGGGAAGAACAGGAAGGCAAAAAGGCAAAACTTTATTCTCATTGAATTTGGATCAGGGAGAGAACGACATACACACTAAATAGGATATCTAGGATATCTCACCCTACAGGAGAGTAGGGGGGAAGGGAATGAGAGGGGAATGATGGAAGGGAGGGCAGGTTGAGGGGGAGGGAAGTTGGAAACACCCACTTTTGAAAAGGGACAGGATCGAAGTAGAGAATAGACCAAGTGGGAGGTGGGATAGGAGGGAGGGAATTATAGTCAGGCTTTTACAATATATCTACTATGGTAATGTTTTGCATAGCTACACATGTACAACATATACTGAATTGCTTATCTTCCCAGTAAGGGTGGGTGACAAGGGAGGAAGGGAATGAATCTGGAATTTGAAGTTTTAAAATCAAATGTTTAAAAATATATAAATAGTATTAACACTATTTTACATATAATTGGGAAATAAGATATACAGGCATTGGGGCACAGAGATTCACCTTGCCCTACTGGAAAAGTTGAAGGGGTATGGGTGAAGATATAGGAGAGAGCAGATTGGATGAGGAGATATCCTGTGGGACTGCTGTTCTGGGGTGGTGAGTAGTGGAAAAATGGGGAAAAATTGTAACTCAAAATGAAATGAATGGTGTAAACCAGAAGTTATTAAAGCGTTTTAAAAAAATTAAAAATAAAATTATTGGACTGAAATAGATGACATCTGAGATACCATATGGATCATAGATCAACTTTAAATCATTTTTCCCTGGAAAGTGTTAAGTATGAAACAATGGGGGACACTGAGAAGAGCATTGGCTTTGTAGTCAGAAAAACTAGACCCAAGCCTTGCCTCTATCTTTTATTACTTGTATGACCTTGGGTAAGTCACTTAACTTCTCTGGTCCTCAGTGTCTTCATTTGCAAATTAATGGGTTGAACTTGATGGTCTCTGGAATCCTTTCTAGCTCTAAATCTATTATGAAATCTAAAAATTGGCCTTCCTACAACTTTAATATTCATTTCAACAGCATGACCTTGTTGTTTCATCTGTTGAATCTTTTTGGTCTTTGTTAGTTTAGAGCAAAAATCTCATAAGCCTTTACATTTCTACTCAAGAACAAAATTCTGTTCTCAAAACCCATATTCTGACAACACACATAGAAATTATTCTTTTTTTTTTTTGCTTTTTGGAAGGCAGTTGGAGTTAAGTGACTTGCCCAAGGTCACACAGCTGGTTTTTGTGTTAAGTATCTGAGGCTAGATTTGCACTCAGGTCCTTGTGACTCCAGGGTCAGTTCTCTATTCACTCAGCCACCTAGCTGCCCCTATACAAATTATTCTAATGAAGAAGAATAGGAACATCTATCTAGAGAACCAATGTAACTATAAAATGAACTTTCTGATCATTTTCCAATTTTGGAAAATACATTTATGGAACAGCAGGAGCAGCACAGACCTAGTTTATATAGTGTTTTAAAGTTTGCAAACCATAATACTTAGGTTATTTGATTTGATCAAAGTAATGTAAGATAACTGATGGAGAGGGACTAGAGTAGACCTATGATTTCATTGACATGAGTAACTGCTGGGTGAGAAAATCTTCTCTACCAATGAAAGTTAGCACCTTGTCTCTGACTGATGGTTCTAAAGATTTGCCTAAAGTATGGAAACATGAAGTTACTTGCTGAGGGTTACACAGCCAGTACATCAGAGGCAATACTTGGACCCTGATCACCTTGACTTTAGAGTCTAAATCTCTATCTGCTATACCATGTTTGCCTCTGCAGATAATTAAGGATGAATAAAACATATCAACATGATATTTAAGAATAATATTAGGAAATGGTAAAGTCCAGAGCAAGTGGAGGCTCATAATGAATGATAAGGACTACAGAAAGAGGTTTTTAAAGGCCTATATTGGGTTCAAGGGAACTATGAAAGAAGGGATAAAATGGTGGCTTGGAGTAAATGGGACAATGATAAGAAAAGACATAAAGAACAATTCAGCTTCTACTTTGATTCTGATCTCTCTACCAGGGAGAATTATCACCAGATTGGGGAAAGGAGAACAAAAACTTGTTAACAGGGAAGTGAAGCCCAAGATGAGAAAGAAGATATTAAAAGAACACCTTGATGCATTTGACTAAGGCTATTTGAGCTTTATCCCTATACACTAAAAACCTCACAGATGTAATTGCTGAGCCACTCTTGGTAATTCTGTGATTCTGTGTTCCTATTAATGTATCATGGAGTAATGATAGAAGTCAGGAAGAAGTCAGGTTTCACTTGGACCTGTCCTCTTAATATTAAGAGTAGACTGAAAAGAGAATCAGTGTGATAAAATGGAAATTTTATGAGCTTTGGAGTAAGGAGAGTTAGGTTTGAATCCTAGCTCTTCTCTTTACTATTTGAGTGACATTGGTGAGGAGGTTGAACTCAATGGTTTTGAAGACCCTCTCCAACTCTGTAGGGAAAAGTCTATATAGGATGTTCCTCATGATGAGGCTTGAGTTTCATGAAATTCTTCCCCTCTTCTGTTCTAACCATTTGTTACTTTCATGGACGTTTTCTGGTTATATTATATATTTTCAAGTTGGCCTTCTCTGAAGGTAGAGTGTAATCATTCTTTATTTTTATGTTGTTGAAAAATTCTTCAATATATCTATGGATTTTTTTCATTTACATTGTGAATTTATAAATTAAGATCCAAAGTATGTCCTTTTTCTAGGACCTAACTAAGGTCCATATCATCTTTCATATAGACTATTGCAATTAATAGCCTCCTAACTGGTTGACCTATTTCCACTCATTCCTTTCTCTAACCCATTCTCCATTTTGCTGACAAATTAGTATTCCTAAAACAAATTTTATCAGAATGGTCATGTCATTATCCTACTCAAAAATGTTCAATGACTCCCTAATGCTTCAGGTAAGTAATACAAAATTTAAAAAAATCCTAAACCTGACACTTAAAGCGCTCTATATAATGTGACCTTGTCAGTCTTGTGTCAGTCTTCTTTTCACCTGTTCTCCATTCTATTCAAATGGATCTTCTTGCCATTGACTCTATGATACATTCAATTTCTCCTCTGTGACTTTGTACAAATGTTCTTCCATATTTGGGATATGTTCTCTTCCCACCTCCATCTTATAGGATCTCTAGTTTCCTTTAAAAAACAGCTCAGAGGATACCCCATGTGTGAAACCCTTCCAAATTCCCTCAGTTAAGAGCATTCTCTCCCTTCTGAAATTTACTTTGTATTACTTGTGTTTATCTGTGTACATGTTACAGTTCCTCCCTCTGCTCTCATAAAAGTGCCTTGACAACTGGGACTTCAGTAATTTTTTTCCTTTGTATCCCTATTGCCTAACATAATGCTTTACACATGGTAGGAACTTAATAGGTTTTCATTGAATTGAATTAAATTCACTTTGACTATAAGAAACTTTGAGCATCTGAAATCCTGTAATATTATTAGAAATAACAAAATAATCAGAAACAATCTGAGATGTCTGGATAAATTTTGCTGTGTAAAGAAAGATATTTTAATATATAAGTAAATGTAATACTGCTAATAATAAAAATAATATTACCACATATAGTGCTTGAAGGTTTGCAATGTATTTTACAAATATTCCATTTGATCCTTACAACAGTCCTGGAGGATAGGTGCTATTATTATCCCCATTTTCCAATTGAGGAATCTGAAGGTTAAATAACTTGCCCAAACTTACTTCCTGAGGTAAGATTTTATTTCTGGCCCTCCTACTAGAACAGTGCTCTAACCACTATACCGCCTTTGACAATGTTTACATTGAAGAAAAATCAAAAATATCAAAGGTGGACTTCTACTGTGTTTAATGAGCATATGAAAAATTATTCAGCTTAACTCCTCCATTGTTGAGAGGATGTGTTTTAAATGGTGTGAGATAGAAGCAGAATAAATTCTACTTTCTGTATTTTCCTGGTGAAATTGATATGATTATGAATGAAAATTTCTGGTTTCAAAGAATCTGGAAGTTCAGTTATATTTCCCTATAAATTAAACAGGTCTATAGTGGTGAGTGCAAATGGAAGAAAAAATAATAAGGTATCATAACAATTGTAAACATTTTTTTTTCCTAAAAGTAATCTTTCAGGAAAGGGTCTCTAATCTTATCCCATTATCCAAATGGTTTCTCCTATTGTAGTAGTTTGTTTGTAGCTAGAATGTTCAAGGAAATTATGTCCTTCTTTCTATGGAACAGAGATAATGTACTTTAAGGGTGAAGAGAAATGTTTTTTGGCTTCCTTGAATTTTCCTATATTGTTTTTATTTTTTTCTTTTCCTTTTCACAGCTTTGTGACTGGGTCTCTCTATCTCCCCCAGACTGAAAAGTACAGGGGCTATTCACAGGCCCAATTTCACACAGGAGCCTGGATCTGTTCTATTTCTGACCTGGGCCAGTGTGCCTTTCCTTAGGCAGTCTGGTAGCCCCCACTCCCAGCAGCTTATCATAGAGATGTCAGTGGAGATACCCCATAGGCTGAGCAGACTGCAACTCAGAACTCCTGGTCTGCAGCTCAGGTAATCCATGAGTCTCAGCCTAGAGACAGCCAAGTACCACCACCTCCAGTATACCATCTTTAGACCCTGAAGGTGTCTTTAAAGATCATATTGTCTAATCCCCTCATTTTAAAGATGAGGAATCTGAGACCCATGAAGATGAATTGACTTACTTGATAGAATCAAGGTGGTACATAGCAGTTCATATTCAAAGTCAGGTCCTCAGACTCAAAATACCCATTGCTCTTTCTATGATACCACATAGTTCTACTAAAGTGTTTTCCTTGATGTAAAATGATTTAGAAGAGACAAAGCTACTGAGATTAGTAAAAGGTAAAATGACAAAGGGTAACAGTTTTATTTTATCCTGCATTCTGTGGGTTATGTGAGGTTAAATGACTTGCAGACAATGGCATGGCTCTTAAGTAGATGGGGAAGATCTGAACTCAGACCTTGAAGTGAACATGGTTAGTGTGGGTTCTTCCTCACATGGAAGATGTGGAGGTTTCAGGGATGGAGGCCTCAATCTTGTGAAAAACTGCAGAAATAGCTATATTACTTACTCCCTGCACCATGTTGCCTTGGACCATTTCTGAATGGGATTAATGATTAGAAATAATTCAGCCCCACTACGACTGAATACATTCATGAGTGAGCTTGTTCTCTCCCTCAGAATGGTTCACGGGAACACTTTACTGTGAGAATTCTATTTCCACTTTTAGTATACTCCTCTGGGAGCAAGCAGTAATTCTTGCAGATACACTACTCCTTTCCAATTCATGATCATCATGTGTTTTGGTGTTTCATTTAAACAGATTTTAAGCTTCAGCACTGACTGGGACCCCAAGTCAAAGGGGTAGCTTCTGCCTCTTCAGGAGACATTTCAATAATCAGAGCTGTAATGAAAAGGCTATGTGCCAGGATAGCTACGCAGGTTTGATGAGATGGTTGGCACTTCTATGTATCAAATCCCCCTTCCTGCTGAGTGCCCACACTGCCACTATTTCTATGGAACAGCTTCTTTAGGAAAACACTAAATTAAAATTTTTCTTAATTTACCTTAATTCTCTGTTTTCCCTACATGGAGAAAGGAATCAAAGGTTCTTTCTTTGCCTCTCTCCAAACACCAGATCCATCTCTAATATGGGTTAACCCTTAGAATAGACTGGCATATGTTTCCAAGAACATAAAAAATAACAATAACTAACATTTATATAGCACCTTATGGGTTGTAAAGAGCTTTGCAAATATTATCTCAATTTATCCTCAAAGTAACCCCAGGATGTAGGTGCTATTATTTATTTTACAGATGAAGAAATTGAGGCAGAGAGAGGTTCATCTGCTGTGATGGGAAGGCGTCTATAAGGGTTGGAGTAGAGGGTATTCCTACACTTGCAGGAAGGCTGGACTTTGCCACCAATAATTTCCCCTCCTACTCTAAGATTCTGTTTCTAAGCCCTTCCCCATCCCATTCCACTCTCGTGGCATATGAAAATCTTAACTCCAGTTTCCTCCAAGTGAATTATTATGCAGATGACAACACAATAACTATACCATTCACTGATTTTTCTATACCTTCTTTACTGGAGGGAGGAGTTGGAGGGGTGAAGAAAAGTCCCAAATATGACACCGTAAAACAAGGCAACCTACGTATTATTAATGTATCCTTTAAAAAGGAAGAATCTGTAGGGTACATGGGAATAGAATGGGGCTGTTCTAGCATCTGTTAAGAACCCAAACTGAGTTGAAACTTCACAGATCACAAATCTACTGCAATATCAGACATTAGCAGCAGAATTTGATGTGATTATTTTAATGGATATTAGAATGATGTCATAGAGAGATATGCAGGTACCAAAGGATGACACAAAATACTGAGGGAAAAACCCTACTCTGGGCCAAGGTGATGAAAATACTGAAGAATGGCCAGAGTGGGCCATTAATAATACAGCATGAAGACCCAGTTTACCAATGGTTGTTTGGAGCTTTACCAAGATTGTTTGAGACAAACTCAACCATCTGGGTGGCTGCTAGTCATCTCATAAACAGGAATTACTGGAAGCAGGGAGAAATGTGTTAGATTAATGTATCTATACTAAAGGCCCCCTTTCCTCCTTTTAAACAACATAACTCAAGGTATAGGAAAGATCAAACATAGAATTATTTTGAACACTACTTACTGTGATGTGGCGAGATACTGGATAGAGTACTTATATGATGCAATTCACTTACCAAAAATTTTTAAATTCTCTTTTCATTATATCATCTTTTTGGACCTTGCATTTTTATCTTTAAAAATCTTTTTCTTTTATTTATTCTTCTTTTCCTTTTTATTGTCTTCTTTTTTACTTCCTTTTTTGATTCTCTCTGACTTTACCTGTCTGCCTTCTTCCTTCCTGTCTTCCTCTCTTTGCTTCCTTCTTCTTTTCTCTTCCTCCTTATGCTTGCTTCCTTCTTTTTCCTTCCTTCCTTCCTGCCACCTTTCTTTCCTTCTTCTACCTGACCAAGATACCTGCTAAAACATCTCAGGAAGTACTTATCCAGCCTGTACTTGAAGGCTTCAAGTGAGGAGTAAGCCCAGCACCTAGTAACTAGCAATTTTGATATGATTCTAATTTTTAAGGAGATTTCACCCCCTTATGTGAAATGTAAATCTGCAGTTTCACCCCTTGCTCCTCCTTCTCTTCTTTGAAGCCAAGCAAAAAAAAAAGGTATAATTCTTTCTCTGAGATGAAGGCAGCTCTAGATACATATATCTCCACCCAGCTTACCATTTGGTAATAAATTATTTTCAGCCATCAGAAACCATAAAAAAAAAAACCTCAACACCTGCCAACCTTGGGCCACTCCCTTCTGCTTCTTCAGTGATAGTGACAAAGTGGCATTCTACATGTTCTCTCATTTGATCCTCATCATAACCCTGTGTGGTGGATGCTATTATTATCCCCATTTTACGAATGAAAAAACTAAAGCTAAGTGAGGTTAAATGACTTGTCCAGAGTCACCTAGCTAAGAAGTGTCTGAGGCAGAATTTGAATTCACTTTTTCCTGCCTCCAACTTCAGTGCTTTTACACAGGGCCAAATAGCTAGCTGTCATCTAGCTATTGTATAACAGGAAGACAAGGTGACTGGTGTCCAGTCGGATTTTTCTACTGCTACCCTCACAAAGTGAGTGATGCCTCCTACATATTGAAGATACTTTTTTGCACTACTTCCACAATGTTTTCATTTTTCCTTAAATGGTATGTTCTCCGATTTCTTTACCATCTTGGCAATGCCCTGCTCCACACTGCTTTATCCAGGTAATCCTTTTTCATGTACCCCAGCCTTCACAAAAATACCATGCCCAAAACTAAATTCACTCCTCCAAGTATGTGACCTGACCAGGGTAGGGCAATGAGGAGCTATTCACTTTCTCATTGCAGTCACTATTCTTCTCTTATTTGTAAAAGTAATCAGCACATGGCAGTATCATGGCATAAATGCCATAGTATAAATAAAGAAATAACCTTCCCTCCCTCTTTACTGAAACCGGGGACAAAATTCAGATAGTGCTTTATTATTTGCAAAACATAATCCTCATAAGATATTGGAATCACATTTATCTACATGTTGCAGATAAGGAAAGGGGGCTCATAGAGAAGCAACTTGTTCATGACTACATTACTAATAACAACAAGAATTGCAACTAAAAATCAAGTCTTTAGACTTCAAGTTGGGTGCTTGTTCCACTATTTTATTCTAATAATGGGTACTTTGCTTCATAGATTCATCTAGAGCATAAAAGTAGGCCACAGAGACAAAACTTCTTTAAAAATTTAGATCCACTGTACAAATGTAAACTATTCCCATACTATCAAAGTGAAACCACTTACTATATTACTTAAGTGTTGTCATAAATGCATTCCATAGAAAAGTGGAGACTAATATTTATTTGGTGCATATTTGGGAATCTTTAAAAGAAAGATCTATAGTATGTGGGAGGTAAAACGCTGTTTTTGCAGAGCTCCCACAAAACTTCCTTTTTTGATTTATTCTTAAGGATGGAATGGTTCATTAATATAAAAGTAGACTCAACTAAGAGACTATTCTTTCAATTAAATTGACTGGATTGAATACAGGCCTTCAATTAGTTTGACTATATATGTTTAATGGATTAAGACTAAGGACATGTTTCCTTTGTACTCATTTGTCTAATCACATGGGCTCATCCAATCTCAACTGTGTCCTCTAAGCCCTGCCAACATTTAATTTGTGGGATGGTTTGGCAGGAAGCCTCCCTTTAAAAGCTAGGTGGACAACTAGAGTTGGTCATCCCACTTGGTGTAATAGTATCCCAACAATGCTACTGCTGTTAATTCCTATTGAAGCCTGTAATAGGGATCTTGATTTAAACAATTCTTTTATTGATTCATAGTCAAAAATCTACTTAAAGTCTGCAGAATTTAGTGAAAATACAGTGCCAGGTGATATCATTTAGGAAATATCCCCACTAATTTCCCTTAAAGATAGGAAAATGCTACTGAGGAAAGGAATAATAGGAATAATGTATTTACTGCTTTATAGCTTAGATTGCTAGGCAGGTAGATAGGGCATTTATTATGCACTTAAGATTTCCTGAGTACTATGGTACAGGTTGAGGGTACAAATACAGGCAAGCAAGACTATCCCTGACAGGGGTACGCTGATAAATATATAACAACTGGCTCTTCGTGTTTACTCATCTGAGTATCTATTGTTCCTTTTTACCACCACTTCCTTCTCCCCATCCCCCCCTCTACCACCATACTCCAGCAGAAAGCACACCCTTTGCAGACATTCTTTTTGTCTTTCCTTATATCCTCAACATAGTACAATGCCTGTCCCATAGTAAGTATTTAATAAATGTTTATTGAATTGAAACTAAATTGAATGAAAGTATAGAGGCAAAATGCATAGGAAAAAAATAAATCAATTTAACTGACTGAATAAATATATAGGTGTGTATATATATATACATACATATACACACATATATGTATATATATATGTATGTATGTATGTATGTATGTATGTATATATTAAATGCCTACTGTGGTATTTTCTGTGACCTGAAGGAATACCTAAAGCACAGTTTTGACCATGTCACACCCTCACTCAATAAACTCCAGTGGCTCCCTATCACCTCTAGGATCAAAAATAAAATCCTCTGGTTGGCATTTAGAGTCCTTCATAACCTTCTTCTACCTTTCCAATCATCTTATTCTTCATCCTTTCCGCTGACTCCCACATACTCTGAGATCCAGTGACACTGGCTTCCTTTCTATTCCTTGAACAAGATACTCTATCTCTCCACAGCAGGCATTTTGACTGGCTGTTCCCCATACCTAGAGTGTTCTTCCTTCTCATTTCTGTCTCCTAACTTCTCTGGATACCTTCAAAATCCCACCTTCTCCAAGGAAATCTACTTCCCCTTAATTCTAGTGCCTTCCCTCTATTGATCATTTCAAATTTATTCTCTTTGTCACAGTTGTTGGCAGTTTGTTTCCACCATTCCGTTGTGAGCTCCTTGAAAGCAGGGACTATCTAGTATCTTGGTCTTATCCCCAACACTTAGCACTGCAGACACTTCATAAATGTTTATTGACTGACTAACTGCCATGAGCCTAGGAGAGCAGTTAGAAAGCTGTTACAGCAGTTCAGGGGGGAGGCAATGAGACCAAAGCTAGGGTGGGGACTGTGTGGGTGTAAAGAAGGACACAGGCATGAGAGATATGCAAAGGTGGAAAGAGCAAGATTTGTCAATGAATTAGATATATAGCATAAGTAAGAATGAGGATGACCCTGAAGTGGTAAGACTAGGTAGGTGAGTGCGGAAATGGTGTTGCCCTCAATGGTATTAGCGAAGTTCTGAAGAGAGGACAGCATTTCTCTAGTTCAGAGATAATGGCTCCCTTTTGTTTTGCTTTTGTCAAATTTCTCGAAACTGATTAAGTCAAGTGGGCACACTATAGGAGGCCCCTTTGTCATAGTTTTCATCTGGTTCAATGTTAGCTTACTAAAGGAAGGTATCTGAGTCTGTTTTTCTAATGACTATTAGATGGCAACTAGGCCAGAATTTATTTTCCAAAGGTTTCTGTTCAGTAAATACTTTTTTCTATCAATTTACTATATAACAATTGACAAATGAATGGTAATTTACTGAACTGAAATCTGTCTACTCTATTTATATATAAGCTGGGACACTGAAGAGAGGAATAAAGTCCTGGACCTGAAGTCAGGACTGGATTCCAATTTCATCTCTGACATTATTATGACTTTACCTCTCTTAGCCTCAATTACCTCATCTGTAAAATGAGACATTACTTCTAATGAATTACCTCTAAAAACCTTTTTCAGATCCCAAGTTTATGATGCTAAATCTAAAAAACTTAGGCACTAAAAATAAACAAAAAATGTCCCTGGGTTTCTTGTGCCCCACCATTTCGTTTCCATAGTGATAACCATCATGAAATAACTGAAAGGAGATTAGAGGGACAAATCCTTACCTTTAAAAAAACACCCCCAAATTTAATTGAATGTTTGATATTCTAAATGGTTGGTCTCTGTATATGACCTTGGAACTGAAGAACATTGAAATTAGCATTCTTGATATAAACAAAACCAGAAAACATGAAAATATTACAGTTAAACAGAAGAAGAGTTCACAGGTTCTTCTAGGAGAGTCAAATTAAAGAGTTAGAACATTTGGGATTTTGGGGGGTATTCAGAAGCTATTGACACAAGGCTGAAGAGATGGAGGTAGGAGATGATGTGAGTATTCCCATTGGCCTTTGCCTAGAGGGAAGTAGAAAGGACCAATGGGAATTCCCAATAGGAATTCCCCTAGAGTATGCTAGAACACCTTGCTCAAATATGCTTTTAGCTCTCAACAAGATGTATGATTTCACACTGTGTTGGGTCATTTTACTTCACAATGTTCCTCATGAGTGCAAAACAGGCAGAAAAGTATGAATAATGTTGCAGTTCATCTTCCAAGATCTTCAAAGGATGATGAAGAAAAATTCTGTGGAAAATATTGATGAAACTAAGACTGCTCCAAGATTCAAGATGGCGTCAATGCAAAGGTAGGGAAAGGGGTAGAAAACAAAAAAAGCTGTGATTAAAACTGTTATTTAGTATCAAGAAATGAAATAGGCTTGTTCTCCCAAACCCCAAATTGCTAATCCTCTTCCATCATGTCCCATTTACCTTGCATGTGTTTGTAGGCACATAATTATTTGCATATTGTCTTTCCACTTAGAATGTGAGCTCCTTGAGGGCAAGGATCACGTCTTGGACTTTCTTTGTATCCCCAATTCTTGAACCAGTACCAGCATATGGTAAATACTTATTAAATGATTCTTGATTGTTTGATGGATGGATAGAGTTTGGTGAAAGATTGCTTCTATTCTGCGGCATCACTCACCCTCCCACTCCCACCCTGCCCCTTTCTGGTCATTCCTAAGGAAACTGTTTCTTCTCCCTCCTCTAATTATACTCCTAATTTGAGTAGAGATTCCCTCTGATCCACTGCCAAACAGAATACATTTGCCAGGCCCTTTTTTCCTGTAATAAAAACAGAAGGTACTCAATAATGAAATTCTTAGAGATCTCATTTGATTTCATCCCCAAGAACAATAGAGCCTAAACTTTTTTTGAATGCACAGTGCTTGGGAGTATAAAATCTAAAGATAGTCTTGGCATCCTATGAGAAAAGAATTTCTGCTATTTTTGAGAGGGTACCTAGGTCCATCTGAGAAAGGGAGATAAGCTAGCTTTACTGGAAGCACTGAGAATTTTCTTGATACTGATGAATGTGTAACAACGATTAGTGGGAAGATAACACCATTAATGAAGATCCTGATTTGGTCATCCCTTTTCATCTTACCATTCTGCCAATCATGGAGCTACTTTGTCCTTAGAGAATAGTTGCTATTGTCAAAGACTGACAAGGAAAATCCAGAAAAGGAGAGAGATTGAACAATATGTTCCCATCACCTAAAAAGAATTAAATGAGGCAGACCCAGTTCATGGAGAGGACCCAACTCTGTTGTTTACTATTGATTTATCTTTGTAATTGAGCTGTAAATCATAGGGGCTCCACATGGGCTAGGTCACTAAATCTGTTTGCCTGTCAGAATAACATCATGCCTGTAGTATAGATAGATACCTGCCAGCAATGGAGAGGCCCCCTCCAAATTACTCAAGGAGGGGAAATTTCACCACCTCCCCTGGGAGATTATTTTATGGCTTTAAAAGTCTACTCCACTATGAGAGTCTTTTTGATTAAACCCATTTTTCTCTTTTCTTGATTTCATCCATTTATTCTTAGGTAATTCCCCTAAAGACCACCTTCACAATTCTTCTTTTTCTTCAAGGCTCAATTATCTCCACATTGTTATCATTCCTCCCTCCCCACTCTCCTCATTCTCCCCATACACCCACACATACAGAGGCTCCTGAGCTTTTTGGCCAAACTACATATATTTAATTCTTTTAATCTTTCCTCATACATCAAAACCTCCAGCTTCTTAATCATTTTAGTTCTTCTAATAAGCAGTGAATTTGAGTCATGGGAAGAAGGGGGGGAAGGGAGGGAGGGAGGTGTGGTTTCCCTCTCAAGCTTTTCTCAAGTCAACCCCCTCCCCATGTCTTCAATCACTTGCCAAAACTTTGTAAGCAAATGGCTATTCATCAACAGAAATGGGTTTTGTTGGTGGTGAATTTTATCCCAGAAAACATGTCTTCTGATCGTAGCACCTCCTAGCATAAATCAGTATTTGTTCAAGCTGCAAAATGGAAGCACCTAAAGGAAATCTAGGGATTTTCTTAAGTTTCTCAATTTCTCAAACACAGCTTAGTTATAGAAAACAAGTTTGTTTGTGTTTTTTTTTTAAACTGGACACATCATGTTGTGTCCTTAAAAGAAAATGAGCATTTTCTTAAGAAGCTTTGTCCCCTTCATTTCTAAGTTAATGAAAAAATAAATGAGTCAATAAATGCAATTCTTGTCTGAAAACCTTCTTGATGAATGATAATTCTCTTCTTTCTCCCAAGAGAGACATAAATATCATGTTTCCTGGCTTCAAGGTGATCAACATCTGACCCAGTCCTTCATTCCACTTCTCTCTAATGTTCATTCACTGTTACAGTCAAGTCAGTCTCTTCATTAAACCACATTATTTCCATCTGGTGGCTTAAACATAGGCTGTTTTCTTTATTGAAATATTTTTCTTGTTTCTCTCTACACATCTAAAACCTAGTCATTCTTCAAGGCCCAGCACAGCTTTCATTTACTTTGAAAACCCTTTCTTGTTTATTCAAGATCTCACAAAACATGACCTCCCTCTAGGATTTTTAATCTTACATACAAATTAACACTTAATTGTATATCATTCTGTATTTTTCCTTATTCATATATGTTGGTCTTGATAGGAATAACTATTTGAGGTAGTAGATAGTATATAGGGCCTACATTCAGGAAGGCCACAGTTAAAATTTGACTTCAAACTCTTTCTAGCTGTGTGACCCTGGGCAGTCACTTAACTTCTGTCTGCCTCAGTTTCCTCAATTGTAAAATGGGAATATAATAGCACCTACATCTCAGAGTTGTTGTGAGGATCAAATGAGATAATATTTGTGAAGAGCTTCAAAAACCTTAAAGTATTATATAAATGCTAGCTATTTTTGTTACTGATAGCAGTAATAGTAATAGTACTAGCAGTAGTCATAGTTATCACTGTTGTAGTAACTAGTAGTAAATTGGTTGAGGATAGAGTCCATGTTTTATATGTCTTCCTTATTTCCCAGTGCATCTAGCAAAGTACCAAGTATGTACTTGGTACACCAAGGAGAGTCTTAAGAGGAAAATTGTAAGTGCTGAGGATATCCAAAGTACTCCCTGTAAAAAACATGAAAATCAAAACAGAAACTACTCCAGATTTAATAACCAAATTTTTTTTTATTCCATGTCTCAATTTCTTTTTTTTATAAAGCAATTGGGGTTAAGTAAGTTGCTCAAGGTTACACGGCTAGTCATTATTTATGTGTGGGTGCTCATTTTTGATCCCGGGTCGTCCCAACTCCGAGGCCAGGGCTCTTACTCACTGTGCCACCTAGCCGCCCCGATGTCTCAATTTCTGATGCTATTTTATTATTTGATGGCTTAAATATTTCAGTGACATAAGTACTCTCAGCATCTACCCATAAAGACTGAAACCTCCTCTGTCCCACATTTTTTCACTCATTCTCACTCATTGTGATTCTCAACCATATTTTTCCTTAAATTTGTTATACTACTACATAATACTACAGGCTCACTTGTTCTACTGATATCTCATGAGTGATGAAATATTCATTGGTTCACACTACAGGTGACATCTGTCTCTGTTAATTTATGCCACTGATAATATCTTACATGCTTTCTTGAATATATCATTGTTAATAATATGCAATAACTTAATTATAACCAATATAATCAATCCACTGACCTTTGGATTATTTGTGTAATTATATCACTGTGCCAAGCACAGATGATATAAACAATAAAGTGAGATAATCTCTGTCCTCAGGGAGCTTATATTACAATAGAGGGAAACAATAGATATAGGAGAATGATTTTCAGGGAAGGATATTTTGATCTGAGAAGTCACAGGGATGGTGAATGAATTAAACAGTATTTTGAAATGCCCTTTTAAAAGGTGATGGTAATGTTTGTTTTATTGTAATTCTCAAAAACAAAAGGTTACTAGAAGTATGAGTAATGTATAAAGCAGCATGCATGGTTGCAGAGTTCAGGACTTTATGACTTAGATACCCTTGAGCATGGTCACTGGAGTTCAGGTTTAGAAGATATATATTCTCAAACCATGTTTCCTTTGAAAAGTGTTTACTCCACTGTCTTTCTCTTTTGTCAGTCTTACATCTTTCTTTATTGAATCTGTCTTCTTGATGTAACTTTCTTCCCTTTAATGCATGAATCTTTTGTGTCAAGGACCCCATTGGAAATCCAGTGAAGATTATGGATACCTTCTCAAAATAATTTTGAATTCACAAAATTAATTACGTAGATTATAAATGAAAACAATTATATTGAAATAGTTATCAAAATATAAAATAATTATGATCAAATAACATGCATTTCTTATGAAAAATGTTGTTACTTAGCTGGAATAAGAGCATTGAACTGTGGAATTGCCTTTGACAGGACAGCATGTATAGCATGTTATATATTCAATCAATTGCAATTTGTTTGGGGTGGTTAAAAATGTTGGAAATCTTAATTTGTAAAGATATGTTGTTACAAATGGCATTAAAACTTCCTTAGTTCACTTTACAAGGTGAATACAGGCTTCACTCAAGGAATACCAGACTTATCCAAGGTCTTTTTTTAAAATCAACTTCAACCGTAACAAGTTTTTTGTCCTAAGGACAATGAGCTCAACTTTGGCCAGGTAAACCTCTCCTCTATAGTTAATATCAGAAAGAAAAAATGATTCACAATCAACAGCTCTGCTTTAATGCCACTAAGATAGAAATAACTTTTGAAAGATTTCTGAGGAGTGGAGCCAAGATGGTAAACTAAAGTGAGCATTTTTACTTAGTACTCCCAACATTTTAAAAGCAAGTCAAATTGAATTTTAAGTGGAATAACCAACAATAAGTCAAAATGATTTCCAGCACAGAGCAGCATAGGAAGAAAAAAAGAGAGACACTGGGGTTGGGATTAACCAGGATTCAGTGTAGCAGAAGCAATGCCAAGTTGGAGGCAGTGGCAACAGCAGCATCCAGAAACAGCAAAGATTAAACATTTAACCAGAAAGATATTAGCAGCTATAAGGGGTTGGACTGGGCCACTTGGCAACTTCATTGTCCATTATCCAGTTTCAGGTCACTGTTCTAGGTGAAGAGAAGTTTCAGTCATAAGGGAACAGGGCCCCAACTTGGTAAGGACCAGAGTGAAGACTAGGAGGGTAGTGACCTTGCATCTCCTCAGATCACAGCATCAAAAATGTATAGTGTCTCTAGACCTAGCTGTGAAAACAGAAGAATATAAAAGCCTAAAGTTCAAGAGTGTCACTCCCCACCCAGGGGTAAGCAGAGCCCAACCTTAACATAAAGTTCAAAATCAAGAAATGGGCTTGGAAAATGAGCAAAGAACAAAAAAGAACATGGTCATAAAAAAGCTACTATGGTGACAAGGAGGCTCAAGACACAAACTCAGAAGAAGACAATGACTTGAAAACTTCTACAGATATCACTATTATCACTGTGTAATTGTATCACTATTATCTCATCACCAAAGATGAGAAGAGAAAAAGGAAAGGAATCTATATGCTCCAAAATATTTCTAGTAGCCCTATTAGTCGTGGCAAAGAGCTGAAAATTGCAGAGATAGCCATCAATTGGGGAATGGCTGAAGAATTTCTGGTATAAGATCATGATGTAATACTACTGTAAATACTATTGTGATGAACTGGATGATCTTAGAAAAACATGGATAGCCTTGCATGACATGTTGAAGAGTGAAGTAAATAGAACCAAAAGAACACTGTATATAGTAACAGCTATATTTAAAAAAAAACTTTGAGTGAATAAGTAATTTTTACTATTATAAATATCTAAATTAACTATAAAGGACCTATGAAGATGCTATCTGCATCCAGAGAAAGAACTGATAAATAGAAGTATATACAGAATGATTTTCCATACACATACACTCACACATTTGTGTCTAATGGTAGTCATCTCTAAGGTAGAGGTGTGAGTAAAGAAAAAAAAAATGGGAAAAGTTACATGGTAACTTTATTACCTATTTAAAAGGAATAGTGTATTATACATAATAGATTTTGGTTACATATGAAATCATTTTTTTCTATTCTACTATGTTAATGAAATACTTGTTTTATTTCTCAAGTTTAGAATAAAATAAATAAAGAACAAAGAAAACATCTACAAACAAAGCCTCAGAGGAAAAAAATGTAGTTGGACACAAATCCAATAAGAATTTTTGGAAGAGCTAAAGAAAGCAATTAAAAAAGAGCAAAAAATAATTTTAAAAATCAAATAAGAGTGATAGAGAATTATGGAATGAAATGAGAGCCATGCATAAAAACGATGAAAATAGAATTTACAGTTTGGCAAAACAGGCACAGAAAAATACTGAAAAAATAACTCTTTAAAAAAGCAGAATTGGATAAATGGCAAGCAATATATAATGTATGAAGATGAAGAAAACAATTCCTTAAAAATTAGAATTGGCAATTTTAAAGCTAATGACTCTATGAGTCATCAAGAAACAAATAAAATAAAATTCAAATACTGAAACACACATACACAGTATAGAAATTCATCCCAACAGGGAAGTAGGACAGGAAGGGACAAGAAAAGCAGGGAGTAATTAGAGAGTTAAGAGATTAAAGGAAGTAATGCTTAAAAGCAAAACAGATTTTTGAGGACAGAATGGGATTTTTAAAAAGTATTATGAATAGAAGAGAATAGGTTGTAAGGAAAGACACAGTTAGCAATAATAACTGTGAATGGGATAAACTCACCCATAAAATAGAAGAGGATAACAAAATGGATTGGAAACCACAATCCAACTATGTGTGTTTATAAGAGACACATTTGAAACAGAAAGATATACACAGAGTTAAAATAAGGAACTGGAGTAGAATCTATTATGCTTCAGCAGAAGTTGAAAGAAAAAGGCAAGGGTGCAATCTTGAAAAGGCAAGGGTCACAATCTCAAAGAAGAAGCAAAAATAATCTTAACTAAAAGAAATGATCAGAGAAACTCCATTTTGCTAAAAGGTACTATAGAAAATGAATTAATATTGATATCACCAAACATGTATGGACCAAGTGGCAGAGCAGAATTTCATCAAGTTCTTGAAGAAGTTTCCATTAATTATAGAAGAAATAGGCAGCAAAACTATGCCACTGGGAGACCTCAGTTTAACCCATCTCAAACCTAGATAAATCTAACCATGAAATAAACGCCAGAGAGATTTAGGAGATTAAGGGAATTTCAGAAAAGTTAAATATGAAAACCCCCTGGAGAAAATTAAACAGAAATAAAAAGTAGTATGCCTTTTTCTCAGATGTGTATGGTACCTCCACAAAAACTAACCATGTATTAGGGCATAAAGACTTCACCAACAAATGCAGAAAAACAGAAATATTAAATGCATGCTTATTGATCTATAATGAAATAAAAATTTCATTCAATAAATGGTCTTTGAAGCACAGATTAAAGTTAACTAGAAACTAAATAATTTAACCCTAAGGAATGAGTGAGCAAAAGAAGTAATCAATAAATTTCATAACTATAATGACAAAAACAAGATAACCAAAATTTGAGAGATGTAAATAAAGCATTTACCAGAAACTAGGCATAGACCAATATCTTGCTCCATATACCAAGGTAAGGGCTAAATCCCTTAAATGGAAATGCCTCAAAAGAAGCAAATACCTCAAATCAAATCCTACCTCAAACATGTACTTAGCTGTGTGATCCTAACTATTAATAATAATGGTCAATACTAATGTTATGGTGGTTTGTTGCCCACATTCATAATTGAAGGAAATGTTCAAAAGATTTTTTATGCATCTTAGTTTGTGGAACCCCCAAAATTTATCCACAGACTCCACATTAAGAACCCCCACTGTAATGGCAAATTCTGGCACTTCAGGATTCTGCTACTTCTTTCTGTCACCTTTCCAAATAGCTAGACACAACAATGCACTTCCTACCATTCACAGATTATTCCCTACCACCATCACAAGCCTTCACCAGGCTTCCGGTGAAGTGATTCATGATTTAGACATAAAGGGTGATATCATAAAGAAATTAGTGATGTATAGGAGAAATTATTTGTTCAGAACTATGCATAAGGGAGGAGTTCATGAGTAAATAAGAAATTCACAAGATGTAAAATGGACCATTTTGATTACATAAAAATTTAAAAGTATCTGTTCAAAGAAAACCAATGCAGCCAAAACTATACGAAAAGCAGTAAACTAGAAATACCATACATTTTCTGCCTTCCTGCCAGACACACAGATTACAGTAATGACTCAGGGATCATGTCCTTTTGGAGTCTGGATATTGTTGTATATGGAGTTACATGGTCTTCTCTGCATTCAGAGAAATAATGGTTATCATATTCTATATTATTAAGTTTTCTTGTGAAATTATTTTTAAAACTCACAATATTTTCATAGAATAATGAAATGCACATACTACTTGTACATCACACTTTGTGTACATGCCTTTATTTCATAATATAGTATGCAGTAGAGTATAAAGAGAAAGATAAAACAGTATTACCTTCAAAGAAATTACATTGTTCATGACCATGATCACTTTGCAATCAGTTAGCAATTATAAAAGTTCCTTTAAATATTGAACTTCAACAGTTATCTCAACCATCACATTTGTTTGAACTTTGTTGGTCTATAGTCATAGCCCATGTATTCATCTGTTATAAAAGACTCAACTCTCTTTAAAAGGAGTTAAGAATTTCCATTTAAGGGTGCAGAGCTAATATGGCGAAGTAGGAAAAGCATTTCCAAGGTGCTCTCTCCCACACCACTTCAAAATCATGTAAAAGGGGACTCTGAACAACTTCTGGAGCTCTAGCACCCACAGAACGACACAGAGAAGCTAATTTCCCACTGAGGACAGCCCAGTAGCCCTGCAGGGAGTGGCGAGTGCAGCACTCTGGGAGCTGAGCCCAGGTCCCCATGAACCTTGGTTTTAGCTGAGCTGGAGGGACCCCAGAACACCAGCAGCTGTGATGATTCCAGAATTATCAACACAGATATGCCTAAGACAAAGTCAGAGGTTAGTGCCCTATGGACTTTGGGACCAGTATTTGGGAAACCCAGTTAGCTTCTTCCCCTGGGGGTGAAAAGCAGCTGAGGAGACAAGGCACAGACGCCCACCTTCAGTGGGAGCTTCAGCTCCTGGCCTGTGAACTATAGGGAGATCTAGCGATCAGTCTTAGGGGGTAATGACTTTTGCTTTAACCTCCCTGGATCTGTATTGCAGTCTGGGATGGAGGTCTTGGGGTGGGTATCCAGCTTGCCAGAGCATGTGAAGGCTTCACAGAGGCCACCCAACTAATACCTCCAAAAGTTGTGAAGCCCCCAACGTTTGGGATGGAAACTCCCCTGCCTGGTGGCAGAGTCCTACAGTGGCAATAAGCCCAAAAGTCAAGTAGTTAAGTGGCAACATGCCTAGGCAAAGGAAACGAAATAAACAGAAAAATGCAACATTAGACTCCTATTTGGGGGGCAAAGAGGACCAAAGTATGGAACAGGAGGAGGACTGTGAGGTCAGAAATCCTGCACTAAAAGCTCCAAATGAAAATATGAGCAGGTAACAGCCCAGAGAGGACCCTAAGAAGGATTTTAAAAACCAAATAAGAGAAGGGGAGGAAAAATTGGGAAGAGAAATGAGAAGGATGGAAGAAAAGTATGAGAAGAAAGTCAACAGCCTGACTGAGGAAAATAACACCTTCAAAAATAGACTAACTCAAATGGCAAAGGAGGCTCAAAAGGGCAATGAGGAGAAGAATGCTTTAAAAAGCCAAATTTGCCAGATGGAAAAAGAATCTCAAAAGCTCACTGAGGAGATTCATTCCTTCAGAGTTAGCCTGGAGCAAATGGAAGCTAGTGACTTTATGAGAAATCAAGATGCTATTAAGCAGATCCAAACAAATGAAAGAATAGAAGGCAACATAAAATATCTCATGGGAAAAACCACTGACCTGGAAAACAGATCCAGGAGAGATAATTTAAAAATTATTGGACTACCTGAAAGCCATGATCAAAGAAAGAACCTAGAAATCATCCTTCAAGAAATTCTCAAGGAAAATTGCCCTGATGTTTTCGACCCAGAGGGGGAAATAGAGGTTAAAAGAATCCACCAAATCACCTCCTGAAAAAGATCCCAAAAAGAAAACTCCTAGGAATATTATAGCCAGGTTCCAGAATTCCTGGATGAAGGAGAAAATATCACAAACAGCCAGGAAGAAACAATTTCAATATTGTGGAAACACAATCAGAATAGCACAGGAACTGGCAGCTTCTACACTGAGGGATGGAAGGGCATGGAATATGATATTCCAGAGGGCAAAAGATCTGGGATTAAAACAAACAATCACATAGCCAGCGAAACTGAGTATTTTTTTTTCAGGGGAAAATATGGTCATTCAGTGGAATAGAGGACTTTCAAACATTCTTGAGGAAAAAAGCAAAGTTGAATAGAAAATTTGACATCCAGACACAAGAAGCAAGAGATACTTGAGAAGGTAATCAGGGAAAAGAAATCAAAAGGAACTTATCAAAGTTGAACTATTTACATTCCTACATGGAAAAACAATAACTGTGACTGATGAAACCTTTCTCAGTATGAAAATAATTGAAGAAGGGTGTATGGGCATATAAATACATATGTGAATGTGTGTATATATGTTTACAGGTATACATGGATAGAGGGCACAGCTTGAATTTGGTAGGAAGGTATGATACTTAAGGGGTGAAGTTAAGAGTTAAGAGAGGAAAGTGGCAAGAGGAGATGGGGAGAGACAGGGTGGGGTAAACTATCTCATGTAGAAGAGGCAAGGGGAAGTGGGTGCAGGGGAGGGGAAGAACAGGAAGGCAAAAAAGCAAAACCACATTCTCATTGAATTTGCCTCAGGGAGAGAATGAAATTCATTCTGAATGGGGCATCTCACCCTGCAGGAGAGTAGGGAGGAGGGGGATCCTGAAGGAGAGTAGGGTGAAGGGGGATGAGAGGGGGGATGATGGAGGTGAGGGCATTCTGGGGGAAGGGGAGTTTGGAAGGACCCAATTTTGAAGAGGGACAGGATCAAAGTAGGGAATGGACTTGGTGGGAGGGAAATATAAGCAATCTTTTACAATATATCTACTATGATAATGTTTTGCATAGTTATACATGTACAACACATACAGAAATGCTTATCTTCCCAGAGGGAGTGGGTGACAAGGGAAGAAGAGAATGGATCTGAAATTCAAAGTTTTAAAATTAAATGTTTCAAATATATATAAATACTAATATTAATACTATTCTGCATGTAATTGGGAGATAAGATGTGCAGGCATTGGGGCACAGACATTCACCTTGCCCTAATGGTAAAGTTGAAGGGGGTATGGGAGAAGATATGGGAGAGAGCAGATTGGATGAGGGGATATCTTTTGGGACTGCTATTCTGGGGTGGTGGGTAGGGGAAAAATGGGGAAAAATTGTAACTCAAAATCTGGTGGAAATGAGTGATGTAAACCAGAAGTTAATAAAGCATTTGTTAAAAAAAAAGAAAAATAATTTCCATTTAAACTACCCAGTTTTGAAAAATAAAATGTCACAAGCATCTCCAGGGTAAGAAGGCTGCTGGGAGAGAGGTGGAAGTCTAGAGATCCAGAAGTGGAAATGAGCAAGCAATGGCTGAGAATCAACAATGTACCATGAAACTAAGGTAGCCATATCTGGTGGCCCCACCCTGTAAGTTGTGGAATGTGCTCAAATACTATATATTCAAAAAAGCTAGCAGAATTTGTTGTGTATTGATTATTTGCTATGAAAAGAGGGTCTTAAAAGGAACAAGGGGAAAGGAAACAGTCTGAAGATAAGAACTCACCTTGGCTCCCTGAATAGTAGTAGAAAAGATCTACAGTAAGCAGTGTGTTTTCTGTTTGAGGGAGCCCAGGTATTTTGATCATTGCTATTTTGTTCTTTTCTTCCTATGTTGAGAACAGTAAGTCATTAGTCAGTCCTCTTCTAATTAGACTAACCTGATAGGATATACTAGTCTAATAAAAGAGACATCCTCGGGGTGGCTAGGTGGCACAGTGAGTAGCGTGTCGGCCCTGGAGTCAGAAGGACTTGAGTTCGGATCCGGCCTCAGACACTTAACGCACACACAAATAAAAACCTAGCCATGTGACTTTGGGCAAGTTACTTAACCCCAATTGCCCTCCAAAAAAAAAAGCAAAAAAAAAAAAAGAGAGAGAGAGACATCCTCATCAGAGCTGTGACTAGATATGATGACCCTCAAGCAAAAATATCACCTCTTTCCACATATTGATCAAAAAATTGTTGATAGGAAACACTGAATAGCAATGTAAATGTCTGGGTCATCAATATGAGAACATGTGACTCCATCATTTAGTGATTAATGACTACTAGGCATAGAGTTGCCTGACTGTTGGCCAGCTGTGTTACACGAATGCCCATTGCAATCATGTTCAATATAATAGCAGCTGTAATAACTATGATAAATTCAAAATTATGATGAGTGTAAGTGATATTCTGATATATCTGCAACAAATATCATGGGAAAATATTTGTGATTGCTAGCAGTGAAAAAGTCACAGATTCAAATAATAAATAGGCAACTAAATGTAATAGTAGATGGAGTACTGCACCTGGAGTCAGGAAGACCTGACTTCAAATCCTACCTCAAACACTTACTTAGCTGTGTGATCCTAGCTATTAATAATAATAATCAATAATAATGTTATGGTGGTTTGTTACCCACATTCATAATTAAAGGAAATGTTCAAAAGATTTTTACCCATCTTAGTTTGTGGAACCCTAAAATTTATCCACATAGTCCACATTAAGACTCCCCACTGTAATGGCAAGTTCTGGCACTTCAGGATTCTGCTACTTCTTTCTGTCACCTTTCCAAATAGCTAGGCATGAAAATGCACTTCTTACAATTCACAGATTACTCCCTACCGCCATCACAAGCCTTCACCAGGCTTCCCATCAACTCTCTTTTTCTCTACTTCAATGAGGAAAAAAACCTCCAGAGTAACTAAAATTACATCTAATACAAATTTCAATTGTCAGTATCAAATAACCATTTGCCTCCATTAATCTTTCACTTATTATTGGCAGCTCCCCATGAGGTTAAAGAATTTGTTTTCCATGATTGTGTTAGGGTAATAACTGAGTGTACATAAGTGCAATCACTCAATCATAAAAATATTTTTAATGAAAGATACCTATGCATTACTGGTTTTGTTGCCCAAAGTGTAATTCCTGCAATTCAAATGGAGTTAAGGTTTTCTAGGAAGTCTCCCAATCATCCATATACTAATTTTTCTCCAAGTGTGTTCATTCAAAATCAAACCAATAATATGCTGACTCTTCTTTCAACTCATAAATTATATTCAGATGTTTAATATGTTGATGATGAAAGTTTAACCTAAATCCTTTAATATACTTCATAAAGAAAAAAAACATTTCCCAAATATTACTTTTGAATGAAAAATAAAAGGACAACTACATGGATTCAAAGTACTTATTTTCATTCTATGAAAATTTACTCAGACTATAGAACTAAACAGTTACATATTCACTAGCATAACTGTACACACAGACACACACATACGTGCAAATTATTTCATTCTCACTCCATTAAAAGCCTACTCTGATGACTCATCATGGGATGAAAAATGTTACTGATTGTTGAGATTGCTGTCAGAGGTGTTCAGCTCCTGGGAGGTCTAAAAAAATAGGAAAAAACAGATGGTGTATCTGTTATCCCAGAATCATACTGGGTAAGTTTAGAAAGACTTGTCCCTAAAAGTCTGACCACAAGAGAATCATTTTTGAATACAAAAACTCCTCAAGACAGACTTCTAGTAAGATGTGGAGAGACTGTCACCAAGATCAAGGGAGATCTGAGAAAACCACAGATTTTTCTAAAGTTTTGAAGTATATGAGTTATTAAATTATTTCATTGATAAAACAATTTTCTCACCCACGAAGAGCAGTTATTATTAATAGTTGTATCCCTATGCACCACCAGGCAAGCATAATGTAGTAAATAGAAAAGACCTACCACATAATTGGCCCGACGAAAGTGGCCTTTAAATGGAATCGATGAGGGGAGAAAGTGAGACAGACAGACAAAGAGAAAGACCAAGGAGGGAGGGAAGGAAGTGAAAGGGAGGGAAGGAGAGGCAGAACATTTGTTAACTGCCTAATATGTGCTAGTCACTGTGCTTAATATTAGGAAAACAAATACAAAGGAGAAAAAAGAAACACCTTGTCCCTACACCCCTAAGGAGCTTACATTCTAATGGAGAAAGATAACACATAAAGGGGACATGGAAACCAAAGGTCAGGAAGGCAATATGAAAAAGTCTAGAAAGTCAGAAGTAGTACAAGATGAAAAGTGGGTATGGATGGCATGAGTAGTTTCTTAATTAGTGGCACTGGACAGAAACTCACCAGTCAGAAAAGGAGGCCATAGGGACCAAGGGATATCCAGAGTAAGGCTATTGGGGCAGAAGTGAAAAGTGTAGTCAGGAGCAGAGCTGGATGAACTATGAGAATCAACAATGTACCATGAATCCAAAGTAGCCATATCTAGAAGCCCCATGCTGTGAGTTATTTCATAGCCTTGGTTGCAATATATTCTAGAAAGTTGGCAGAATATTTCTTGTAATAATTATTCACTTTAGAAAAATGGCTCTTGGGTGGAACCAAGATGGCAGAGTAGAAACAGCACTTCCAAGGTGCTCTGCCCCTAGATTACCTCCAAACCATGTAAAAGGAGACTCTGAACAACTTCTGGAGCCCCAGCACCCACAGAACGACACAGAGAAACTAACCTCCCACTGAGGAGAACCCAGCAGCCCTGCAGGGAGCTGCGGGGGCAGTGCTCTGAGAGCAGGCAGCACAGCTCAACGGAAACCGACAGCGCATTGCTCTGGGAGCTGAGCCCAGGCCTGAGGTTTTAGCCCTAGGGTGGCTGGGCCAGCAGCCGGCTGGAGGGACCCCAGAACACCAGCAGCTGTGGCAATTCCAGAATTATCAGCACAGATATGCCTAGGACAAAGTGAGAGCTTAGTGCCCTAGGGACTTTGGGACCAGTATTTGGGGAATGCATCGGCTTCCTCCCCTGGGGGCGAAAAGCTACTGAAGAAACACGGCACAGAAGCCATTTGGCAGAGTCAGTGGCAGCTCTAGCTCCTGGTCTGCAAACTGTAGGGAGATCCAGCAACCAGTCTGGGGGTTAATCGCTCTTGCTTTAAACTGCCTGGATCTGGATTGTGGTCTGGGTGGAGGTTTGGGGTGGGTATCCAGCTTGCCAGAGCATGTGAAGGCTTTACAGAAGCCACCCAAACTGCGGAAGTTGTGAAGACCCCATGTTTGGAATGGAAGCTCTCCTGTCTGGTGGCAGAGTCCTACTGTGGCAACAAGCCCCCAAATCAAGTGACTAAGTGGCAACATGCCTAGGCAAAACAAACAAAATAAACAGAAAAATTCAACATTGGACTCCTATTTTAGGGGCAAAGAGGATCAAAGCATGGAGGAGGACTGTGAGGTCAGAACTCCTGCACCAAAAGCCCCAAATGAAAATACAAGCTGGCTACAGGCCATAGAGAACCTTAAGAAGCAGATAAGAGAAGTGGGGGAAAATTGGGGAGAAATGAAAAAGATGCAAGAAAAGTATGAAATGACAGTCAACAGCCTGACTGAGGAAAATAACACCTAAAAAATAGACTAACTCAAATGGCAAAAGAGGCTCAGAAAGGCAATGAGGAGAAGAATGCCTTAAAAAGCCAAATTTGCCAGATGGAAAAAGAATCTCAAAAGCTCACTGAGGAGATTCATTCCTTCAGAGTTAGACTGGAGCAAATGAAAGCTAGTGACTTTATGAGAAATCAAGTTTCTGTTAAACAGATCCAAACAAATGAAAGAATAGAAGGCAATGTGAAATATCTCATGGGAAAAACCACTGACCTGGAAAATAGATCCAGGAGAGACAATTTAAAAAGTATTGGACTAACTGAAAGCCATGATCAAAGAAAGAACCTAGAAATCATTCCTCAAGAAATTCTCAAGGAAAATTGCCCTGATGTTTTAGATCCACAGAGGGAAATAGAGGTTGAAAGAATCCACAGATCACCTCCTGGAAAAGATCCCAAAAAGAAAACTCCTAGGAATATTATCGCCAGGTTCCAGAACTCCCAGATCAAGGAGAAAATACTACAAGCAGCCAGGAAGAAACAATTTCAGTACTGTGGAAACACAATCAGAATAGCACAGGACCTGGAAGCTTCTACACTGAGGGATGGAAGGGCATGGAATATAATATTCCAGAGGGCAAAAGATCTGGGATTAAAACCAACAATCACATACCCAGCAAAACTGAGTATTTTTTTCAGGGGAAAATATGGTCATTCAGTGGAATAGAGGACTTTCAAGCATTCTTGAGGAAAAAAACCAGAGTTGAATAGAAAATTTGACATTCAGACCCTAGAAACAAGAGATGCTTAAGAAGGTAATCAAGGAAAAGAAATCAAAAGGAACTTATCAAAGTTGACCTATTTACATTCCTACATGGAAAAACAATATCTGTGTCTGATGAAACCTTTCTCTTTATGAAAATAATTGAAGAAGGGTATATGGGCATATGTTTACAGGTATACATGGATAGCCGGCACAGCTTGAATTTGGTAGGAAGGGATGATACTTAAGGGGTGAAGTTAAGAGGTGAGAGAGGAAAGGGGCAAGAAGAAATGGGGAGAGACAGGGTAGGGCAAACTATCTCATGTAGAAGAGGAAAGGGGAAGTAGTTGCAGGGAAGGGGAAGAACAGGAAGGCAAAAATGCAAAACCATATTCTTATTGAAGTTGACTCAAGGAGAGAATCACATACATACTAAATGGGATATCTCACCTTGCAGGAGAGTAGGGGAAAGGGCGATGCGAGGGGGGGGGTGATGGAGGGGAGGGAATTCTAGAGGGAGGGGAGGTTGGAAGTACCCACTATCAAAGAGGGACAAGATCAAAGTAGGGAATGAACCAGGTGGGAGGTGAGATGAGTGGGAGGGAAATATAAGCAGTCTTTTACAATATATCTACTGTGGTAATGTTTTGCATAGCTATACATGTACAACACATACTGAATTGCTTATCTTCTCAGAGGGAGTGGGTAACAAGGGAGGAAGGGAATGGATCTGAAAATCGAAGTTTTAAAATTAAATGTTTCATAAGATGTCCAGGCATTGGGACTCAGAGATTCACCATGCCCTAATGGCAAAGTTGAAGGGAGTTTGGGAGAAGATATGGGAGAGAGCAGATTGGATGAGGGGATATCTAGTGAGACTGCTATCCTGGGGTGGTGGGTAGGGAAAAATGGGGGAAAATTGTAACTCAAAATCTGGTGGAAATGAATGATGTAAACCAGAAGTTAATAAAGCATTTGTAAAAAAAAGAAAAGAAAAGAAAAGAAAAGAAAAGAAAAGAAAAGAAAAGAAAAGAAAAGAAAAGAAAAGAAAAGAAAAGAAAAGAAAAAAGAAAAAAACAAAAGGAAGGAAAGAGAATTGGGTTAGTTTAAGAAAGGCTCTGAAAAAACTGATTAAAAAAATGTCAGGAATCGAAAAATGGCTCTTAATAGGAAAAAAAGGGGGGAAAAGGTATTCTGAACAAAAGGAACCTCTTTGGTTCCCTCAATGGTGGCATCAGACAAATTCAAAAATAAACACAGATTACTTTCTGTTTAAAGGTGCCCACATATTTTAATTATTGTTTATTTTCTTCTTTTCTTCCTGTGTCAAGAATGCTAAGTTATTAACCAGTTCTTTTCTAAAGACTTACGTGATAGGTTGTACTAGGATAATAAAAGGAATATCCACATTAAAGATGTGACTAGAAATTAACAATCTCAAACCAAAATTTCAGAAAGGAAATGTTACTCAGATAACTGCAAACCAAACAGGTCTCCAGTTCACGTGCTCCTTTCCTAATTTTTCTAGCATCCCTCATACTACAGAGGCCAACTGTGTGGCATGTATGCCTACAGAAGGCAAACAATAATTAACTGGTCAGAATTAGCATTCAGATAGAGGCTCCTTGAGGGTAAGGTTTTTTTTTTCACTTTTGTGAAAAAATCCTTGGGACCCAGCACAATGCCTGGCATATAGTAAAAGTAATTAATAAATGTTTGTGGATTAATTTGTTCTTCTTATCTCTGACTCTAGATTGCTTTCTATTATTTAAACTTTGCCTATTTGAAGACTAGCTCTCCAAGAGTAACTAAACGTTTGTTCCAATAATACAGGTAACTGATCCTCAAGAAATTTGTGTGTTTCCACAAATGGTGAGCATTTCTGTATTACCTATCATGGGATATCTTGGTGAGTTCTGCAAGTTAAGTGACAGCCTTACCTAAAAATTAAGCTTTGGAAAACTAATGACAATTTCATCTTCTGACTACAAATGAAAAAGCCTGTGTTCATCTAATTACACATAAAAATTTGAATATGTTGATATAGCCCTGGGGTTAACATTGATGAAGCCTAATACAGTTCATACCCAGAATGGATAGACATTCCTATACCATAGCACCAAGTGATTTGGCACTAAAGTTCTAAGGCACTTACTGTCCTATGAAGTGAGAGATGTGGCTTCAACTAATAAAGCAAGAAAAAGTTAAATGTGACCATCTGACAGGGAAGCTAGAAAAGAAATTGCTAAATTGGGTATTAGGATGGAATAGATAATTTCTAGCTTTATTCCCAATTCTGTGGGCACCACTTTTAAATGTAAGATCATCTGTATCTTTTAAAGAATGGTTGATTTTTTTAAATAGGCAATTTGGTTAAACATGTTAACCAAAGGGGTAGAATACAGCCGTGAGGATGGGTTAAGGGAGGCTACAAACAAAGAAGTACCATCTATTTATATCCTGCATAGTACATGACACATAGTAGGCATTTAACAAATGCATCTTCAATTGAATGCATTAAAGTCAGCCATATCCTCCTGTCTCTATTCATGCCCATATAATCTTGTCATGGAAATCCTCCACTTTGTTTTTATTTCCCTAGACAACTCTTCCAGGAAGTCTTCCTTGGATACCTCCCCAATCTTGTCTTCACTTTGGGTCCCTCGAGCACCTAAAATAAGGTTAAATCAGATGACATCTGAAGTCCTTTTCAACTCTAGAGCTCTGATCTTATATCTAATATGTTCACAATACATTAATCTGTATAGATACATTGTAGAATCATAATATTTTAGAATTGGTAAGACACTTTCAAGCCTAGAGAGGATGAGTGACTTTACCCAGATAATCACAGTTAGTCAGTGACAAATCAAGGAGGAGAATCCAGATTTCTGGGTGCTAGTCTAGTACCTATGCCATGTACATTAAGCATATATGCTAAGTAAGAGCATATGTTTCTTGAGGTCAGGGTCTACATGTGTTGTCTATTTATTGTGTCTGAAAACATAATGCTAAAAAGCATGAGAGCAATCATGTTGTCAAATGCTTTCAATGAGGATGAGCATGAAAAAAAATAAAAAATGAGGATGAGCATGGCATCAAGGTCAGCTACCACAGTGATGGTAAATTCTTCAATTTGAAAAGGCTACAAGCCAAGACCAAAGTGGAGGGAGTGTTGGTGCATGATTTTCTGTTTGCAGATGATTGTGCACTCAATGCAGCCTCTGAAGCTGAGATGTGACAAAGTATGGATCACTTCTCTGCTGCCTGTGCTAATTTTGGCCTAATAATTAACACCAAGAAAATACAGGTACTCCATCAGCCACCACCACACCATCCACACATGGAACCATAGGTTACAGCAAATGAAGAAGTTTTGAATGCTGTGGATTCACTTATAAGTTCACTTATCTTGGCAGTGTACTTTTCAGGGATGTACACATTGATAATGAGGTGAACACACTCATAGCTCAGTGTTTGGGAAGCTTTGAAGGAAAGTATGGGAGAGAAGAGGTTTTAGACTGATTACCAAACTGAAGGTCTACAAAGTTGCTGTGCTGACCTCATTGTTGTATGCCTGTGAAGCCTGTATAGTCTACCAGTGCCATGCCAGGAAACTGAATCACTTCCATTTGAATTGTCTTAGGAAGATTCTAAAGATCAATTGGCATGATAAAGGTACAGACACTGAGGTCCTTACAACTAAACTCCCAAGCATTCAAACTCTGCTTTAGAGAGCACAACTCTGATGGGCTGACCACATTGTTCGAATGCAAAATGTATGCTTCCCCAAAAGAATATTTTATGGAGAACTCACACAGGGCAAGTGTTTACATGATGGTCAGAAGAAGAGATACAAAGACACTCTCAAAGTCTCTATCAAAAACTCTGGAATTGATTGTGTGACATGGGAGACAATGACACAGGACTGCTCAGCATGGCATGCCCACATCAGAGAAGGTGCTATGCTCAATGAGAAAATCAGAATTGAAACAGCTCAAAGGATACTCAAGATGTGAAAATTTGGAGAATTCACCCCAAATGTTCATATGAACTATAAGTACCTGACATTTGGTAGAGTATTCTGAGATCATGTTGGTCTGATCAGCCAGAGTGAGACATATTGGAACTTGACTAGCATAGTGATGCCATTTTGGTCCTCTTTGAAAATGAAGAACAACCCCCAATCACCATTTATTGTGTCTCTCCTATACAGCATTCATATATTGGAGAAATAGATCATTCCCAAGACCTCATGGCTGATATTTCAATACAAGTTGTTTTCTAACTGACCAGTGTTGATCCTTCCATCCAAGTAAACCATAAGCCTTTGGAGTTTAGTGACTATTTTTCCATTTTAAATTTGTGTCTACAGCCCTTTGCACAGAACCTTGTACTAAGTAAGTACTTCAAATTGTGGAATTTCTTGAATCTGTGTGATTGATGAATGAAACACTTCAGTTCCTTTCTGAGCAAATAGTTTTTATTTTATATGGCAATTTAAAAAAAGTCAACATTGAAAAGCATACCATAAATGGTCATGGAACAGCAGAGTTTTGTATCAATGATGTAGGAAAAAATGACTGTGTATAGCTAAGGGCATTATCCCTTATGTTAATTTAAGTCAATCAAGAACATTTACTTTAAAAAAAAAAGTCAGACATTTTTCAGAGTTGTTTTTTAATATGATTTTTTATGGAATATTTTCACTTCTATGCACTCTTCTACATGATGTAATATTTATGGGCATTTAGTAATTTTGTCAAGCCCTGAATTTTTATATATATATATATATATACATACATACACATACATATACACAGTAACTATATTCTTTTATAGAACCATGTACTACATTATTGGAGCTTATTAAATGTTTATTATTCAGCACATGAATATCAATATTTATCCATCTGTACAATGTTGATATTCTGTCTCTCAAATATCACAGGAATTTTGTGTCTGAAGATTCACAAAAATAGTGGCATTTGTGCAAATTTCAGCATATAGTTACAAAAACTAAGCAGTCAGTTAAGGCTAGCTTTACAAGCCCATGATGGAAAGATGCTTGCATAACTGAAAAGGTGAATGTGAACCTAGAAAATCCTTTTCTTAATGTATCCCAATCAACATTCTTCAGTATGAAAGTAGACAATGATAAGACTGGCTTAAATGCACACAGGGGCAATAACTTTGGTTTAGGGATACCCAACATATACACCTCTCCCTGGCCAATGTCCTTAAAATATATTTATATCAAAGACACTATTGGTTTTTTCAAGAGTCTCTGGAATATATCCCATATTTCAAAAACCTTTCCCAGCAAAGCTCAGATGTCCTGCTACATGGGAACTTAATTTTGATTTTATGTGTTTCAAACATTAACTTACAAATTCTACTCTACTGATTGTTGGGAAACCATCCACGTTGTAGTCTCTTCATCTTGGAAACAATTCCAGCCAGAAGAATACCCTCCAAAAATGAACCTTGTGCTAGCTACACAGAGTATTTTCCCCAGTAGCTGTCTGAATTGCCTACTAAACTAAGTGCTCATTATTTTCCGTAAAAAGGTTAGAAATTCATATTTCATCCTGGTACCAGAAGGGATATAGTAGAGTTTTCTTTCTGCATTGTATAATAGCCTATTATTTTATGGATTTCTATTTACTCTTTTTTTTTTCTTAAAGCTTAACTCTGAGTAAACTAAATTCAGCCTTTCTTCTCTAGCTAGCTAAGTAAGGGGAAAAGGAGGGGGGGAAATTACCTCAAACCCACCAAATGTCAAACTGGCCTTAAAATATTGGTATTTAAAGAAGGCATAATACCAATAAGTCTGAAACGATTAAGACTTCTTAATGAGAATATACAGGGCTGGTTTATGTAGTTTTTTTGACAGAAAACTTAAATTAGCCCCACCAACATGGATGGTGTAACTTTCCTGCTGTCTGGGGAAAAAATGTTGTCAGACGTTAACTTCCAGTGATGGCACTTAGTGTGTATGAGCCTAATAAAAGAGCAAGAAAAGTTGATGTGTTTCTCCAATTCAGGATTTTTCCCCCCGGTCAAAAAAACTTTGAAGTTTTTAAAGCTTTGTTCTCTTCCTCTTTTCCAGGCTAATAAAAAGAATTATTATTACTACCACATTTGTGTCTCTAGGATTTTATTTTTGGCTAATGCGAACCCTTTTACAATGTGATGTTGGGGAACAAGGAGCAATTAGAATTAAAGAGCCTTTATCCAA
The DNA here is from genome assembly GCA_011680675.1 of Gymnobelideus leadbeateri. Taxonomy (NCBI): domain Eukaryota; kingdom Metazoa; phylum Chordata; class Mammalia; order Diprotodontia; family Petauridae; genus Gymnobelideus; species Gymnobelideus leadbeateri. Next base: position 465,916 of record WOXC01008816.1, read on the forward strand.
CAATTACAGCACTTAATGCAATTATATTAGTAAGTGAATCAGTTGACAACTTACTGAATTACCCCCAAACCATTTTGTTTATTTTTGTTATTAATATTATTTTGCTTTTAGAGAATTATTCAAAGCCTGATGCTGGAGGTGGGTAATGAATTCAGCCTTGGTAACCCGATTTGTCATCTGAAGCCTTGTCTGCCACGCTGTTAGCCATCAAAGAAGGCCTGTCCTCTTCAGCTTTCTATTTTCACAACAGGATATCTGGTTTCTTTTATGAGGATACAGCTATGTTCATTTGGTTTAGGGGTTTGTTGGAGGTAAGCAGACTCTTCACAGCACAAACACCCAAATCCCCTTAAAGAAGGTCTCAGTTAATAGCTGGGGTCTGATTGGCAGATCTGTGTTGTAAAGTGTGATTTGGTTGGATAAATATGTTTAGTCTGGTAAGCACTTTAGTGATTGAGTGTCTGTTAATGGATCAAGGTGGATTACCGGGAAACCTCTCCAGGCTGTCACTGGGCACTTAGAGTTGTGAGATGTCAGGAGGAGAGGAAAAACAAGCTGGCACTCCAGGCAAACTGCACTACCAACCATAAAGGATTTGAAATATTTGGTGCTAAGAGTTTTGTCTGGGGCTAGTTATTTTTTGGTTTTGTTTTGTTTTTCCATTTCGTAGGAGTTTCATGGGAGGAAAATGAAAGGTTGGTGTGGATGAAAGTTGTGGCTGCATGAATTCCCTTAAATTAGCATGGCAAATGATGGATATGGGCTCAGAATCCATGTGCTTAGAAGTTGGTCCTTTTGTTGTGTGATGCTTATAATTCCAAGAATTGGCATCTAGGAAGTTGATGGTAGTGGCCTGATACCCAGGAATCTATTCAACTCCTACCGAATTATACATTAAAGGGCCTTGGGGACATGTAGTAGAGGTTGGAGAAAAGTGGGAGAGCCAAAGGAAACAAATTTAAACTATTGCTGAGTGACATTGAAAGTTCTATATTTAAAAAGGGCTGGAGAGAGATACTGAATGCTGTGTAATTATAACAACCACGTCTGGTCCCAAAGAAAAGGTGATATATTACTTCCTCTCTTTCTCTCTAAAGATTGGTGTAAAATAGTACATATGGTATCTAAATCAATTGATGTGTTGGTTAACTTTTCTTTACCTTTTAAATTTTCTTTCCTTTTAATTCTTATTACAAAGTATAACTCTATAAGGAAAAGGAGTCATATATTTGGAATTAAAGATCATATGGGGCATATGGAATTAAATATCATAAAGAGCATGTAGAATATAAAGAATATAAAAACAAAAAAATCAATATTTTTTTTAAATTAGAAAGTTCTATCTATGAATCTACCTTCATACACTTTAGCATGAAGCACTTTACTAAAAATAATATGTAGTAAAAATAGTACCAATAGGACTTCCCTGTTCCCCCTAGGTTCCCCTTCATCTGGAAATGAAGATTTTTTCCATTTCTTCCATTTGAAAAGGGGTAACATGATCTCCCATATAAGCCACCAGAAAACGTCACTTGTTTCCTCTTCTCAGGTGAACATGCAGAAGTATTTTTATGAGGTGAAAATATCAACTTACTTCAAGGTTCTAAATGGCTTTTAATGTCCAGGGCCCTGGGTAGGAAACAGAGAGATTTAAGGTTCTGGCACAGGGAGAGAGCTCTGAAATGGGAGGTGAAGGACCTGGGTTCAAGTTCCAGTCTGCCACTTTCCTATTACCTCAGGCAGAATCACTTCACCTCTGAGTTTCAGTTTCCTCATCTGTAAAACAGATATTTCCTGAGTCAGGGGGTTGTAATGGCAATAGCTTTGTAAAGTACCGTGCAAATAGGAGAAACTACTATTAGAGTTTTACTGTTAGGAAGCAAAATTAGAGTTGGAAATATTTAAGCCATCATCCTACAGAGCAGTTCAAGGTAATCAATTGAACACCTGGCAGGACAGGGATATATATATATATATATATATATATATATATAGGGGGGGGGCACCGGAGAACAATGTTCTCTTAGCCAACATAGCATCAACAAATGCCTTGGAGCAGTGCTGAAAAAAGAATAGCTCCTCGGGTCTCAAGTATTCATCCATTTTTTCCTGTGGCATTTGACATGAGTCCTAATTCTTAATCAAAGCCCATTGTCATTTTGTATGGTTATCATCTTATTATTGATTTAACTTTGTTATGGTGGATCCATGATTTAGGATCATAGTATTTTTGGCTGGAATGGGTCTTAGCAGCCATCTAACTCTATGCCCTATTTGTGCAGATGGGGAAACTGAGGCATAGAAAGAAAGGTTGTGAATTGCCCAAGCCATGTAGGTGATAAGTACAAGGAGTGAGATTTTCATTCAGCTCTTCTAATTACAGATTCAGTGCTTTTTAAAATTCACTCATTGTGAACTACTCTCTTTCCTTGGCAGTATACAAGTCACACTTATCAAATGCATCAGGTCTCACTGTGTTACCTTTACCAAGCAGGGCAGAACATTTTGAACAGAAAGAGAAGTGTTAATCATCACCTGGTAACAAGGATCTACCCTCCAATCATATCCAACAGCAAAAGATAGGAATGAATAGATGAATAAATTAATGCTGCCATACTAGACAAGATATTCACTTTGGGCTTAAGGTTTTCACTATAACAAAGCCCTAGGGGTACTTCTTCTCATCTAATGGGTGATACAAGGGTAGCAGAACAGGTTAGAGATGGCATTAATTTCTTGAACCAGACATGAACATTGGAATGTTCACATTGTAATCACACCAGTGCCTATAACCATACAGTTTTTAACATCATGATGTTCCCAGCAGGGCAGCAATACCATTACTATCTCATCCCTACACAGGTGCTCATGCCATTTGGGAAAACAGTGGGATGCCAGCCTTTTAATAAGTTCTATGATTCCATAAAGTGTAATTAGATTCATTTCAGGGGTATCACACTGACACCAATCCCAATACACTTTGTATAACAATCCCACTCATCTCTTAACATCACTCAGGGTAATTGCTTTCCTTTACTCTACATGGGCTACACCTGTATCAATTGTCTTAGCACATAATGGCAATTATGATGATGGTAATAATAAGTTATGTAACACTTATATGGTATTTGTTACATGCCACATGCTAAGGTATTGTATCTAATAACAATAGGTTTACAAATATTATCTCAATTGATCCTCATAAGACCCTTGAAATTGAAGGCTATAAACAGAAACAGAACCTATCTTTTACTTACCCACAACATAGAACACCCAGTTTTGGGGTACAATTATTCCTTTATGTTGAATACAGGTGGAAAGATTCAGGAAATGATAGATTTTCAAGGAGCAAGTAGATATGCAGTTAATATATTCATCTGTACAGCTGAATGGAGGCTATCTTTTTGTTTTGTTTATTTGTTTTTCTTTGCTTTTTCCTCCCTTTTTGGATGGGGGAAGGTAGGGCAATTGGGGTTAAGTGATTTGCCCAAGGTCACGTGGCTAGTTTTTGTGTTGTGTCTGAGGCCAGATTTGAACTCAGGTCCTCCTGACTCCAGGGTTGGTACTGTATTCACTGCGCCACCTAGCTGTCCCTCTGGAGGCTATCTTAATATGGTATTCATATGATAAGACAAAATGTTTCTTCATTCCTTCTTTGAGGAACAGCCATAGAGGATTAAACAAAGAAAATGGTTATTCTTTTCTGCATTAGTGAGACCATTTTATCCACTACAATGTTCTAACTCTTGTAACTTAGTATGCTAAGGAAGGGTAAAAATTTTTCCCTCAGGTAGCATTAAAATATATTGTCTACATCTGTCACTGAGTGAGTTCTACTTCCTGTGTCTTCATGAAGCCTTATTAGGGTGTTTGCTATCTGAATAGTTTTAAATTGTGAGTGCTTTTGGTAGACTGGATCTTAACCTACAATACCATCTTTAATTTACCAACAGCTTAAAACTGTAATATTTGTCTGTAACATTCAGATTTCATCATAATGCCCAATTTTTAAAATATGCAGCCAATTTGATGATCACAGTGACACTATATACATCAGGCAACTTTCCAAGACTACCCAGGAACTAGAGTAAGGTCAGGATGAAGCAGCTCACTATTATTTTGCAAGTAAGTATAGAAAAGTGCCTTTGACCAAGTGTTTTTTGGTATCTACATTAGATATCAATGCTTCCCAGGACTTTTTGTGGTAGCAAAGAACTTGAAACAAGTTAAATGTCCATTAATTAGGGAATAGCTAAATCAGGGGTGGGGAACCTGCAGTCTTGAGGCTACATGTGACCCTCTAGGTCCTCAAGTGAGGCCCTTTGACTGAATCCAAACTTTACAGAACAAATCCCCTTAATTAATAAGGATTTCTTCTTCTAAATCCCTTCTGCCTCCAACTATAGGTCTGATGTTTCGTAATCCCATCCTCACTGCCAAATGTAGCACCAATATCTAAATAATCTTATAAACTTTTGGGCCTCTTTCTTATTGGCAGGGATAGGAAAATCCTGAATCTTTTGTCTTACTTGTGGAAGAATCTCTCATAGTCCCTTATCTCACTGTATTCCCCAAAATTTTACGTTTTGAGCTGGTCCTTGAATCTTTGCAGGGTTAATTTCCCACCTTTTGCTTTTCATATGTTCAATCAAAAGTGTCAAACTCTTCTCTACTTCTTCTTCATTTTTCCCTGTATCATAATATCATCAATGTAATGGGTAAGCTGTATACCAGGTGGCTTTAATTCATTCAAATGTCCTGCCACAATCCTATGACAAACAGATATCTTTGTGGCAAGTGAGTGAAAGTATATTGTCTGCCCTGCCAAGTGAAAGCAAACAGGTCCCACTGTTTAGAGTCTATTGGAATGGTGAAGAAGGCATTAGCCAAATCAATCACTGCATACAAAGTCCCATCATATTTCTGAATCCTTTCTATTAAGGTGACAGTATCTGGAATAGCAGCATATAAGGGAGGAGTCACCTTATTCAAATATCTATAATCCATTGTCATTCTCCATGTCCCATCTGATTTTCATACTGGCCAAGCAAGGTTATTCCACTGTGTGGTTGTAGGGACTAACACCCCTGCTTCAAAATATTCCTTTGTAGTATTGACTATTTCATCTTGCCTATCAGGCCCACAGTATTGCTTTAAAGTAATTACTTCAGATAAAGTGATTGGGTTCATTTTTATTTTTCTCACTAAAACTGCATTAATTCCTATCTTCCTTACTGCAAATTTATATCTTCCTTCAGGTAAATTCAGAATCATACCTCTCAATATATCTATTCCAATGATGTATTCAGGAATGGGTACAATGACCATAGTATATTCTCTCTTAGGTAATTGCCTAATTTTCATCATTAGTTTAACTTTTCTGGCTGATATTTCAGCCCCTTCTAGTCCTGTAATGGTAATAGGAATTCCATGCTTAGACTTATCAGGGTTGCCATAAATAAGAGAGGCCTCCAACCCAGTATCTAATAAGGCCCTGGTTACTGTATTTGATCCATTTTTCCAATATATAGTCATATTGATATGGGTTCTGTAATCTTCTCTGTGTATTTCTTTAATCTGAGCTGGGGCTTTGCCAATTTCCTATTCTCCCTGAAGGTATGATGAACTTGAATACACTGATTCAGGAGCATCTGTAGGGGCAGCCTTTACTTTTCTATTCTGTCTGATATTAAGCCCCTTCTCTCTGTACATTTTATATAGTTCATTAGTTAGAATACCATACTGCATACAGAGTCCCATCATATTTCTGAATCCTTTCTATTAAGGTGACAGTATCTGGAATAGCAGCATATAAGGGAGGAGTCACCTTATTCAAATGTCTATAATCCATTGTCATTCTCCATGTCCCATCTAAACCTAAAATCAACCCCTGCTCTCAATAGACCAGTAAACAATTCTTTTCTTGGCAATCTATTCTGACTTTTCATCCACTGGCCATTTACTTTTCTCTCATGAGGAAATTTATCTTTTTCCCATTCTCCTAAGTCATTTAGCTGTGTAAACTTATCCAGCACTTCTGACAGAGGGTGTTCTATTTCACCAATTAATAGAGTCAGAAGTTGATGCTTATAAGCAGGAAGAGCTGGTATTTCTATGAGGACCTACCTGCTAAGGGAATTTCATGATACATATCCGCATCTTCAACCAGTTTTCATTCCTTCTTTCAACTTTCTCATGCAGTCTCTAAGTGAGTACCAGTGTCTGTCTCCACTAGGTCACATAGAATCAGCAGAATGCATTCTATTGCATCCAGCAGCAGCTAAAGCTAACAGATGGGCTGTATTGTTACCTCCTACCAAATGAAAGTGTCTAAAAGCTTACTGGACAAAAGGATCCTGGCAAATACTTATAAATTTCAAACACTCCACTCTATCTATCACTATGCCAGCAGCTCCTTCATCACTTATTCTTACCATCCAAGACACTAAGGATTTTCCCATCCTTTGGGTGAATCTGCTCAAAATATCAGTGATCTCCTGTTGAGTGAAATCCTCAAGAATCTCCTGGAATACAACTTGCCCTCCCTGAATCTCCTGCCTTCTTCTGTATGAGGAGTACTTCTGTCCTTGTGAAAGTTTCACCATGAAACAATGTATAGTTTAACATTGTATCATTCTGTATAATACATGGACTTTCTTGGAAGATATTGTCATAGCAACTAGGTTCAGACTCTACCAAAGCTGTATGAACTTTCTTCTTGTTACTTTTTTTCTTCTTTTCCTGAGCCAAATATACAAAAGCCTTCTCTGCTTCCAACTGAGACTCTCCAGTTCTCTCTTTTACCATCTGAGATTCAGCTTCCTCTTCAAAAGGAGGGCTCGAATTCTGGTGCTTAGCCAATTCTTGTAACAGCTTGTCTCTGCTTTTACACACAATACGGTAGCCTGACAATAAAACCCAGCTTCTTCTACTCACTGCCTCCAGCTCTCTCCCAGGTTTTATTGGTATTCTTTGCAAACATGTTTCTAAATCTGTAGGTTCTCCTTGCTGTGGCCTCTATTCCCAGTTTTCACAGAGCCCTGTACTTTTAGACCACTCCCTTGCTAGGGAAGAATAAGGCAAATCCTCCCATGCTGGAATAGCCATTTCTTCTTCTAAATCTCTTCTGCCTCCAACTAGAGTTCCCATATGTGTTGCCAAATGTAGTACCAATGTAATATTTATAGCACCCATAATTACAGTAAAGACTATGACAATAAGTATCACATGATGTTCAATTGCAAAATATACCAAACTCTCCAGATAGAGGATAGAACTGAAACATTTATTTAGATACAAGAAAACCAAATCCCAAAACCAGTAAGCTGATTTCATCATAGTGCCAAAGATATTCAGAAGCCATAATAACACTGAGAACCACAGTATCCTTCAGCTTTCCCACAAACTAATACAAGATCAATATCTACTCATGAGCCTATCTGACTCCTTGCCTGAGTGTCCTCTCTCCCCCACTGTCTTGCTAGCTCTGACAGTTTCCTGTGAGCTCTGCTTCCCTTCAGCAAGCTCCTCCTGCCACAGGCTCCATGTGATTACATTTAGGCTATTAGGGGGCAGAGTTTACTTTCAAAGTAGGGGAGGTCTTCTAACACCCACTAGATCTATTAAGGGGGAGGGAAGATCTTCAAGTTCCCATTCTCATTACACCCTTATATTAAGGGGATTTGTTCTATGAAGTTTGGATTTAGTCAAAGTGTCTTACTTGAGGACTTAAAGGCCACATGTGGCCTTTAAGCCACAGGTTCCCACCCCTTGGCTAAATAAATCATGGTACAAGAATATAATGGAATATTGTTGAAATGTAAGAAAACATGAACATGAACAATTCAGAAAAGCATAGAAAGATTTATATGACTTTATAGTAAAGTAAACAGAAACAGGAAAAAAAACAAATATAAGGGACCATAACAATGTAAATTAAAAAATAACATAAAATCGTTAATCCTATGTAATTTTAATTACCAACTCTAGCCATACAGAATAGATGAAAAATGTACCTCCCTTCTTTTTTGCATAAGTGGGTGACTATGGGTATAGAATATTACATGTATTGTCTAGACTTGGTCTTAATTATTAGTATTGGTTTTGCTGATGTGACCTTTGTTCCTCTTTCTTTTCTATTCTTTGTTATAAAGGATGGATTAGAGTGGGGGTAGGAACACATTCATAAATAAAGATGATAGAAAAATAAAGGACATAGATAAAAATAAGTTTTAAAAAATAAATCAATGCTTTCAAGTGTAATGCAAAGAGCTAGCATTGGTAAGTAAAATTCTATAGGGTTAAAAATATCATATCTGTTCTTGTATAACATCATGTGAAATAAGACCAAATCCAATAATATGGTTCTGATAGGAGCTTTCAAATTTTCCATAAATGGAAACATAAATAGGATTTTATGGCCTGAATTTTCACTAGAGAAAAGAAGTGAAGTCAGGCAGGACTTAAATCTTTGTAACTCCTTAGTTTTGATCCAGTAGAGGTTAGATGTCAACAAAATGCTTTCTGACCTTTGGTAATAGAGGATTCAGGTATTGATTGACATGTTCTGATGAGGAATTAACATTAAGAGAAGCCTGGGGGGGGAGGGGAAGATGGTAGAGTAAAAGCAGGGACTTACTTGAACTCTCCCCCTGTTGCTGATTAAACCCAGGGCCTCTTGTGGTGGGGGCTCTGCCTACCCAAAAACTGCTGCAGTTTCATGATGTGTTGTGGTGGAACTGTCTCAAAGAATTCAGAGTCAGACCAACTCTATTCCAAGTATAGGCATTTATTGAAATTGATACCTCTCATGAAGCAGGCTAAGTTCTAAGTGGAACCAGCAACTTCAGAGAAAGCCAGATGGATTTTTATAAAGTAAAGATGCAATTCCATAATCAAAATTTACATAGAATAGAGGAATATTATTAATATTATAAAAGCAGGAGGAGTTTGTTAAGGAATTAAGTAATGGAGGAGGGGTCCCACCTAGGGTTGGGTGGTTAAACATTCTGGTCATGTGGTCGTCTAATAAGCTAGCTATTGTGGTCCTGTCTGGTCAAGACAGATAGTTACGTATTGTGGTCCTGTCTTGGGATAAATGGGTGATATGATTGTGATTGAATTCAAAAACGCACCTGTTTCTGTGGGAATGGGTCTGGGGGCAGTGACCAAGTAGAGGTAGTAGCTAGGTTCCCATCACATGGACACACCTGCTGTTTCTGTGGAAACTAAGAGTTCAGGGACACACCTGTTGTTCCAGTGAACAGTGAGGCATATATGAAGAATTTAGGATATTGGGGGGGAGGCAGGCTAGTGGGCCTGCTGTTCATTAAGGCCAGGCCTATAATGAAGTTGGAATATTGGGGATGGAAGCAGCTTTATTAGGATTCCATCATCACCCTCTCAAAGAACTGGGGCTCAAATTCATCTGGGAGAAGGGACAAAGGTCTCAGCTTCTGCAGCATCTTCAGGCTGAAAAGGGGAGTGGAGTTGTGCCTGTCTCAGTCAGTCCTGAGAAGGAGGTTGCCTGGAACCTAGTATAGATCACATCTATTGGATGATGGGTGAGTATGGACCGGTATCCACTGTTTCTTGCCAACTGTAGGTGAATTGGCCTGTAATCTGAGAGACACAAATCCTACAGACAAGTTCAATATGCAGGGTCCAAGATATAAGGAGAAAGACAGATATATTTAGTAATAGGCAACTGACTAGGCCAAGTACCCTTTTACTAAATTATTTAGGCTGTAGAAAGGAATATAATTCTAAAAGACATTTTATTAGTATTTCAGATGTATCCCAGCATTAGTATATGGGATAATGATTCACCTTGTGTTCATACCTTTGTTTCAAAAACTTGTTTCCCCCTTTTTAAAATTATTCTCATATCTTTCAGAAAAAAATGTTCTATTCCAGGGATTTAACCTTTTGCTTTACTATACAAGCAGGCAGAGGACAAGCCTGTGTACCAATCTACCCTGGAATATGGAATGACTATACATTCAGATTGAAAACAGAAAAATTTTACATACCTGCATTGGATTTATATTTTTTACTGACCACTTGCTATAATTAGAGGAATTTTTCATAAAAGAAAAAAGCAGGGACATGCTAGATATGACAGGATAAAATATCCTTATCTCTGTTTGAATTCAGATAAGAGTCATTTTAATTCCATTTCATAGTCAGACTAAGGATTAGCCAGGTGGAGAACACTGCTTTTCAAAGGAAGACAATGGGGAAACTGACCCAGGAGGGTCCTATTTTAGATTGAAGCTAAAATTGCCCTCTTGGCTTTTCCCAAAAGCAAACCTTCACCTGGAGTAGGATTCCCTCTGAGTGGATTGTGTCATTTCTCTCAGAAACTGATTCAATGCAGAAAACCATATCTAAATTCAAACTCAAAATAAAACTAGTTGTGGTCCCACTGCCTTTTACCTCAAATGGCAAGTCTCACCTATCACAGTTTAGGGCTTGATATAATTGCTTTTATTTGTTTGGAGTTGCAATAAGCAATAAAGGTTTACCATGACTTACATACATAAGAGATTTCATTTCTCTGTAAGCCAACTTCATTGTATAGGAACTCCATAACCCAGACAAGATTTTATTTTTCCTAGGGCTGATGACCTTTCCCACCACATGATTTCTAGGGATTTGGGAAGTTCACAAATAAGGAGAAATCAGTGGGGACTGTTCTACCTGTCCACCCTATGATATTCTTCCTCTGAACTAATGAAAATCATATACTTTATGTGTGGCAAGTCCACTATTTTCAATACTGATTTTTTTTCCTTGCCAGGATATCTTTTGGGGGTCCCCATATTTTACTTTTAGGATCCCAGTATATGATAGTTGGCACATGTGGCTTCTGGTTACCCCTCATATCCCTACATTGGAGGCAACCCTGGCCATCTTCCTAAAGGAGGGGAGTAGGAAGTGTCTACCCTTAGAGAACTGCTGTGGTATCAATTTTATGTTTTAACATTATAATTATAATCCCAAATAATTTAGTTAACAATCTTACACTTTTCATAGATGAGAGCCAACTTGTTTAACTTTAAGACAGAATTAGTAGGACTTAATAAAATAACATCCACTGTCTTTTAGTTTCAACTGAATTCATATTAAAAGTTGCTTTGTCTAACACCATTTCTGGCTCACAATGGTCACTTAAGTTTTGTAACATAAGAGATTTTTACTACAATGTAGAAATACAATAATAACACAAACAGTAAGCTTAAGATGACATTAATTGCATTTGCAAATCAATAAAAATTAGTGATAGAAGATTGGGCTTAACAAGTGCAGAGGCTGGTTGACTTCTGACCTCATTTTCCACCTCTCCTTTTTATCTCCCCCCACCCCGCACAGTTGCAGAGCCTGGTTGTGGGGGTGGTCTATTGGGAAGGAGGGAGAAAGAGGGCACCATTCCTTGTGTGGGAGGTACTAAGGGCCTGGTAGTTCCTGGAGGGTGTAGAGCCCAGCACTTGAATTAAACGAGTCAACAGCTTGTTAAAGGAAACTCCCAAATCACTTAAGAAAATAATACCTTCAAAAATAGACTAACCTAAATGTCAAAAGAGGCCCAAAAGACCAATAAGGAGAAGAATGAGCTAAAAAGCAGATGGGAATGGAAGTCCAAAGGAAGTCCAAAAGTTCACTGAAGAAAATAATTCCTTAAAAATTAGAGTGGAGGGGTGGCTAGGTGGTGCAGTGAGTAGAGTGTAGGCCCTGGAGTCAGAAGGACCTCAACTCAGATCTGGCCTCAGACACTTAACGCACACACAAACAAAAACCTAGCTGTGTGACCTTGGGCAAGTTACTTAACCCCAATTGCCCTCCAAAAAAAATTAGAATGGAGAAATGGAAGTTAATGACTTTATGAGAAATCAAGAAATTATTTAAAAAGAACCAAAGGAATGAAAAAAAAAAGAAAATGTGAAATATATCACTGGAAAGACCACTGACCTGGAAGACAGATGTAGAAGAGATAATTTTAAAATTGTCGGACTTCCTAAAAGCCATGATCAAAAAAAGAGCCTAGATATCATCTTTCAAGAAATTATCAAGGAAAACTGCCCTGACATTCTAGAACCAGAGAAGAAAATAGAAATTGAAAAAATCCACTGATTGTCTCTTGAAAGAGATCCCAAAAGGAAAACTACTAGGAGTATTGTAGGGTTGTATTCCAGAGTTCCCAGGTCAAGGAGAAAATATTGCAAGTAGTCAGAAAGAAACAATTCAAGTGTCTTGGAAACACAATCAGGATAACACAAGATCTAGCAGCTTCTACATCAAGGGATTAGAGGGCTTAGAATATGATATTTCAGAGGTTAAAGGAGCTAGGACTAAAACCAAGAATCACTTACCCAGCAAAACTAAGTATAATACTTCAGGGGGAAAATGAATATTCAATGAAATAGAGGACATTCAAGCATTCTTAATCATAGGTGAATAGAAAATTTGACTTTCAAATACAAGAATCAAGAGAAGCATGGAAAGGTATACAGGAAAGAGAAATCAACTGGGGAATGACTAAAGAAATCATGGCATGTGAATGTGATGGAATATTATCTCTCTGCAAGAAATGACAAAAGGAATGGTTTCAGAGAAAATTGGGAAGACATATAAATTAGGTCAAGATGAAGGGAGCTGAGCCTAGAGGATAAATTATAAAATAATAACAATATTGTAATGAAAAACAACTTTCAAAGACAATACCTGATCAGTGCAATGACCAGCCATGATTCCCATGATGACTAGTAATGAAACATGGCTACTATCCTCCTGACAAGATCATGAACACAAGATACAGAACGAAACATTTTCAGACATTATCCTGGGAAGCACCCTTTGTGGAGATGCAATCCGACTTGCTCTTTCAGACGCTACAACCACAGCTAATTTAAATTGGAGGATGGAGAGGGATGCTAGATATCTAATTATCAATTTAAAAAGAAAAAAGTTAGGAAATATTTTTGAAGTGTTTTCTTAATGTAGAAGAGAGCAGTAGGAAGCAGAGGAAACAACTTAAGCAGAACGTCATTGAAAATAACACATTTGAATTTAACTGTTACTAATACAGATTCTCAACTTCATGTCTAATCCTTTTTTTGTTTGTTCTACTTTGTAAATGAAACTTAAATGCTTATCTAACGGTCTAAATTTTAAGAAAAAAAAGAAGACATGAGTTCAAGTTCCAGCTTTGGCACTGATAATTTACATATTAATTTATAATATACATACAGATTAAAAGTCACTCTCTGGGGGTGGCTAGGTGGCGCAGTGAGTAGAGCGTCGGACCTGGAGTCAGAAGGACCTGAGTTTGGATCCGACCTCAGACACTTAATGCACACACAAACAAAAATTTAGCCATGTGACCTCGGGCAAGTTAACCCCAAATTGCCCTCCAAAAAGAAAAAAAAAAGTCACTCTCTGTGTTTATATTTTCTCAAATTGTTGTTATGGTTATTTTAACACCTTGGAGATATAAACCAGAAGTAATTTCTCATTAAGTGAAATAGATCTGTGATTTCATAGATGAATTCTTAAAAGTATATACCATTGCAATCAGAGCTTTTGGGGGTTGCCTGAGGTTAGCAGAGATCTAACTTATGACAGGTTATAAAAATCCCCCCAAAATTGCAAATTTCACACCTAAAATGTGTGTATGCAAAGGAAGTTACTGTAAAACATGTTGGACTCCTAGGAATTAACAAATATGAAGACCATAAAGAAACGTGGAGGGTGGCTAGGTGGCATAGTGAATAGAGCACCAGCCCTGGAGTCAGGAGGACCTGAGTTCAAATACAGACAAAGACACTTGACACTTACTAACCATGTGACCTTGGGCAACTCACTTAACCCCAATTGCCCTCCAAGAAGCAGAAAGAAAGAAAGAAAGAAAGAAAGAAAGAAAGAAAGAAAGAAAGAAAGAAAGAAAGAAAGAAAGAAAGAAAGAAAGAAAGAAATGTGGGAAGACGTAATGCAGAGTGAAAAAAGAACCAAGAGATTAATAAGCATAGTGTCAACAAAAACATAAATGAAGACAACGATAAATAGCTAAAAAATTAGGTCATATACCATGGACGATAACAAAAGCACCAACTTGTGAAAATCATGGTATTCTTCCCTATCGGTTGGTAATTTGTAAACAACCACAATCATGGTGGATGCTGTTTTTAGTTTTAGATGGTTTTGCTTACAAGTTTGGGGGAAGTGTACTTAGTGGAGTTGGAACTTGTTTACAAGTTGGCTGGTTTGTATCTGCTAAATCAAAACTAGAAGCATCAATTCAAAAAAGAAAGTACTCTGGAAAAATTTGCAAAGGCTCCTTGCTCGCAACATAGCTATAATATGTAAAAGGTCTGGGGCATGAAAGCAAATTATTGTTTCCTCATTATGGAGAATAAGGTCTTACACCTGCAACTTGATGTCTCTGTGTCTGGACTCAAATTGGACCAGATTCTTAAAAACTATACAACTCTGCTAAGAAATTATTTCTTCTCTATCACCACACTGCACAAACCATTTTGTTTTGTTCCTGAATACAAATCTGGTCTCTATTCTTATCATCAACACTTGGTATACTTCAAAAGCGGAAGTAATTAGAAAGGAAGGGGTCTTACTAAGTTCCAAAGCCTTCAAGTTGTATTAAAGCTTATCCAGTCTTCATTGCATCATTATACACACAGATACAGCTACACACATATGCACACACATTTTTATTTCTCTATATTGGTGGTAGCTTGATGAAGAAAAGTGTGCAGCATTTTACATTTTAAATATTTTTTACCTTAAGACTTTGTCCAGGGGCGGCTAGGTGGCACAGTGAGTAGAGCGCCAGCCCTGGAGTCAGAAGGACCTGAGTTCGGATCCAGCCTCAGACACTTAACACACACACAAATAAAAACCTAGCCGTATGACCTTGGACAAGTTACTTAACCCCAATTGCCCTCCAAAAAAGGCAAAAAAAAAAGGCTTTATCCATTTTTTTAAAAGCAATTGGGGTTAAGTAACTTACTCAAGGTTACACGGCTAGTCATTATTTATGCGTGGGTGCTCATTTTCTGAGGCCGGATTCGATGTCGGGTCATCCCAACTCCGAGGCCGGCGCTCTTACTCACTGTGCCACCTAGCCACCCCGACTTTGTCCATTTTGTAAAAGAGTTGGTTCAACATTAGAATAACCAGGAAACTAAGGACTACATTCCACAATGACTATAGAAATGTAAAAAGCAAGAACAACAATAACAAAATAATCAGAACTAAATACTGTGGAATTATAATGGCCAATATTGGTCCCAAAGAACAGATGGGAAAGGACATCACGTTGTCCCTTCTTTTCAGGAAAGAGGCCCTAAGGGTATGAACACTACCTTGTCAAACTATTGTTTCAGTGGTTAGATTTGCTGAACCTTTTTCAAAAATTCTTTCTTATAAGAGAGGGTTCTCTGGGAGAGGGGATACAGTAGGGAATGGAGGTAATACAAAAACAAAATATATGGGTATGAATTTATTTTAAAATGAGTAGGTTTAGCACCACATCTGGGGTGGGGAGGGAGAATATATTATTATTGTGCATATGAAAAACAAAAACAGGTTGAAGTCAGATAGGTAAGCGCTTTGTTCATCTCCCAAGTCCTATCTGAAGGGCACAACATACAAAAGACAAAGCCCAATGCACACATATCAACAGGAAGCAGCTGTGAGAGTGATGCAGGTCCCTTTCTCATAAACAAAGAGCACCAACAAACCTGCCTGAACATGAATATTAGATTTGCTAAGTTCTGCTGACATCACTGAGGGAGATAAATGTATTACAAGGATTGGAACAGCTTGTAGCTTGAGAGGTTGCCAAATGAGATAAGTGAAGGGCAAAGTGGCTAGAGAACACAGGGTGCCCATCTTGACAGCCTCCAACACCGGCCAGCCTGTGGTTGTGACTTAACGCTGTGTCATTTGGGATGTGACTAGTTCAGAACAAGTGGATCAAAATGAACTCTGAACTTTGTTTTTTAACAGCAAAGGGCTAACAGCTGTTTCCATCTGGAAACTGTGTAAAAAAGTTCCTTACAGCTGTATGATAATAAACAGCTAAGAGAAATTTTTAAATTCCACGTAGGCCACTGCTCCATTTACATTCTTGCCCAATCTCTGCCCTCATTAAAGTACAATCTCATTTCTCATTATGTTTTATCAATGTGCTATTTATACAGCTCAGGATTAAATGGCAAACATAATGAAACAAAAATAAACATCTAACCAGTTATCTACTTCTGTTGTTGTTTTGTGTTAATAAGTGCATTGTTATCAGATGCTAAGATTTGGGGAACTGCCAATTGATGTGGACCACAACAGGCAACAAAGGGGAAAAACACATTTGAGGTCAAAGAATGTGATTTACCATCGTTGGGCCTCCAAGGTCTACATTTTCATAAATAATAAGTGACAAATTATCAATAAATCACCCGCCAGTCTACCACATTGCATAATGTTTATTGAAACCCTGCTCCAATAAGTATCAGAATCACCTTTTTAGCCAAAACATAAGAAACAAAGATGACAGCAATTATAAACAGAAAAGAAAAATGAGAAATAATTCCTCTGCAAATAATGACACCTCCCCCCTTTTCCAGCCTTGTTCAGACCAGTAATTTCTAAGAGATACTGCTATCTATGTGTACTTTTTTCAACAAAATATCGGATTTTTTCAAGTTATAGCAAAGAAGTTGCAGAGCAGAAATTCCCCTTGAAATGAGGCATTAACAGTTAATTCTTGACCTCTAAAGAAATGGATAATCATATCCCAAATCCATGATGCTTCACTGAAATGATGAAGGCATACATTAAGTTGTTGTAAATATTTCTTGGCTTTGAATTGTACTGGTGTCACCTAAGTGACATGATTACCTAAGAAACTGACCTATGTAATATAGTGAAAGGAAGCGACAGCCAATAGTATTAAATTTATACAAAGGTATCTACTAATGGAATAAATTCGTTCAATATTTTAAAACTCTATTAAGTAGCTACCATGTGCAGAACACTATGGAGAGATACAAAATTTAGATAAGACATGGTCCTGCCCCCACGGAGCTCCAAATCTAGTATGGAATCAAACAACTATCATATGTGTAGCTACAGTGCAGTAGATAGAGCACTGGTCTTGGAGTTCAAATATTCTTTCAGTCACTTCTTGTTATTCGGTTGTATACAATTCTTCGTGACTCCATTTGGGGTTTTCTTGGCACACAGATACTGGAGTGGTTTGCCATTTTCTTCTCCAGCTCATTTTACAGATGAGGACACTGAGGCAAACAGGATTAAATGACTTACCCAGGGCCACCTAGCTAATAAGTGTCTGAAACTACATTTCCTGACTCCAGGCCTGGAGCTCTATCCATTGCTCTACCTAGCTTTCCTCAGTCACTGCTTAGTTTGGTGAAATAATACTTGGTATTTCACAGTCTCAACTTCTTACTTTGTAAAATGGATATAATAATAGTGCCTTCTTCACAGAGTTGTGGTAAAGATTAAATAAGATTATTTATATATATATGTATACATATATATTATGTTTATGTATTTCACATATCTGTCTATATAAAATATAGGCATATATTTTATATATGTACATAGACAAATATAGACATAAAACATCTATGTAATATAGACATACATATGTTCTAGATATAAAATATAGATCTAGCTATATCATATGCAAAAATATATTTGTTTAGATTTGTATCTATGTAATATAGATATATATAACATATATAATATATTGTCATGTATTACATATATATGAAAATATTTCTAACTCTATTTAAATCATTATGTTAGCTATTATTGTTGCTATAAATTATAAGTGAGACAAAAGAGTGAACTTGGAGGTAGTACTATTATAGGTAAGAGATAAGAAAAGCCTTCAGTCAGGTGGTGTGGTATTTGAGCTACACATTAATAGAGGAATGAAATTTCAATATTAAAGAAGATGGAGAACATTACAAGACTCTAGTTTAATGGGATAGTCCACTTATATGGTACCCTTGGAGTGGCAAAGGATATGAGAAAAGACAACTAGCAGTAAGCTTAGCACAAAACAACCACTGATTTCACCTTTAACATACACAGATCTTACCTGTTATAGATACTAGTGAAAGGAGAGGTATGCTGAACATGGCAATACTCTGTAACTGACAAACAGGTCATCTGGAAGCTAGAAGCATTTGCATTGAGAAATTGTATTATATTTGAACAATACTTTTAAAATGTCCATTTGAAGCTTAATTGAAATTCCCTGTATTTTTTATGTCAGTTCAATATTAGACATACGACCCAACTTAACTTCATGTTTCTTTTAAAAAGGAAAGACATTTAATTCTTACTCTTTTTTCTGATTTTATGATCTGTGAATAATTTACAAGAAATATATTCTTGCACTTAGAAGAGAGCAAACACCTAAAAGCAACCAGAATCTTATCTGAAAAATGACAGCAGCTGGTCCTGGGGGCAACTAAGTTCCCTTCAAATGTTAATTATGTGAGCCTGTTATCCTTATGAACTCAGAGACATATGCACATTTAATAAATATCAGATGAAGAAGAAAATAATTTATTACTATATTTCGTGCTGTTTGGAGATAATTTGACACAACGAGAGCCAGGAGGACATGGGTACCTCTGACAAAGACTGGGTTAGTGACCTTATGTTATGGGAATGGGAATCTAAGATCTTCCCTGCCAGGAGGCCCTTTAATAGGCTTAAGTGACTCTGAGAACCTTCCTTGATTTGAAAATACACTCTCCTGACTAAAAGGCTGAATGGGGTCACGTGGAGTCTGTTGTGGGAGGCTTGTTTTTCAGGAATGCCCACACCTGGGTGCTTTATGATTGGGTAGTGGCTCAAGAAGGTTGTGACATTCTCTGAGGCAGGAGAAGGGTATATACAAACCCTGATGTGAGGTTTTGTTTTGGGGCTTACTTTGAGAAGAGTTGTATGATTTGACCAGATGAGATTTGGGGCAGCCATTGAGTCCCCCAGCTTTGAAAATCCAGGTCTTAGTGCTTCCTTCTCTGGTAACTGACTAGGTAAGGATGTAATGGTCAGACAGCTGGAAGCCTGTCTACTGATCTGTTTCTCTGTCTGCTTGTAACTTTTGCTTGTAATTTGTTTGTATTCTCTGAAGTTCGAGGTGCTGACCCTTTCCCCCTGAACTAGATAAATGACATGTTTGTCATGATTGTTAACCTATTTTGAGTTGCTTTCCTTAAGAAAAGCAAATCTAAGAACCCATATTGGCAGCCACTCTGGGTATGCTAATGTGCTTGCTGCTACTCCTTGGACAAGTCACTCTCCATGTTCTAGGTGCTGATCTGCATTCGTAAAACCACTGGTCTAAATATTTCCTTGGTAAAGTGAATTTCCTCACTGGTAATTCCATATACTAGTGACATTACAATTCCAGTGCTTATTCTTTTTCTATATCTTTTTGAAGTCACATATACATAGCCATCTTGTTTAAATACTCATGACTGAATATGACTCATATGACTGAATATGACTAATACCACTGAATCTTTTTACAATTTGCTTTATAAATATTTGCATATAATACTTCATCCCCCAACTAGATTAGAAGTCCCTTGGGAGAAGAAATCATGTTGTTTTTTTCTCATTTACCTACTTCCAGCACCTAGCACAATGGTTTCCCTATAGTAGACCCATAATATCAGCTAGATTGGTTTTAAAGAGCCATGATTTCACTAGTAAGTGTTATCACACATTATGACCCCTCATACTTTTCCATGGCTCAAAAATTCATCCCCTAATGATCAAGTATCTGATAATGAGCTGAAAAGCCAGTTAGATTAGTCCTTGGATGATAGTTTGGTTCCTACACAAGAAACTTGCTTGTGAATTAAAGTCTGTCACTGGGCACATACTTGAAGCAACTGCTGCTTGCTAAAATCTACTAGAGCTTGCCTTCTATTAGATGGATGTCTAAAACTCAGTGTAATATCCACATTAACATACTGACTACTGATTGTAAACTACTTGAAATGTATTCTGATTTGATAATTCAATTAAATTCTATCCAACAGCTTTATTTAAACACCTAATAGGTACCAGGCCTTGCTGGTGACTTAAACAAAGCCATGTAACAGAATCTGCCCTATGGGGTTTTAATTCTCCTAAAAGAAACAAATTGTGTTCTGTACCTAGCTTTCAGCTGAAACATGAAAACAATGCTGGGAAAATGGCAAATTTGCCTCTAAGGATCCAACAACCAATAATTTCCCAAGAGATATATATCTTCTCTCTTCCTTTGTTCTCT
The DNA here is from genome assembly GCA_011680675.1 of Gymnobelideus leadbeateri. Taxonomy (NCBI): domain Eukaryota; kingdom Metazoa; phylum Chordata; class Mammalia; order Diprotodontia; family Petauridae; genus Gymnobelideus; species Gymnobelideus leadbeateri. The sequence continues at coordinate 486,257 of WOXC01008816.1, forward strand.
TGGATGGTCACACAAAATCATAGATAAATCTATGCCACAAATCTAAGGTGGGTTTCATAAAATAGAATAAAATTCTAAGCAGAGTTTTAAATGAAATAACGTGAATAACTGATCTTCCAATTATAGAGATAATAATCTTTCAAAAGCACCTGCTTGACTTATTATCTTATTAACTTCCATAGAAAAAGATAAATCCATCTCAATTAGTTGATAGAAGAGTGCTATACAA